>CM067167.1:121212391-121233807 GCA_034093135.1 Erigeron breviscapus
TCTGAAGATGTTGTTAATCATATACCTTTGTTCGTTAAGTGTTAATAATCGTGTTTCTTGTGTCTTTAAACACGAATGATCAAGTTCAAGTGAATCGAGAGTGTTGAGCAAGAACACGCAAATGATAATACGCAAATGGAGAGGATATTTTAGAAGAACACGCAAACTGGTCATATGCGTGTTCTTCATGATGACGTCATCACAACACGCAAACTGGAAGACTAAAGGTTTTTATTTCTGGGTTCATAAGAATGCGCAAAGCCCAGATGAACACGCAAAACCAGAAATACGACCACAAATCTTAGCCAGTTGTATTTGAACCTTAAAACTCCTAAATCTAGTACGAATAGATTCGTATTGTCCCGATTTAACATAGTTTAGGCTCCGTTTCTTCATCCATAACATGTTTATAGTTCCATTTAGAGATTTATTGACCGAAAATAAAACCCTAAAAATTTGAACATTTAACATGAAATCTGGATCTGAAGATGTTGTTAATCATATACCTTTGTTCGTTAAGTGTTAATAATCGTGTTTCTTGTGTCTTTAAACACGAATGATCAAGTTCAAGTGAATCGAGAGTGTTGAGCAAGAACACGCAAATGATAATACACAAATGGAGAGGATATTTTAGAAGAACACGCAAATAATTCAAAAATGTCATTAAATGTGTGTTTTGTCTTCTTTATATACTCACACAAACATGCATAACCCTAGACTGTTCAGGAACACGCATATCCGGCCCATCATGCCAGAACACGCATATTTGGCCCATCATGCCAGAACACGCATATTATATGCTCTAGTCACTTGATGTTGATAAGCAGCTATGCGAATTTTAGCAGCTTCCCTCAACTCATCAACTAAATCAAGGTCTTCAAATAATGCTTGATTATTATCTTGAACTGTCTGCAAACTAGACCTCGTAGTTGGCACCATCATTTCTGCTGGAAGTACTGCTTCAGTTCCAAATACCAAAGAAAATGGTGTGTGTCCAGTAGCATGTTTGACGGTGGTTCTATCAGCCCAAAACAAAAATGGCAACTGCTTTGCCCATAATCCTTTTCTGCCTTTTAGGCTTTTCTTAAGATTGTTGACAATAATCTTATTGCTTGATTCTGCTTGACCATTAGCTTGAGGATGGACAGGAGTAGAAGTTATCATTTTTATACCATAACTTTCACAGAATCCCGTCGTTCTTCTTCCAATGAATTGTGAGCCATTATCACAAATGATCTCAGCTGGAACTCCAAATCTGGTCAGTATATTGCACTTGATAAAAGAAATCACTTCTGTTTCCTCAACTTGAACGAAAGCTTCTGCTTCTATCCATTTTGAGAAATAATCTGTCATTGCTAGCATGAATCTTTTTCCACAAGGTGCCTTTGGCATTGGTCCCACTATATCCATTCCCTATTTAATGAAGGGCCAAGAAGAAACAATGGGATACATTGGTTCAGCTGGCTGGTGATATATGTTACCATGCCTTTTACAGCCATCGCACTTCTTCACATAGTCCTTTGTATCTTTATCCATAGTGGGCCAATAATACCCTGTTCTGACTATTTTGGTGCGCAATGCTCTAGGTCCAGAATGATTTCCACATTCTCTATCATGTATCTCTCTCAACACTTCTTGTGCTTCTTCTTCTTCTAAGCATCTCAAATATGGACCTTCAAGCGATCTCCTGTACAATCTATTTTGTATAATAGAGAAGTATGATACCTTTGTTTTAAAAGCTCTGTGATTTTCTTGTTCTGGGATAATTCCTTCTTGAAGATATTTCATTATTGGATTTATCCAGGATTTTGGATTGTCCCCAGAACTTGATTCTTCTGATTCTTGATTATCAACTGCTTTAACTTGTAAAGTCTCTATAGCTGGTTTCATGATCTTTATAATTGGTATCTTAAGTGTCGGGTGGGATATTGAGTGAGGATCCTAAATAAGCTAAGGCATCTGCTTCTATGTTTTCCTGTCTTGGGACCTGTTCTATACTAAAGAATTCGAAATTTTCTGCTAAACTTTTCACAATAAAAAAAAAAAAAAAAAAAAAAAAAAAAAAAAAAAAAAAAAAAAAAAAAAAAAAAAAAAAAAAAAAAAAAAAAAAAAAAAAAAAAAAAAAAAAAAAAAAAAAAAAAAAAAAAAAAAAAAAAAAAAAAAAAAAAAAAAAAAAAAAAAAAAAAAAAAAAAAAAAAAAAAAAAAAAAAAAAAAAAAAAAAAAAAAAAAAAAAAAAAAAAAAAAAAAAAAAAAAAAAAAAAAAAAAAAAAAAAAAAAAAAAAAAAAAAAAAAAAAAAAAAAAAAAAAAAAAAAAAAAAAAAAAAAAAAAAAAAAAAAAAAAAAAAAAAAAAAAAAAAAAAAAAAAAAAAAAAAAAAAAAAAAAAAAAAAAAAAAAAAAAAAAAAAAAAAAAAAAAAAAAAAAAAAAAAAAAAAAAAAAAAAAAAAAAAAAAAAAAAAAAAAAAAAAAAAAAAAAAAAAAAAAAAAAAAAAAAAAAAAAAAAAAAAAAAAAAAAAAAAAAAAAAAAAAAAAAAAAAAAAAAAAAAAAAAAAAAAAAAAAAAAAAAAAAAAAAAAAAAAAAAAAAAAAAAAAAAAAAAAAAAAAAAAAAAAAAAAAAAAAAAAAAAAAAAAAAAAAAAAAAAAAAAAAAAAAAAAAAAAAAAAAAAAAAAAAAAAAAAAAAAAAAAAAAAAAAAAAAAAAAAAAAAAAAAAAAAAAAAAAAAAAAAAAAAAAAAAAAAAAAAAAAAAAAAAAAAAAAAAACAAAAAAAATAACAAAAAAAAAAAATTAAAATAAAAAAATATTGAAAAAAAAAAAAAAAAAAAAAAAAAAAAAAAACAAAAAAAAATAAAATAAAAAAAAAAAAAAAACAGATAAAAAAAATTTAAACAAACAACAAATACAAGCACAACGCTTACTGCCTCTGAGGATACTGACAGGTACAAAAAGAGTATCTCACCCTTTTCTGGCTTCATCAACAAAGGTGGGGTTGACAGATATGTCTTTAGTGCTTTGAACGCCTCTTCTTGTTTTTCGCCCCATTCAAATTTCTTATTTTTCTTTAACATATCATAAAATTCTTTGCATCTGTCTGAGGATCTTGATATGAATCTGTTCAGAGCTGCTAATCTGCCGGTTAATCTTTGAATATCTTTGACATTTGAAGGAGATTTCAACTCCATTATCGCCTTTATCTGTTCAGGGCTTGCTTCTATTCCCCTTTTAGTTACCAAGTAACCTAGGAATTTTACTGCACCTACTCCAAAATTGCATTTTGCTGGGTTTAACTTCATGTTGTAGCGATCTAGTATATCGAAGGCAACTTCAAGATTTTTGAGATGATCCTCTGTCTTTTTTGATTTTACCACCATATCATCAATATAGACTTCCATCGTATCCCCCAGTTGATCCTTGAACATCATGTTGACCAATCTCTGGTAAGTTGCACCTGCATTTTTCAATCCAAATGGCATAGCAGTGTAACAATATATACCTGTGGGAGTCATGAAAGCTGTTGCTTCTTGATCCTCAGGCTCCATTTGGATTTGCTGAAATCCTGAGGATGCATCCATAAACGTCAGCATTTCGTGCCCTGCTGTAGCATCTACCATCGCATCTATATGTGGCAGTGGGAAAGGATCCTTGGGACAGGCTTTATTAAGATCTGTAAAATCCACACAGACCCTCCATTTCCCATTCTTTTTCTGCACGACTACAACATTTGCAAGCCATTCTGGGAATTTCACCTCTCTGATCATCTTAGCCTTCAAGAGTCTTTCAACATCCTCTTGGATAATCGCGTTTCTCTCCGGGGCAAACTTTCTCCTTTTTTGTTGAATGGGCCTGAAACTTTTATCAATTCCCAATTTATGAGTTATAATATCTTTAGAGATACCTGTCATGTCTTCTTGTTTCCAAGCAAAAGTAGATTTTCTTCTGCTCAAGAATCCGATAAGATCTTTTTCAAGATCCTCTGGTATCTTTTTGCCTATGAACACCTTGATGTCAGGATCTTCATTCGATAGCAATATTTCTTTTACGTCTTGATCTTCAAATTCCTCGACATCAAAGATGTTTTTCTTTGATTGCTATGCTTCTGTAGGCTTGGTTGTAGACTTCATCGATGCCATGTAGCATTCCTTGGCATCTTGCTGATCTCCTTTTATCTTCACCACCCCCCATGGAGTTGGGATCTTCACACATTGATGATATGTTGAAGGGACAACTTTCATCTCATGTATCCATGGTCTACCTAAAATAATATTGCAAATTACACAAAATTTTTGCATTGAGTTTACCCCTTCGACGTAAACCGGTAATTTGATCTCGCCATAAGTGTTTTTTGTTTCGCCACTGAAACCAACAAGAACGGTAGATTTTCCACCAATTTCTTCTTCAGAGATTCCCATCCTTTTCAGCGTTTCCAATCTTATAATATTAACTGAACTGCCATTATCAATTAAGATCCTGCGTACAAAATGGTTAGCAACATATAAAGTAACTACCAAACCATCGTGATGAGGATCCCGAATGTTATCCATATCATCTTCTTCAAAAGTTACTTTATCTATGCGTAGTACACTGGATCTCTGGATTGGCTTATCTCCTCTTTCAGATTTTGCTTCTTTCGCATTCCTTTTTGCTGCTGAGAAAGATGTTCCGCACACCTCTGATCCTCCTGCAATATAATTAATTATTCGGGCATTAGCTGGTGGTGATTTGGGCCTTGGGGGCTGTTGTTGGCTTTGCTTGGCCAAATCTTTGACATCAATATCCTGAGCTTTCTTCTTCCCAAAAAGTTCTGCCAGATATCCCTTATTAAGGAGTATCCCGATCTTATGTCGAAAGGCATATCATTCTTCTGTAGTATGTCCAAAATCTTCATGATAAGCATACCAACTTGATTTGTCTTTGCTAGGATCAGGTTTTGAATTCCTTGGAGGCCATCTGGCGTTATCTACAAGACTTTTCATGGCTACCACTATTCCTGCAGTGTCAACAGAAAAACAATATTTTGATAATTCAGGATATTGGGGTTCTCCCTGTCTTTCTGCTGCTACTGCTCTCTGTTGTACAGCCCTTGTGTAGGGTTTATTTTTGCTGGGTCGGAACACTGGAGTTTCTGCCCTTCGATTTGGACGTTCATATGTTGAGGGAGCCTCCATCCTCTTCCTCATCAATTCGTCTTCTTCAAGTCTGATAAATCTCAAGGCACAATTTCTAGCTTCATCTAAAGATCTACAAGGCGTCATGACAAGATCCTGATAAAATAGGGAATCCTTGCTTAACCCCATTTTCAAGGCCTGGACTGCAGTAGTCATATCCAACTTTGGAATTTCCAATGATTCTTTTGTAAACCTATTAAGATATTCTTTTAAAGATTCATTAATTCCTTGGGTGACTTGGTAAAGATCACCCGTTATTTTCTCAAAAACCCTACTACATGAAAACTGTAAATTAAATTGATTAATAAGTTGCGCGAAAGAAAATATAGATCCAGTAGGTAAATTGAGTAACCACTTTAGGGCTGCCCCTGATAATGTAGCCCCAAACCCTTTGCACAGGCATGCTTCTCTTAAATCTGTTGGGATCGGGACCGTCTCCATCTTCTCCAAGTACTGAGCCACATGTTCTTGAGGATCTGTTGTTCCATCATATGTTTTCATATGAGGTGCTGAAAACTTTTTTGGAATTTCCACATTGGCTATGGCGGGTGCAAATCTGGAAATTCTGTATGAAGATGGATCTGCTTCTGGAATTGGTTGACAAAATCCCGGAACTGTCGAAATCAGTTCCTTGATTTTCTGCAACTCTCTCGCCATGTATGTATTCACCGTATTATCCTGCATCTGATTAACATTATTTTCATAATTAAAAGAAGGGGGAGTGTAACCTGGAACCCCAGAAGATGATGGCGGGGTTTGTTCATTATCCTTTGAGGTATTTCTTGCGTGAAATAAGGAACCAGATCCGGATTTCGGAGGAGTATAGAACATGTGACCCATTAACCGAGTCTCTGGAACTCCCGTTCCTCCAAAATTGATGCTCCTGTTGTTTAAAGGAGAGTTTTCTGGTCTCCCAGAATCTTGATTTCTGATTTCTTGATTCCTGGTCTCTTGGCTCCTATTTTCTATCATCTTTGACTCCAAGCTATTGAATCTGGAGATGTTGTCTTTCTGCGCCTGCTTCATTTGTTCCTGGAGAACCCTAAACATAGAAAAGACATCTGTGTCAGCACTAGATCCATGGTTTGTAGTTCTCACCTGTGGATCCAAAGATGGTTCTGGATATGGTTGTGGCGGTTGAGGCATCGGGCGATTTGGATCATATCCTGACGACATATCTTCAATAGCCTTTCCAGTATTTTTATTATTATTATTTTTTGGAGGCTTATTAATCAGATTCTTCAGAGTTACAGATCCAGAAGCAGCAGAGGAGGTATTTTGAGAAGTAGACATTTTTCAATGACGTAAATTGGTTTGAGAAAGTTTTCGAAACTGAATATTCAGAATTGTAACAAAATTGCAAAAACACCTTTTTGCCCCACGGTGGGCGCCAAATTGTTTCGGACAAAAATTACCTAAGATAATTTTGTAAAGGATTTAGGATAACTTTATGACCAAAGATTTGTAAGTAGGTTTGGTGTTTTAAGATCTTCAAACAAAAGAAAGTTTTTGTTCAAGATAACGGTGCAAAATAAGAGTTTTGGCAAAAAAGAGTTTTAAGAAAATCTTTGAGATAGAAATATGTTGACAAGGCAAGAAAACTGTTGAAGATAAAGATAAAATGCTCAAATTCAGTGCTATGATCTTGAAGATAAATGCAAAACACAACGACACCAGAATTTTGTTAACGGGGAAAAACCCTTGATTCAATTAAGAAATCTTAGGTAAAAAACCCTGGGAGGATTCAATCGATCCTACCTGCGTTCTTTTATTATTATGTGGTTATGATTACAATACAATGATTTCTAGGGTGATTTTATCGAGCTAATAATCGGAAATTAAACAAGAATGCAGTGAATAAGTGTGTGTGAGTAGAAGTGAAGTGAGCAGTTTTCCTAATTTCGATCAATCACCCTGTATTTATAATAGAAATTCCTAACTAATCTTCCGAAATATCCGGGATCTTCCGTGTTGCATTGTTCAACGTGCAAAGAATAAGTAAGTGTACGTTGAGTCTCTTTTGACACGTTTATCCTTCAAATCAGCTCCGACTTCCAAGGGAATTCAAGTGAATAACGCGTTTCTTTTTCCTTAACAATCTGAATAACATATTCGGGTTGTTGGAGTCATGTTCTCGACCGTTAGAACATTCTTGAATATCCTAGACAATGATCCTGGAATAAGGATCTTGCAAAATACAAAAGCATATTCGTGTACAACAACAATAATCATTAGTGATCTTCTAAGTCAGGATCACAATCATAAAATTTAACCCCAAACATGCTCTAACACGAAAAGAAGTTGCACATTCTTGACACACCGCTTCCGGTTGCTCCAACTAGTGATAGTACCCCTGAGTATCGTGCTGACTATCAGAGTAAGTACGATGAACAGAGTGAGATAGCATGCCTTATGTTGTCAAGCATGAACTCTAAGCTTCAGAGGGATATGGAGAATTTGGATGCCTATAGCATGATTAAGGAGCTCAAGAGCATGTTTGAGAAGCAGGCTCAACAAGAACTATTCCAAACTGTTCATGCATTGCATGCATGCAAGATGGAAGTAGGTCAGCCCGTGAGCAGCTATGTCCTTAAGATGAAAAGCTATGTTGATAATCTTCAGCGACTTGACTCACCCATTCGTCAAGACCTTGCGGTGAATCTCATTTTGAATTCACTTACAAAGGACTATGATGCATTTGTAATGAAATACAATATACAAGGGTGGAAGAAAAGCATCTCTGAGCTACATCAAATGTTGAAAATGGCTGAAGATGCTATGCCATCCAAGACTCCGGCGGTCTTGCATATTGCTGAAGGAGGTGTCAAGAAGAAGAAGGGGAGAAATGGAAATCAAGGCAAGCGAGATTCCTCGAAGACCACTTCACGCAAGAAGAAGAAAAGAGATCACCCTACGAAAGATGCTACATGTTTCCATTGTGGAAAGATGGGACATTGGAAGCGTAATTGCCCTGACTATCTTGCTGAGCTCGAAAAGGTCAAGGGAAAGAAAGGCTCCAAATCAGGTATCTCTCTATAAACGATCATTTTCCTTGAATCGTTGATATTTATTATCAATCTAAACATTTGTTTGAAATGTTTTTAGGATCGGAAAAGGAGTAGTGAAAGCAAGAATGAAGATTCAAAGCTCGGATATTTTGAAGAGCATTTTTTAATAAATGTTGAATCTTATTTTTTGTTTATTTAAGACAATTTTAGTATCTCGCTTTAGTCGAGTTTTTACTTTTATGAATGCTTATGGATATTAGATTCATTTTATGAATCTTTATTGTTTTAATAAAGTTACTCTTCTTAGCTTTATTTATCTTGGGCATTTACTGAAAATTGTCATTACTACTTTTGATTGTTTATATATGATTGTTTTGGATGATTTATAAGTACTTGTTTGAAAGTATCTGTTCGAATCGGGACACACTCTAGATGTGACTTGATATAATCCAAAGTAACATTATATTGTGACTTGCACCACTTAGATTCTATCAAAAAAGATTATGAGATATTCAGACGAGATCGAAGTTTCATAAGTTAGAGGATCACGTGAGTTAGCCACGATAGATCTTACAACTTTGATTCGAAAGGATCGAGTCTAGGTCTTAACTATTTCGACCCAAAATAAGTAAAGTCTTGAACTCATTAAGATCAAGGATTCTTGTTAAATATCCTTTTAAATGACATAACCAACATATGTGTTTTGATGGGTAAATTAATGTGAGACGTTTCCAATTTAAAACTTGAAGGTACGAGTAAATATGGAAATGACACACATAAATCTAGAATCATAGGAATGGTTAAGAAAAGCAGTGCGTTATGTGATTGGAAATTCTTATTAAGAATTTTTGGTCAAAAGGAAGAGGTTAATTAATGACTATATCTTGTGTACAAGATAAGTAAGATATTGCAAGAATCTTACAAAGCATTAATTATTATAATGGTGATTAAAAGTTGTGGGAAATTCAAGTTTATAGAATTTACTAAATGAGGTAAGATAAAAGTAAGCATTGTAATGCTATAATGGGAAAGTAGATTTCTGCATTTGGATAGAATCATTCCATGTCTTTTCAAAGACACATAATGAATTCATCAAGTATTACAATTAAGGAATATCGTGACGCAATAAGAGTATCACTCTGAATGAGTCCATAAGCACATAATAGAGATTGTGTGAAATATTCCATGAGGGTTCAACGCAGTTGAAGAGAAGATTGTAAGAGAAGACCTAATAGTCAAAGGCATAAAAGTTAGGTATGCTCTTACAAATACCTTCCTGTGGTTTATTTAGATATCGGAGCCGATCGGAGATGTTTAAAGACGATATGAATTGCACTTTTCATTTCAGTTCTTGCATTTCTGAGCTCCATGTTTGCATGTTTAAAAACATATCCGTGAAGTTGCGTAAAGCAATTTCTAAACTAAAGATCCATTACTAATCGTTGTCACGGGAGTGAAATGGTGAAAGTACTTGTGAAGGTCGATATATAGGTTGATGTATCGTTTCACAAGTATTCAAAAGGGAAGATTTTGAACATTATCTTGGTCTGACTCGCCGTAGTCAATTACTCACCATAACCTCGCGACCGCAGACTTAGCTAATACATAGAACTTTGTTCCTTTCTACATTAAGCGTCGGTTGTTCCCTTAACTTTTACTCACTTTAGGCGAATTTAAAATTAAGCCTCTTCGAGTTAAAAATCGTAATAACGCTCTTTACGCAAATATGATGTTCTTCGTCATACTTAGGATAGGCAAGATTTTCATTGTTAAACATAATGACTAAACGATCTAGAGAAAACTTTAGACTTGATTCCTTAAATTCATACACAACAAGGACTTTCGTTATCATGAAGGTATTTCGAGAAACTCAATAGGGTCATAATGAGTGTGAGAATAACTTTATTAGGACTTTCATCATCAACTTTGTTAAGTACAGTTTTACTGGACTCACTCCAGACTTGAAGACTGTAGCCTTACTGAAGATTTGTCCAGAAATAATAGAAGACATGTGAGCGCCTTACTTGTATAGGAAATCTGGAGTCACCAGATTTCAGCTCATTGGACTTCACTCCAGTCAAGATCATCCCATTGAAGACATTCTCACTGAAGTCAAAGACTGAAGTCTGAAGAAAGAAGACTGACAAATGGCGGAGCCCACTGGCAGTCTTACCAGATCCATGATTGGAGCTTCGTCAGTGTTCTATACCTTACAAGTCTGAACACTGATTACGAGGAAATTGACTTTTTGCCTTTACACGCTTTTACCCGGAAAATCTATTTGTCTATTGTTAAAAGTACAACACGCGTGTAAAGGTGGTTGGTTAAAAGGATGACAAGTCACATCAACATGACTTTATCCTTGTACTTTAACCAATGCATTTAAGAAATTAAAGTTGTTTCCTTAAATGCATGCAACCATATTTGTACGGCATAATAAATTCACTGTTGAATTTATTTGCCTATAAATACCAAGTCATTTACCTCATTCAAATTACTTTTTTGCAATTTGGTGAATTTGTCTAAATACTCTCGATCGTAAAAGGGAATACTTCACAACTTTAAGTATTTCGATCCAAGGAGAATATTTGACAAATATAGATCATTTGTAATTCATAGGTTGTTAGGATATCTACATTGTTGTAATATCTTGGTTCCGCAACAACCTTGTATTTTATTTAACATCATAAATAAAATACACTTGAAAATTACATTGTGTTCCACCTTTACATTATTTATTGCTTTAAGTCTTGTATTACTTTATTTATATACTTGCATTTATATTTAAGTAATACTAGTCCAATCTAGTGCATACTTGACCTGTTGTATTTTACACTAGTGGGTTAAACCATCAAGTGAGGGACTTACAAGTGGTATCAGAGCTGAAGGCTAACATATTTGCCTAGATCTGCTTCTTGATGGCCAACCTAGAAAATACACAAGGAGGTTTTAGTTTTGGTCCTGAACCAAATCAAAATGACCACAATGAACCACCACCTGTTATTAATACTAATCCTCCACCTCCTCCTCCTACTCCTGCTTCTCCACATGTGCATGTGCACTACTCAAACAATCCTGTTCCTAAATTCAGTGGGAACAATGATGAATTTGGGACGTGGAAAGCTAGGATGATACTACATGTTACTGGAATTGAGAGGAATATGATGAAAATCTTAAATGAAGGACCCTATATACCCTCATCTCCTCTCAATCCTCTACTTGATCCAACTGGATCTAGAAGAGGAAGGGAAAAGAGGGAGGAACATTGGTCTGAAGAGGAGAGGAGATTGGTAAATTTAGATACCATTCTCAAAACATGATCCTCGGGGCTGTTCCAGAAACCCTAATTCCTACACTAGTTCTTTTTCCTAGTGCTAAATCCATGTGGGATGAACTGGTGAACCAGTATGAAGGAGGTGATGACACCATTGTCACCAGAAAGGTCTCCTTAAACAAGAAGTATGAGTCATTTTTTGCTCTCCCCAATGAGTCTCTCACTGGTACTTACACCAGATTTATGAGTATTATTAACCAGTTGAGAGGACTGGGGGTTGAGAAAGACAAGGATATACTTCTGGAGAAATTTTGTGATATTTTACCCACCAAATGGTCTCATATGATCCTGGTCTTAAGACAAGGTAAAACTCTGCACTCTCACACTCTATCAACCTTATATGGAGCCTTCAGATTTACTGAAGAAAATCAAGCTCAAAGAGTTGAGGCTGAAAAAGATGCTTTAAATCATGCTTCCAGTAGTTCCACAGTGGTCAGTCATACTGAACCACCTTGTGCTGCATTAATGTCTTCCGAGAATGTATTTTCTATGAAGAAGATGATGTCTGAACTAATGGAATCTGGAGTAACAAATAATATCTCTCCAGACTGTTATAAATCTGATAATGATGACCTGGTTCCAATGATTGCTAAAACGTTTAACCGTTTTAAAGCAAGAGCAAATAGGCCCAGTGGACAACATGCATCCAGTACTTCTACTGATAAGACTAATCTGACATGCTTTAAGTGTGGCAAAAGAGGTCACTTCATGAAGGAATGCAAGTCCAGTCAGTTTATATCCCAGTCTAGTCCATCCACTTCTTACCAAAAGCCTGATGATAGCTACAAGTCCAAATACAAAAAGCTTAAGGCTTGTAAGTCCCTACCGTTGAATGGATCGTAAATAAGACGTGATTCGTTATGTCAAGAGTGCGGAATCCTCTTGAGATAACTAGATTGCTACTGCCTTTCGTCGATTAATCAGTAATTAACCAACCTAAGGTCACACACGAAGTGCTAGTTCGTGTCGGAGGTCACACGAGCAACAATTCGACTTCTAAGTTCTTAATTCGTTGCGAAACGCTTAAAATTACATGTATTTATACAACTAGGGTTTGTGTTCGTGTGGGCTTGGGCTTCACACGAAGTGATTAAGCCCAGATCCATCATACGGCTTGCCTTCGTGCTGACGTCAGCACGAGGACACCACAACGTACTGATGACGTCAGCACGAGGACACCACAACGTACTGATGACGTCAGCACGAAGTGCGTATCTTGGATGCTTATTTTGCTTAGTACATAACGTTCAGCCATCGTTTAAGTATTCTATGACACTTATAAACCTTGGCTCTACATTCTTATACCTGCAAACAATTATATAGCACACAAACATAACATGATCTTATATTAAAGTTCAAACGTAATCATTAAATACAAACGTAAGTCCTAATGACTTATTATTTAAACAATTACACAGATATTCCTAAGAACAAAAACGTTAATCAAATCTACGTTGCTACTGTCACACAAATCTGCATCTACAGACTCCCCCTTGACATTAGCGACTAGATTTCTTTAACAAGTTCTTTAATCTTGAACTTCAAACTCGACCATCAAACAAAAGTCTTATGCTATTTGCATGAATCTTCTCGACCAAACAAAAACCAAGAATATTCTGATAGCGTCTAACTTATGTTTTCCAAAATCTAACAGCTGAACAAGGTGTCTCAATCAATCTTCTTTGATCACCTCTTGACAAATTGACAACTTGCATTGGATCATACATGCGCAGCAACATCTGTTTCTTTGAGTCATCAACAAACATCTGTGCTTCGCCTGACTTGATCACTATCTGCCAATAAGTCATGTTCGTCAGCAAATCTTGATCCCATTTGATAGCAGGAACTTCTTTAACACATTCAATCTTTTTTTGAACAAAATGAACTGTGCCATCTGGTTTTGTAATCTTCTTCATTGGCCTAGGTTTAATCATCCTATCTTCAGGCTTCAAACCTCTTTCACTGAAATGCCAAATTCTTTCTCTTTGGAATCTCTGCCAATAATAATCAGCATTTCCATTCTTCTAAAGATTAACGAACCATCTCCTTCCTAAGTCTATCAAATCAGATTCACTAAGACTTTGGAAATGTCTTGCACTGATTGACATATACTGGCAACCTTCTTTTCTCTTGATAACAAATAGCTTAATTCTATGATCATAGAACCAACTCTGTATCACTGAGAAATACGTAGGTGCGTCCTTGTCTGAGATGAACTCCCAAAACATTGACGGTTTATTAAATCCACCCATTGGCATACCAGTACGTCCTCTATAAACTGGAACCCATCTATTTATACAAAACTGAGGGTCTTTCTCCGCCGGAGGTATAATAAAATTTATAATATTAAACTCTCGCGTAGCATTTATCTTCCAGCCTAGATCAACAATATATTCATGTTCTTCATGCACTATCTTTGCAAACACCTTGAATCTTAACTTTGGAGTATTTCTTGGATCATCTGGACTTTCTCTGATCGGATTAAGTCTGAAATGTTCCTCTTCAGCTATTGGTTCAACCAGAATGTCTCTATCTTCATTAAAGACACGATTGAAATCATAAGGTTTTCCATCAACCTTTGTCTATCAGGCTTCAGAAACAAATTCTCCTTCTTCCAGATCTTCATCAATGATACTATCAATGTCATCATCAATATCGTCCAATGCACCTATTTGAAGCTTATCTGCAATTTAACATATTCAAACATACAAAGATAAAAGAACATAAAATATATAAGTCAAGACATAAAAAATAAGTATAAATACATAAAACATGATAAAATAAATAATATTATATCATAAATATAATGTAACAATTACATCAATATTTATCTTATAATCTTTATCTATTTTAACCAACAAAAGTTAATAACATTAAGGTTGATAATCTGAGTCTTCAGGATCATCAGAACTAGAACCAGAGACAAACGGTAAACGATTTAAAATCATTAATCGTTTTCTCTCTTTCCTATGACGATCTGTATCTGACCATTGATCACTATCAAGATCAATATTGGCCTGATCAACCTCAAAGTTATGACTTTCCCATACTTTTGCTTCTGCCTCAACTCGAATATGAAGATCATTTCCAAATTTCTCTGCAATCTCCCATTCTATTCTATGTTCTTCTGATCTCACACTCTGTGGATTATGATAATCAGGACATTTACTAGAATTAGAGTTACCTGAATTGGAATCTTCATCATCTGACGAGTTGTCTGAATCTTTAGGATCTGCATCTGGAGCAGCAGCCATCACAGCTTTTCCTTTCTGAGTCCCAGATGTACTAGCACCAGTTGTACCAGCAATCTCTGACTCTCTCTGTCTTGGCGACTCCCCCTGAACATCTGCAGTCTCTGAATTAATCACAGCATCAGCATCAGTATCTTGACCTTGACCTTGATTCTCTGTCTCACCATCTTTTGGTTGGTTTCGATTTGGATCTTGAGCTGGATCTTGATCATCTTGATCATCATCTCTTTGCTTCTTTGCTAGCTCATCATCCTTACAACCATCTTTATCTCCCCCTTGAGACAAGAATCGGTCAATTTTATCACCAAGAGAATGAACAAGTGCGGTCATAATGTCCATCTCTTCCTGATGTTTTGCAGCATGGAGGTTCAACTGTCTCTCCAACGCTTCAACTCGCATCTCTAACAACTTCTTCTCCGAAACAATACGACTCAGCTGAACTTGTACTGGCAAAGCTAAATCTGAAGTAGAAGCAATATGCGATGTAGAAGGAGGCGGTGGCATCGTAGTCTCAAATGAAGGCATACAAACATGAAAAGTTCCTGATGGAGGCATCTGCGGTCTTTGCAATGGTAACAACAGACGATCCATAGCTGTAGCAACAGGAACTAACGCCTGAATAGGAGTAGAACGAGGTCTAGGAGCAAGGAACTATCGGCTCTGGCTCCTGACGAACTGACGACTCTGGAGCTCTAGTAGTCGTAACAGTCGTAGCCTCAGTAACAATTCTAGCATGAGAACCATCTAAACGAATCGTGAACTTGGTTCTCGGCCTTTTCTCTCCAACAGATGTACCAACTGAAGTAGTAGACACCGAAACTGGAACTTCAGTAACAGAAGCTCTTAAGGCAGCAACTGATGGTGTATCAACTGATCCGGATGTATGAGACATCTCCATAGCAGAATGATACTCAGCAAACTCCTTATCAATCTCTGACTGAGGTCGCTGAAGGGCTTGAATCTTCTTAACAGCGTCAATCCCTTTCCCTTGTCTTCTTCTTCTCTTCAGTGGCCTATCTGCATTTTCATCTTCAGTTTCTGAACCATCATCAGCATTAACAGCAACAACATGTGGTTCAGAAGGACCCACAAAATCTACTAGAGCAGAGGTAGAATTAGAAACCCCAGTAGTCGGCATCACAAGATTTGCTGGATCATCAATATCTTCCTCTAGAGCATCCATTTCCGAATCATCTTCCGGAACATCAGTAAATAAAGGAACTTCATTCAATCCCTCAAACTGATCAGCTCTCTCTACTTGAGGATCATCTTGATCTTGAGCATCATCATCAGCAGCAGCAACAGGTTCTTCATCTTCCCAACCTTCTCTTGGAGCTACATAATCAGGATTAATCAAGTGCCCGAACAATGGTGGATTATCAACATCAGCCGGAACACCATTACCCCTTAAATGTTTCATCATATCATCAAACACTTGATGTGTAAGACGACCTAAATTAAACGTAGGACCATCAAAACGTATATCAGCTGCTCTATGCCGAATGACTATCATAACAAATCTTGGAAATAGAAAGAATTTCTTCTCGTTTCCAATCGCTCTCAACTGCCTAACAAAACTGTCATATATGTATTGAGAAAAGCTGTAAGGCTTGTTCAATACAAGTGCAACTAACTGTGAAGCAGTCTGTATATTCATCTGATCATGACCTGCACTCCGATGACTTATGGACCTCAACAAGTAGTAGGCAAGCAATCTCCATTTGCCTCTAATGCGATTTTTAGGATATGGATGCTTGATTTCGTTCACATACCCCATACGTCTAATAGCACCGTCAACAAAGCTTTCTGCAAACTCTGTAAGACCTTGCTCCATTTTGATGCTTCCTAAGTCCAAAATAGTCCTTAAGTCTCCAGCAGTAAACTCAATGTTACGTCCTTGAACCGTAGTGCGAATCAAAGTATGATCACCAACTTGCACTAATCTTGCAGAGTTCCAAAACTGAGTAAGAAGACTTATGACCAAAGGAGGATTCTTGGTCAATGCAAAACGAATACGTGATCTTGCTAGATACTGTAAGACACCGTGAAATTCCGCTGTGCATCCTTGCTGAGTAATGCTGAGATCAATAGCAGCATTATGCTCCTTAACAAAAACACGAGCAGCAGCACCTTGTCTTGCCATACCTGCACAAATCAAAAGGAAAACGAAAAGAAAACAAAATTAAAAATTAAAAATAAATCTGACCTACTTCGTGATGACGTCAGCACGAGGAGATTCCTCTTCGTGTGACGTCAGCACGAGCTGATCATCAACAAGATTCAGAAAAACATCTCCATATGATAACAAATTGATCGAAATCAACTGTAAACATCATCTTGGACTTGTTTTCATGAAATTTATGCCCAGAATCTGAATTAGAATTCAAATTCATGAACACGAAGTGGTCATGTTCTTCATGTGAACAGTGATCGTGACACAAAATCTTCAATTAATCTTGATTTTTTATATGTTAATGCGAATTATAGTTAGATTTAAGTTGAAATATCATATTTTAATCCAATTTTAGTCCAAATCATCAAAATTTGAAGATCACAAAGTCAATTCGTCCAAGTTACTATTCACGCGAAGAACCAGTCGAAATTTTGGGCATTATAACGACTTAAAAACGTTGATTTTTGAAGTCAAAACATCAATAATCTATCCAAGATTGAATATATACCAACAAATCTGGATGATTAACACACAAAGTAGATGAAAAGATCGAAATAAGGTGCGGATGAATAGTGCGCGCGAAGTCAGACGAGTTCGTGTGATTTACTTAGGGTTTAATTTCGATTAATGGTAATTAATGAATAGTAAAACCCACATATATATTCGGATACTCGTGGGCTGGGCCGAAGCCAAACTTCGTGGGCTTCCTGACGTCAGCACGAGCGAATTTTTGAATTTAAATCCACACGAGCTGCACACTTCAGATTTTGTCAATTTTTCCAGAAAATGCATAAAGAAAAATTACAAAAATATCAGAAAACATAAACCTGTAGATACTCGTTACCTGAACTTTGTATCTACTCGAAAACGTAATCTTACCAAAAATCATCCGTACTAACTCATGTCACCAAAATAATGTATAAACTTAATCTTACATTATAATCTTGACATAAAATCGATCAATTTTCATTGATGTTTAACTTTAACAAGAGAAAACTTACATCGAAATACATTCAATGTATAATGCCTTACAAATTATGTATCATATCACCAACCTATCACAATAAGTCTTAGGTTGTGATCTTGTTAATACAATTATAACCTATTACACCAAGTTCTAGGTTATTACAAGGTTATGAACCCTTGTAGCATGTTACATGCATAGACTATTGTCCGTTGCAATGCAATTCTAAGAGCAAGAGGAGACGATTTTGTCCTCAATCGCGTTGAGAAATCTTCACGAAATTTTCACACGAAGTGGCACGAATTTGGCAAAAAATCCTCAATTCAGATCGCGATTTGAAATTTTGATGTCATTTTCCTTTTAAATGAAATTCATTATCTGTAGCCTGCACACTTAACAAACTTCATCAATGTATCAAAATCAACAAAAATAACATAACAGGTAACATAAGCATGCAAAAACATTCAAAATCTTAACCTAGCAATCAAAATAAGATCTAAGGCAAGTCACATCTTTGTCAAGCATACTTATCAACCAAAAACAATTGAAATCTCAAACATATATTGAAACATTCAAAAATATTTTGACTTTTCAATTTCCAATCCAAAAGTCATTTTCTAATTTCAAACAACATAATGTCCATATTAGAAAATTCATCTTTTAAACACATATACCATAAACAACAAGACCCATATAATCCACTAAGGATCATATAACTTCTTTATGGAATAATCAGATGCTTATTAAATCTCTCGTGCAATAAGAACTAGTTTGACACTACAAACTGACACAAAACTAAAACGTTAGTACAAAAATAAAATAAAAATAAAATAAAACTAAAATAAAAATAAAATTAAACACTTTAAATCTAAACTACATTATTTATATACAAGAAATTCTAAGTTTCTGCTAATTAGATCAGATTAGCAATTACATAAGCCTGCGGGTGAGAAATAATTCTCTTATTATTAGTTATGAACAATGACTCAATCACGATTACCGGTATGTTTGTCCTCTTAAACACTCGGTACTTCCAGTTTTCTTTGGGTTGTGGCACTTTCGTATTACTTAAGCCAAGGACAGTCACCATGTAACCTAGTAAGTTACTCATGCCACAATTTTAGTTTGCGAACTTATGTGACCCACATTCAGATACACTCTCACAATTGACACATGCACTAAAATTTAGACATTTGGTGAGTAAGGTAAGAAAGTCTTTAAGAATCAAGTCAGCGGTGACAAGTCGGTGATTCCTCACACGCAAAGCGACTTAACTTGACTCACGTACGGAAATATACTCAACATTGCATAATGCCAAGTACTTGCATATTTGTGACATAATTTTTAAGCACTTATGAAAACCCGTGACTTTCGATGAGACCCGTGTAGCGAACTTTCTGAAAACCTATCCCAAGTTGGAAGCTTTAGGTAGGCTAGGTATACAAAGACACCCCGAGGACTTACTTGTTCGAATCTCAAAGGCCACAAATATACATCCAAAAAAGCAATACATACACATATATGTACCCGAGACCTTCCTTTTAAAGACCAAATATACATAATTACAATGCAAGATCTTTCATAAGATTTAAAGGACTTGTCTCTTTTAAGAACAAGCATTCTCAGCCATATATCTGAATACGTTTCCCACAAGGACATTGTATAAATTTAAGTTCAGATTGAAGGAAACCTTGGTACTTTGTGTCTACCGATACATCCTAAGTTGTAATCACTGAACTAAGCAGTTATATTACGATTAAGCAGGCTTAAAAGCTAAAGTATCCTCACTTCTAATCATCTGAATGCATCAACTTAAATCTCTATCTTATTTATTTATTTTGTTTTTCTCATTTTTCAGCTTTTTATATTTTTATGACACTAATTATATACAAACTTAAACTAGACACTCTTTTTGTATTTTTTATGACTCTAGCTATTTACAGACTTAACTAAGACACAATGTAAAATATACAAAAATAGTTCTTTGAGAGATCTAATATGAATCAGCATTCTTCATACCATTGAGAAGAATCAGCTTTTCAAAGCGAGTCTTATCAAATGCTTTAGTATACAAATCAGCTAGATTATCATCAGTTATAACCTTTTCCAAATGAATTAATTTCTTTTGGGCACAGTCACGTAAGAAATGATGTCTAATATCAATATGCTTGGTGACTTTATGCATGACAGGGTTATTAGTAATGTCTATAGCTGACTTATTGTCTATTCTAATAGGAGTATCAAGAAAATCCATACCGTAGTCACGTAGTTGTTGCTGAATCCACAATACCTGGGAACAACAGCTACCAGCAGCCATATACTCTGCCTCACATGAAGACTGAGCAACCGATGTCTGCTTCTTACACTGCCACGATACAAGTCTCCCTCCTAAGAACTGACATCCTCCAGTTGTAGACTTCCTGTCGTTGTTACAACCGCCAAAGTCCGAATCAGTATATGCAACAAACTCAAACGATCCTCCCATAGGATACCATAGACCAAGCCCTTGGTTTCCTTTCAAGTAACGTAGGATACGCTTTGCTGCAGCTAAATGTGACTCTTTCGGACTAGCTTGGAATCTAGCGCAAAGACAAACAGCGAACATAATATCCGATCGCGAAGCTGTCAGATACATCAATGAGCCAATGATAGCACGATAATAAGTTGCATCAATAGGCATATCTTTAGGATCAAGAACCCATAAACCATGATTTAGCTGAATAGGAGTACCATATGTCTTGGATTCTAACATTTGAAACCTCTCCAAGATGTCATCAACATACTTAGACTGGTGAATGAAAAATCCATCTTTCCTCTGGTCAACCTGCAGTCCAAGGAAGAATTGTAGTTCCCCCAAAGCACTCATTTCAAACTGCTTTTTCATGCTCATTTCAAATTCTTTGCACATCTTTACATTAGATGAACCAAAAATGATATCATCAACATAAACTTGTACAATCAAATAATCTTGCTTCCGCCATTTGATAAACAATGTGCTGTCTATCGATCCTCTTGTAAAACCATTTGTCAACAAATGTGTCGAAAAATTTTCATACCACACTCTGGGTGCTTGATGCAATCCATAAAGAGCCTTATCAAGTCGATATGCTCGTCTTGGATAATTAGGATCTTCAAACCCCGGTGGTTGAAAAACATACACTTCCTCTCTAACTTCACCATACAAGAAGGCACTCTTAACGTCTAACTGATACACCTTTATACCTTTAAAGCTTGCATAGGCTAAAAATAACCTTATAGCTTCAATCTGGGCAACTGGCGCAAAAGTTTCGTTATAGTCATATCCTTCTCGTTGTGCAAACCCCTGAACAACTAAACGTGCCTTATTCCTTGTAACGATCCCTTTATCATCTCGCTTGCATTTGAATACCCAACGAGTTCCAATCGGTTCTTTACCTCTAGGCACATCTACTAACTCCCATACTCCAAGTTTCTCGAATTGAGCTAATTCTTCTTGCATAGCTGCAACCCAGAAAGGATCTTGAAGTGCAGCCTTAACATTCTTA
>CM067167.1:121234807-121237307 GCA_034093135.1 Erigeron breviscapus
AAACATGTGGGACAACATATTCAGCAGCAAAAAGATATGCTAAGCAAAGCAAATCAGAAAAAGGAGAGAGGGGCGTGAAGAAGGCTTCGATCTCGGATTCAGATTTTGTGTCTTTTGAAGAAGACGACTTTGATGACATCCTGGAACCTCATCATGATGGTTTGGTTGTCACTTTATTTATTGCTAACCATTATGTTCGCAGGATCTTAATAGATAATGGAAGCTCAGTAAATATCATCAAGCTGGAAACATTGAAGAGAATGGACATTTCTGAGGAAGATGTTGCTGGCATGGCGACACCTTTGATTGGATTCAGTGGCGAGACCAAATATACTGTTGGTGAAATTAAGCTGCCAGTATATGTTGGAGGAATTAATTCCATGCAGAAATTTTGCGTTGTTGATTCTCTTCCAGGTTGCAATATCATCTTGGGCAGGCCTTGGATTCATGAAATGAAGGCAGTGTCATCAACCTATCACCAATGTGTTAAACTACCAACACCTTGGGGAGTGGTCACTGTTAAAGGAGATCAACAAGAGGCTAAAGAATGCTATACCTCTACCATGAAGTCAGCTGCTAAGTTGACTTCACAATAGAAATTACAGAAAAGGATCTTCGATGTTATTGAGCCAGTGGAGCAGGATGTTAAAGAAATTATTCTGGTTCCTGAAGATCCCAACATTAAAGTACTGGTGGGAAGAAAAGATTTCAAAAGAATTAGAAGTCAAACTTACTGACTTTCTAAAAGCTAGAATGAAGACTTTTGCTTGGAAACAAGAAGATATGACAGGAATCTCTAAAGATATTATTACACACAATCTTAGAATTGATAAAAGTTTCAAACCGATCCAACAGACTAGGAGGAAATTTGCTCCAGAAAGAAACGCCATTATTCAAGAAGATGTGGAAAGATTGTTAAAAGCAAAGATGATAAGGGAAGTAAAATTCCCTAAATGGCTAGCAAACGTGGTGGTAGTGCAAAAGAAAAATGGAAAATGGAGAGTTTGTGTAGACTTCACAGACCTCAATAAAGCTTGCCCTAAAGATCCATTTCCACTGCCACATATCGATGCCATGGTAGATGCAACTTCTGGTCACGAGATGCTCACATTTATGGATGCTTCTTCTAGATTTCAACAAATTCAAATGGAACCTGAAGGTCAAGAAGCTACTGCCTTCATGACCCCGACGGGTATCTATTGTTATATTGCTATGCCATTTGGTCTTAAAAATGCAGGTGCAACATACCAAAGATTAGTCAACATGATGTTCAAAGACCAACTGGGGATACGATGGAAGTTTATATAGACGATATGGTGGTCAAATCCAAGAAAGCTGAAGATCACTTGAAAGATCTTGAAGTAGCATTCAATATCCTGGACAAGTATAACATGAAGCTGAACCCTGCAAAGTGCAATTTTGGAGTAGGCGCTGGAAAATTCCTGGGATATATGGTCACCAAAAAAGGAATAGAAGCAAGCCCATAACAGATTAAAGCTATCTTGAATTTGAAATCTCCATCGAATGCTAAAGATATACAAAGATTGACAGGAAGATTAGCAGCTTTGAATAGATTTATATCAAGATCTTCCGATAGATGTAAAGAGTTTTATGATATCTTGAAGAAGAACAAGAAATTCGATTGGGGAGAAAAGCAAGAAGAAGCTTTTCAGGAATTAAAGAAGTATCTATCTACTCCACCACTGCTGGCGAAGACTGAAGATGGTGAGCCTCTATATCTTTATATGGCAGTCTCATCAAACGCAGTGAGCACAGTTTTAGTAAAAGAAGCAGAAGGACAGCAACAACCGATTTACTATGTAAGTAAAAGTTTAATTGATGCTGAAACCAGGTACTCTCATCTCGAAAAACTTATACTTGCATTAGTTATGGCATCTACTAAACTTAGACATTATTTTGAAACGCATGCTATACATGTTAAGACAAATTATCCTATAAAATGTGTGCTAAGAAAACCTGAAGTATCTGGTAGAATGGCTAAATGGTCTGTGAAATTAAGTGCTTTTAATCTAATTTATGAACCTAGGACTGCTATAAAATCCCAAGCTTTAGCCGACTTTGTGGCTGGTTTTAGTACTGATTTACAACCTGAAGTAGATTTAGAGGTTAAAATGCTAGAAGAAGCTACTGAAAAATGGACTCTATATACTGATGGTGCAGCTAATGTTAAAGGAATAGGATTAGGTATCATACTAAATTCGCCACAGGGGGATATCATACCCCAAGCAGTGAATTGTCATTTTATAGCCACTAATAATGAGGCGAAATATGAAGCTTTAATTTCTGGTATGCAATTAGCTAAGGATATGAACATTAGAAATCTTAAGGTATATGTAGATTCTTTACTCTTAGCTAATCTTTTTAATGGAACTTATGCTGCGAAAGGTGAAAAATTAATGCAATATTTAGAAATAGTAAAGAAACTAGCAGAGAGTTTTGATTTGTTTGACATAGAACAAGTGCCTAGAGAAGAAAATAC
>CM067167.1:121242307-121253053 GCA_034093135.1 Erigeron breviscapus
CGGGTGTTACAAGTGGTATCAGAGAAATGGTTTAAGTGAACCAATGACTATAGGTTTGCCATAGGAATTGGACTTAAACCGATAGATGACAAGTTAGGCTTAAGTAGGTATGCTTAGCCTTTGAGTTGAAATGCCTTAGGACGGGTTTGAGACGAATGAGAGTGTATGATTAAGGCTATGTGATGATTGTTTATTGATATGTGAATGTGTCTTTTAGCCTTTATTCTTCCGTTTCTCGCTTCTCCGTCGCTAATTATTCTATTGCTACGATAAACGGTCCTCGAGGTGATCTTCTATTTCTCTAATTGAATTTGATAAACTTGTGCTTTATATTACGTGGGAAGTTGTTGAGATGGACAAAAGTTGGAGGATTAGGTGAAATGGTATTCTATCAATGTCGAACCCACGAGGTTAGTGACAAGGACCACAATGGAAAGTATATATGTTGTATGCGTGATAAAGGTCGCGTGAATGGATTTGGTGAAGAGAAGACGATACACAAATGTGGTAACGAACATGCAAGCGAAAGGATACAATTACAATTATGGTCGCGAACGTAATTGTAAATGTATCACGACATGTGTGTGTTTGTGAGACTGTGCCTGTGTTGATCCGAATGAAGTGAAGATGGGAATGATGGAATTACTGAATGGAATCATATTTAACCACGCGAAGAATAGACACGTATAAATGGAATAAAGATTAATGAAGTTGAAGCAAGTAAAGAAGTAACTCTACGATTGAATGAACCTTTTAACCATGAAGCTCTCCCATTCTATGAACACCATGTTATGATGCGAAGCTACATTCGAGCTGTGAAGTGTTAAAGTTGTGCTTGGGCGTAAGGAAAACGGTTTCGTATGAAATTCGATTAAAGAAATAACAGTTGAGGTACTTGATTGAACTTGATGATATGCGGCACACTAAAGGGAGTGCGGCGCATATTTTGGTCTATTTTGGATTTACGACTTGTTTAATTTTGATTTTGCTACGGGATGATATATGAAGATTGGGACAAGTATCTACAGGTGGAGATTCTTTCTTATATTGCACGAATGTATGATGAACTAACACGTGAACCTTTCTAGCAGTTCTATCGTTTATTGCCTTGCCGGTATGACGTAAAGGTGATGTTGATATCCTATATTTGTACAAAATCTTACATATGATTGCTTCTCAAGATAAAGTGTTTTTCCCCTTAAGAAGAGTTAAAAAAAGGTATAATGATGGAGATATTTATAGTTTCTTAAAGCATATGAAGTAAAAGTATTCAAGAGAATTTGATTCCGAATTGATCATGTTTCTTGCCTGTGTGATTACTCATGTTAGGCAAAGATTATAATTCTAAAGTCGAGGCCACCCGTAGTTTTGAGATGTTCAAATAATGTTCCCGGTTTTGTTGCGATCGTGAGGTCGAACCTCCAATTGATGTGTGACTAGTGCTACTTTCATGCAAACGCACCTTCCGTTCTGTTCTCACTTATAGGAAGAAGTTAATGTTTTCGATTGTGGGATGTATTTCCTTCTATAAGATAGATTTACGGTCTTGCAACTTCATGTTGAAGTTTGTAAGTCCCTCACTTGATGGTTTAACCCACTAGTGTAAAATACAACAGGTCAAGTATGTACTAGATTGGACTAGTATTACTTAAATATAAATGCAAGTATATAAATAAAGTAATACAAGACTTAAAGCAATAAATAATGTAAAGGTGGAACACAATGTAATTTTCAAGTGTATTTTATTTATGATGTTAAATAAAATACAAGGTTGTTGCGGAACCAAGATATTACAACAATGTAGATATCCTAACAACCTATGAATTACAAATGATCTATATTTGTCAAATATTCTCCTTGGATCGAAATACTTAAAGTTGTGAAGTATTCCCTTTTACGATCGAGAGTATTTAGACAAATTCACCAAATTGCAAAAAAGTAATTTGAACGAGGTAAATGACTTGGTATTTATAGGCAAATAAATTCAACAGTGAATTTATTATGCCGTACAAATATGGTTGCATGCATTTAAGGAAACAGCTTTAATTCCTTAAATGCATTGGTTAAACTACAAGGATAAAGTCATGTTGAAGTGACTTGTCATCCTTTTAACCAACCACCTTTACACGAGTGTTCTACTTTTAACAATAGACAAATAGATTGTCCGGGTAAAAGCGTGTAAAGGCAAAAAGTAATTTGAACGAGGTAAATGACTTGGTATTTATAGGCAAATAAATTCAACAGTGAATTTATTATGCCGTACAAATATGGTTGCATGCATTTAAGGAAACAGCTTTAATTCCTTAAATGCATTGGTTAAACTACAAGGATAAAGTCATGTTGAAGTGACTTGTCATCCTTTTAACCAACCACCTTTACACGAGTGTTCTACTTTTAACAATAGACAAATAGATTGTCCGGGTAAAAGCGTGTAAAGGCAAAAAGTCAATTTCCTCGTAATCAGTGTTCAGACTTGTAAGGTCTAGAACACTGACAAAGCTCCAATCATGGATCTGGTAAGACTGCCAGTGGGCTCCGCCATTTGTCAATCTTCTTTCTTCAGACTTCAGTCTTTGACTTCAGTGAGAATGTCTTTAGTGGGATGATCTTGACTGGAGTGAAGTCTAGTGAGCTGAAATCTGGTGACTCCAGATTTCCAATACAAGTAAGGCGCTCACATGTCTTCTATTATTTCTGGACAAATCTTCAGTAAGGCTCCAGTCTTCAAGTCTGGAGTGGGTCCAGTAAAACTGGACTTAACAAATTCCCCCTATTTGTTCAGAAATAATGCAAGGTTTTTCAAGTTTCTATCTATACAACTTGTATGCTTGAAAAACACTTGTTTTTTACTAAGTCTAAATTTTGAGTTACTGGAGATTCCAGTTTTATCTTTTAGATCTATCTTAGACTTAATCTGATCACTTACTTGTGAATCAAAAATTGCAACTATATTTACAAGACATCAACAGATAACAAGTTACAATTTTGATTGAAAATAAAGTACAAGTACAAGTAAATGATAGAGAATCAGGCTCTTTTCTTTTGAACGTGCCCAGAAGTTTCTTCAGTAGCTTTTCTCTTTGGTGAAGGTGAAGTATATGGCGAGCACATGCCTAAGGCTGTCTCCATTTGTTGCTTTCTCTTCCAGACCTTCTCGATTCTTTTCAGAAATGCTTTAACATCTGGAGTCACATCAGTCCTCCCTCTGAATGTTAATCCAATTTCCTTCAGTTCAGACAACCCAAAAGCTTAGATTGAAGTGCTCTTCCTTTCATCAACACTGATCAACTTTACTTCAAACTTGGTCATGTTCTCATGATCTTCAGCAAATTTTATCTCAGCACCAACGATTCTTCTGACATCTGCCATGAACTTTATCAATTCATCATATTTATCTTTTTGTTTGGCAGAGTGAATCATTGCTTTAGTTTCCCTGGACACCCTTATTTAATCCATGGCTTTTTGAACTTCAGCCCTATTGATGTTTCTGGAAGTGTCCAAGGGAATGAAGGTGCTAAGATCTGCATCCCTGGCTGCCTTAGTCTGTCTGACAGAAAGTTTGGGTAAACCCTTTAACTTCTTCCTGTATTCATTTTCCAGGGCTGTAGCATTTTGCCTGACCTGTCTCTGGAGGCTCACCAGTGCCTCCTTTCTCTGACCAATCAACTCTTCCACACTTAACCCATACGTTTCAGAATCAAACTTTTGTTCTTCTACAGAGTATCTGGAGCAAACATACACATCATCCATTGCTTCTAAACATTGATGAACTCTGGGGTCATCCTTCATTCTTTTATACACATCAACATGCACGCCCAGTCTTCCAGCATTGTAAGAATCAAGGGTCCCCATTTTAGCCATTTGATTTTTATGTTCCAGGAGTTCATTTATTTGACTTCTTTTAAAAATATCAATCATGATGCCCTCCTGCTCCAGTCTCTTGGAAGTCTCTTCATCAACAGTTGGGAATTCTGGAGAGCCTTCAGTAGCCTCCTCAATCTCACCTCCAGATACCACATGTTTCTTTCTTTTAAGAGTTTTCAAAGTGGTTGTGATATCTGGGAATTCTTCAAACTGGGGCTCACTGGCATCAGTACCAGCAGCTTCTTCTTCTTGCACAATGGCTTCAGTACCAAAGGCTTTCTCAATAGCACCAGCAACATCCACATCCTTTTTCTTCTTTTCTAATCCTTCAGGAACACTTTCAGTAACAGCAGATTTTTCTCCCTTGGAATGACCACCAGTTTGTGACTTGCGGTCTTTCCACAACTGTTCAAGCATGTGTCTATCAAAAGACCCAAATGTTCTGCCTGCTACTGGAGTAGTGATATTAACAGTCTTCCTGAGCTCAGTCACTTCCTTCTTGATAATTTCAATTTCTGAAGACAAGTGCCTGGGCATTTCATTTTCAATCATCTTCACCACCTGAGGCAACAGCCCATCTTGAATACTTCTTAGAACTGACCCAGAGATCTCTTCAGTGATTTCTTTCAACATATTGAATCTGAACTTCTTAGTACATTCATCACTGATGTTGCTGATTATGGAACTCTAGTCAAGGGCTGGCCTACTTTCCAGACTACTTACTGACTTGGTTAACTTCTGGACCTCTTCTTTCAGACCAGCAAGAGGTTGTACAATTTCTACTTTCACTGCAGTCTGAACAGAAGTTACAAGCTTTTTCTCCAAACCCTGGACTGCCACTTTGAGATTTTCAGTGGTGTTATTTGTGGCCAGTACCAGCTCATTAAGCTTTTCAAACACAAGCTTTTCATTCCCAGCAAACAAGGTCATTTCTGACTTAAGGTTATTTGAAAGTAAAGATTTAAAGTAAGAAACAACCTGGGAAGAGGACTGTAGTGATCTCTCCAGGTCCACCACCTTATTCAAAAGGCCTTGGACCTCGGTAGAAGAAGAAGTGGAGAGACCACCTGGAGGAGTAGGATCAGTAGCAACTCTGGTCACCAAAGAGACTTGTGCCTGGACTCCTTCAGTGGTTGTTTCAGATGTTGTAGCAGTAGAGTCCAGCACACGATGATCTGGAAAGTTTAGTGGCGTCTCAAGTGGTGGAGGTTGAATTTGTGAAATATGAAGTGAAATGGGGTTGAAATAAGGAGTACTTGGAGGAAGTGAAGATGGTGGTGGTGGAGGTGGTGCAAAAATTGATTCTGGTGGTGGTGGCATATCTGGAAGAGGTGGAGTGACTGAAGTAACTGTATGACTGGAAGCTGGTGGAGGATCTGAAGAATGGTCCACTTCCAATGTCATATCTTCACCAAGGAAATCCATGTTTGAGTCAAAATTATTATTATCTGACATGGGTGAATCTGCTTCGTCCCAAACTGGAGGTTCACCAACAGTCTGATCAGCTACATCTCTGTTCATATCAATTTGAGCAGAATCTGGCTCAACCATTTCTTCTCCAGGGGGCACAACTGAATCTTGTTCCAATCTGCATTCATAATATCACCAGCCGTAGAAGTTGAAACTGGGATTACCAGAGGTGAGGCTCCAGTAACCCTTTCAGTTTGTGCAAGAGTTGTGTCAGAAATTTGGCTTTGTACAAGAGATTGTGCTGACACGGACTCTACTGAGGGTTGGGCTGACCCTCTATTATCTTCACCACTCACCCCTAAAAGAATATTGGGAGTGGTTGCTTGTGGGTTTTCCCTTATGACATCTCCAGATTCCTGTTGGGAGGAATCTGGATGGCTAGCTGAGGTACTACTGGGAGCGACCAAATCTCCCTGTTTCCTAAGACGACGAGGTTTATCATTTCGTGGTCGTCTGGGGGGTTTGCTGGTAAGATAATATCAGTCTGCTGAGGGTCAGGAACCACCTGGGTTTCTGGTGGCCCCATTTCAGCAATGAGGACTCCAGTGGGTCCTTCATTATTTTGAAGCCCGCCTGGAGCCTCTTCCAACTCATCTGGTGATGATGCATCAGTTACATCTCTTCTAAAATGGTGAATCATATTGGGAGGGATATCAATCTCACCAGGTGTGGAAATTAATTGATTGAGATCCCTCATATATTCACAAACAGAAAAATGTTGAGAATTATAATCATACTGGTTACCAAGAGCTCTTTTGAAAACAAGTGAAAGAAAGCGAATAAAAGGTACGTGAGCTTTTCTACCTTTCACCTTCAGACGCTCAACAAGGTCATCAAAGAAAATCTGAGCAAAATCCACCCTGTATCCAAACCAAAGACAATATGCAATCTGGAGTTGCGTCTGGTTAATCTGATCTAACCCTCCAGAGCTGCCTCCCAAACACTCAACCAGATGAGTGAAGAAAAATCTCCATGAGTCTGTCAGCTTGCTCATGTAGATTGTTCCCTTTCTTTGTAGCACACCATGCTCATCCAAAATGTCAGTATGCCCCATCTGCCTACAAACATCCCTCATATTGATGCCAGAGGGAAGTGTAATGGCCAGCTCATTTTCTGCAAAGTAATTCAACCGAAGAGCATCTATAAGAGAGTCAACGGTGAGAGTGAAGGCCCTGGTGCCTTGTTTCAATGTATAGTGGATTGATTGTCCTTCCTCCACATACACAGCTGTATACCAGAATTCACAGAGGTATTCATGGTACATTTTCCCTGGATTTAGGGTCAGGGCTCCATATAATGGACAACTGAGAAAGAAAGCAGTTAGTCGTCCAATAATGGATTGGGGATCATGGGTGCCAGAAAGTTTGGCCATCAAATTATTCATATTTATACGGATGGCCGCCGCATCTAATGTAATATGTGGTGCTTTGATGACTGCGGCTGGAGGAGCATAAGTAGCAGAAAGAAGATTTTTATTAGAGTTTGATTGTCGAGGGGCCATTTTATGCAAACAAATACCCAGAATATGAAAGAAAAGATGATGATTTAAAGCTTTCTAGGGTTTGATTCTATGGATTTATGATGAAAGAGAGTGATGATTGGAATTGAATGAAGAATGAAGGAATTTTGGGAGTAAATACGTTCGAAGTAAATGAAAATGAAAGTGAATGTGGGTATTTATAGAGGAGAGAGAAAATTGGAATTTCAAACGGTTATTTTGAATTAATTCAATGTGATTTTGATCGGGTTTGAAATCCGTATTTAATGCATCACATCACACATAAATGTGCAACGGTTGACATCCCACAAAAACTACCCACTTGCACTTTTTGTCTTCCCAATGTAAAAATACCATCATTTAGTTTGAAAAATGACATGCCACGTAGGATAAACAGTAACTATCCATTCAAAAAGTTTGCTTACGTGGCACGCACAAAGACAAAGTATTAAAATATTATGACTAACAAACCATGACTCATTTCAGTGCATCTGGAGGTTGACTGGACACTCCAGGATCACTGGTGGATTATGCCAGTGAAGTATGCACTGATGGTACACTGGAGGACTTCCAGTAAAGTACCAGTATTATTTTCCAGAAAAATTCTTCCAGTGAGAAAATAAATTCCCCTGAAATTAAAAACATTTTAAGGACAAAAATATTTCTTTGAGTCTTCCCCCTGGAATGGTGATCCATAAATCTATTAATGCAAAGATAGTATCACAAAGGCGTTCGATAGCTAAGCTGGCATAGATTTATAAATCTGGAAAATCAAAGAACCCTGCCAGTGTCACAAAGGCGTTCATAACAAGGTTCCAATTTAAGGGTTCAACATTCCCAACTCACCAACAAGATATTCAAATTTTTACATCCAGTGGTTTGGTAAAAATGTCAGCGAGTTGTTTGTCAGTGGGAATAAAATGGAGTTCTATGTTGTTTTTCATAATATGATCACGAATAAAATGATACCTGAGGTCTATGTGCTTTGTCTTTGAGTGCATGACTGGATTGTTTGAGATAGCAATGGCACTGGTATTATCACAAAAGATTGGGATCTTTGAATACTTAATACCATAATCAAGCAACTGGTTCTTCATCCAGAGTATCTGAGCACAACAACTGGCTGCAGATACATATTTAGCTTCAGCAGTGGACAATGAAACTGAAGTTTGCTTCTTACTGGTCCAGCTGACCAGTTTGCCACCAAGGAAATGACATCTACCAGTAGTGGATTTCCTGTCTATCTTACAACCTGCATGATCTGAATCTGAATAACCCATTAGATCCATGTCTGAGCCTTTGGGATACCAAAGGCCCAAACTGGGGACACCCTTAAGGTATTTCAGTATGCGCTTTACAGCAAGCATATGAGATTCTTTTGGATTAGACTGATATCTGGCACATAAACATGTTGAAAACATATATCTGGTCTACTGGCAGTTAAATACATTAGTGAACAACCATGCCTCTATAGACAGTGGTGTTCACTGGTTTACCATCTGGATCGAGTCCAGAGTGAATGGTGCAGAAATTGGAGTGGGTTAGATGGTGAAGAGTTCATATCATATTTCTTTAAAAGATCTCTAACATATTTCTCTTGATTAATAAAAATACCATCTCTGGTTTGTTTAATCTGAAGTCCTAGAAAATATGTTAATTCACCCATTAAACTCATCTCATATTCAGATGCCATAATTTTTGAAAATTTCTTGCACATATTTTCATCAGTAGAGCCAAAAATAATATCATCAACATAAATTTGTACCAGTAAAAGATTACCTTTTTCACGAAAATGAACAAGGTACTGTCGATTGCACCCCTTTTGAAACCATTTTTCAACAAATGTTTAGTCAGAGTATCATACCAGGCACGTGGAGCTTGTATGAGACCATAAAGTGCTTTGTCCAGACGATATACCCAGTGGGGATGTTTTTCATCAACGAAGTCTGGTGGTTGTCTGACATACACTTCTTCTTCTAATTTTCCATTCAAAAAAGCACTCTTTACGTCTATCTGGTAGACCTTGAACTGATGATTAGCAGCGAATGCTAAGAAAATTCTGATCGCTTTAAGTCTAGCCACTGGAGCAAAAGATTCATCAAAATCGACATCTGACTGGCAGTAACCTTGTGCTACCAGTCTGGCCTTGTTTCTGATTACGTGGCCATCTTCATCTACTTTGTTTCTGAAGACCCATCTTGTTCCAATTGGTTCTTTTTTTCCAACTGGGAAAGGAACCAAATCCAAACCTTGTTCCTTTCAAACTGGTGAAGCTCTTCTTGCATAGCATCACCCAGCTTGGATCTTCCATAGCCTCGTCAATTTTCTTCGGTTCTATCAGTGATAAGAAGCTGACGTACAAACATTGTTCACTGGAGGCTCTTCTGGTCTGAACCCCTCTACTGGAGTCACCTATGATCTGATCAATAGGATGAGCTTTTGTCCATTTAGAGTAATGACCAGGATTGTTACTAACAACAATATCAGTGCAAGAATTCAGTTGATTCTCCTCTGGTGTTGCTTCAGGAGGAGGATCTTGCCAGACGACTTCAACATCTTCATCTGAATCATTAAGATCACGATTTGCATCATGAAATTCTTCATTTGAAGGCATTTCTTGAAGTACTGGTTCAGTTTCAACTGAAACTGATACTGGGGGAGTAGTACGAACATCTGATCCAATAACAAGTTCAGAAGGGTAGTTTGAAACTTATTGAAGGATAGAAAGAAGTACTACTGGGAGGTTTCTTAATCTGAACAGGTTCCAGATCAGGATGACTGGAAACTTTATCTTCTGAATCTTTATTGTAGTTGATAGGATCAGATTCACAGAAGACAATTGGAGTTACTGGGGGAGTATCAAGGGTTGGCTTTTTGTTAGGTCCAGATTTACTGGACTCGCTCCAGACTCGACTACTGGAGCTTACTGAAGATCTGTCCAGAACGTGTTCTACTGGACCTACTCCAGACTTGGAAACTGGAGTCCCTCTGAAGATTTGTCCAGAAATAATGGAAGACCAGTGAGCAAATACTTGTATAGGAATCTGGAGTATTCTCCAGATTATCTCACTGGACTTCACCCCAGTCCAGATCTATTCTACTGAAGACGTTCTCACTGAAGTCAAAGACTAAAGTCAGAATAAAGAAGACTGACAAATGGCGGAGTCCACTGGAAGTCTTACCAGATCTGAACACTGGAGGATTGTCAGTGTTCTAGACCTCACAAGTCTGAACACTGATATCGAGGATTGACTTTTGCCTTTACACACTTTCCAAAGAACAATCCACTTGTTCTTTACCAAAGTATACGTGTGTTAAGGTGGTTGGATAAAAGGATACACTTGCACTTGAATGTGACTTTATCCTTATTCCTTATCCAATACATTTAATGTTCTTGTCGGATCATTAAATGTATGCAACCATATTTGTACGGCACAAAATTCACTGGTGAATTTTGTTGCCTATAAATACAAAGTCATTTCTTTGAGAAAATCACTTTTTAGCAAATTGGTGAACTTGTTTAATACTCTCGATCTAAACAGTTATACTTCACAACTCTAAGTATATCGATCAAAGGAGTTTATTTAGCAAGTATAGATCACTTGTAATTCAAAGATTGTTTAGATACTTACATACGTGTAATATCTAGGTTCCGCAACGAACTTGTATTTTGTTTATACATCAATAAAGAAAATACACTTGAAAACATTTGTGTTCCACCATTTATTTACTTGTTTAAATATTGCTTTAAGTCTTTATTAATTTACTTATACTCTTGCATTTGTATTTAAAGTAATACTAGTCCAATCTAGTTCATACTTGACTTGTTATTTTACACTCGTGGGTTAAACCATCGTGTGAGGGACTTTACAATTGGTATCAGAGCAGAAGGCTATATACGTACGTTTATTAAA
>CM067167.1:121254053-121295452 GCA_034093135.1 Erigeron breviscapus
CTCTCTGATACCATTTTCTAAAACACCTCAACTAAGGCGGAACAATGAGATGTACAGAAAGTCGAGTATTCAAAACAAAGGATTATAAATAACATTCACCATAGCTTTATTTAATAAAAGAATTTTACAAATGCACAAGCATGTGAACCAATCCCCAAGTACAATGCGTCCACCACACTTGGATATTAAGTCCACGAGACAATTAACAAATACATGAAACGATTTACTACAATGATCAAGGCGGATTCCATTGCCCATCAGGTTTGATCTTTGACTCCAAAGTGCAATGCAAATAATCATGATGCATATAATTCCTCAAGGCTTATGCTAATTCCTGAAAAGCATGAAGAAAAAGTGTCAACTACGAAAGCGTAGTTGGTGAGTGCATAGGTTTTTAAGTAGATCTCGTTACATATCCATTTCAAAACAAACTTAGAAAAATATATTATTTCATGTCAATTCGCCCAAACTACATGACCGACAAAAATTCCCATATCAAAATCATCAAGTTTTCAAAATACCAAAACGCCATCTCAAAGAGTTGAGAATCCATGGTAAATTATAAAGTTCTCGTTTGTCACATTTATCGTGAGAGAAAATATATCAATCGATTAATCATACATCGTACCAAAACCATTCGGTCATCAATATTTCAATATCGCCAATTTCAACAATTTTCAAGATTCCATATAAGGTCCAATACCCAAACCGTATGTTCAATCCATAATATCCAACCATAAATGATATCGATAATATTTAGCCAAAGGCATAATTTGATTAGTAAATGCTTGAGCCACTACTAAGACCATTTCCTGTCCCAACCAACATAATATTTCATTTCATAGCACAAGCTGTCAATCAAGTGCAATTTATAAAGAAGGGGATCATGCCATGGAGACGACCGCCTAATATAAAGTAGATTAGAGCACCGCTCGGGTCGGACTGGCAATGAAAGTGGCCACAAAGGCAACCAACATTCCACCGTTACCTATTTTAGTGGGTGAGTGGACGACTCCTAGTTGCGCAACCCTCTAACTACAGGCCTCCCCTTTCGGAGTTAATAGTAGTGTACCGAAGTGATACAGTTTGACAGAACTCAAGCTCATCATATAACTTATAACACATTGAACATACAATATATCCCATTTCATAATCATTCTTTCAAGAATCATTCACATATATAAAGCAATTTTATTTATCATGCTTTTCACCCCGAAAGTAAAACACATAAAGAGTTTGAAAGGGGGCTATGACTCACCTTGATATGCCGAGCATTATATATACTTATCCAAAATGGGTACTTCCCATCTATCGCTTCCTTGATCATTTATTCCTTATGGTCCTCAATCACCTTTCAATGCCAAGACTATCCCTACGATAGGACTAATATACGTAAGTTCCTATCTTATGCCATCACTTAGAAATGCCACCTTCATTATGTTGTCATCAATTATGGGATCCAAGTGTATTGTTAGTATTTGCATCTTTTTGGTTGTAAAGATTGATGGTGTAAAAGGTTACTTTAATTTCATGCGTAGTTATAAGTTGTTAAATTTCCGGTAACTCGGCTTCATTTGTGGTTTCACTTGGCATCTTAGGTTATCATATAGAAATGCTATATTAAGTTATGTTATCCTTATTCATCATTTGATGTGTAACCGATTTTAGCGCGAATTAGCATTTGTGATATCAATATATAGTTTGGTTAACATAATTACGTATGTCTATCTCACTTAATTATCTTTGTTTTATTTTGATTACACTTATCTTCAACTTGCATATTTCTCGGTTTGTCTTATGATTACTTGGTTCATGAAATTTGTTTAAGTGTTATGGGCCATTATCAATTGGGCCTAAATGTGATGGGTTTTTAAGTGACTTGGGCTCAATTTAGTTATTGGGCTTAACCTTATTTGGGTTATGTGTTTAATGGGTCATAGTGGTTATTGGGCCAAATGGCCTACTGATTTATGGTCCTTTGGGTTCACTAATTGGGTCGGGCTAGCCCATTATGGTCTTTAGTGCATCTTTTAGCCCATTATACACATGGTTAGTTTCCTTTCAAATTTTCTGTTTTTGTTCATCAGGTTTATGAATGTTGGCCACTAATTCGGGGTTAAATCTAATTATTTGGACCTTGGTGATTTTTCTACAACAACTTATATGTGTCTCTGATTTTTGTGAATTTTGGGTGAATTTTTAAGTAATGTTTACTACCTCTAAAAATTTCTCAAACACGAACTGTCCAGGATTGGAACTGTTTGCGACATAAGAAGTTTTATAAAAGTTCTCGATGTTTTGATTGCTAGAAAAATACCATGATTTTATTTTAAGCATAGAACACATCAAAGTTAATTCCTACCAAGTTTAAGCTTCTGGAACCTCTTAAATTTGAAGATAAAATTTCTCAAAGTTGATATAGATATTACACAAAAATGCAGTTTTGACCAGTTTTAGTATAAAAATCATATCTTTTGTTTGGTTCCGTATTTTTGAGTAATTCCAGTTGGAGGTTAACTTTAACTCATTTATCTACAACTTTTATGTTGGAAGTTTTTCTTGAATCGGCCCTCACATGTCCAGTTTACCCGATTTAAGACGGAAAACTATTTCTGTCAGAATGTGTTTTGGTTATATCAACCCACCAATGACCTTTCTTGCTTAATTAACACTTGAGTTCATCATTTACAAGATTAATACTTTATTTTTATATCTCTCACATCAGATTTCCAGATTATTATCAATTTTCAAGATCATCACTCATCATTCAAAGATCCATCTCAATCCAAGCTCTTAACAACTAGTTTAACACCACTTATGTACATGCATGTCAAGATCTAACCTTTTTAACAACAAAACCTTTATTAAATCTTACTTTTAACATCAAAATGAGTTTATCCATGAGAATATACAGAAATATATTTATGAATATATGCAAATATATCTTTATTTTCTTCAAGCAAAAGTCACTTTCACTAGACATTAACATAAAACAACACTTTTGGGTCTTAAACTTGTTGAATCCTTGAATCATTCTTCTAGATCTTGACATGCATGAGCATGAGAAGAAAGATCCTATCAACTTTGCCGTCATCAAGTGTATATAACAAAGAAACAAGAAGAAAACATAAACTTTTGATAAAACCTTTGAATATAAACAAGAACAAGATTAAATCTAGTGAAAGGATGAAGATTTATACCCTTTTGAAGTCGGTTTTGATGATGATTTTTGGGCAGAATTTCGTGGCTCCAAAACCTTATAATACCCTTTTTATTGCTTGTAAATCACCCTTAAGCCTTGCTTATTATAACCCTTGATTCAACTAACTTAACCCTTATTATTATTACTAGTTTAGATGGATTTTGCTTGCCCTTTTCTTGCTTGTTTGTGCCGAACCAAGAAGGAGAGAAAGAGAAGAGAAAAGTTTTTCTTGAGAGTAGAGGAGTGAGTGTGTGAAGTGTGTGAGAAGTTTAGAGTTACTAGGAGAGAAGTGGATGAAGATTTTGAAATGAAAAGTGAGTGGGGTGAGGTGTTGGGGCCGGTTGGAATAAGGGGGAGAGGAAGGGGTTTTCCATTTTATTTTTATAAAAATCAAGTGTGTGTAGTACATATTTTATTTGTATAAGTTGTATGTGTGATTTAGTTATAAAGTGGATTTATTTACTAGCTCAAAAATACAAGTTTATGTGTGTGTATGTGTGCCGTGTATATGTGTATGAATATACACATATTTTGTGTTTTTAAATTTGTTACATAAGCCTTTATTTATAAACTTGTATTTGTTTTAAACATATATATATACTTATTATTATCCAAGCTCACTTTTGTGTACCTAATGGTTTATAAATATATTTTTAAGATGGTAACTATATATTTGTGTTTATTCACCCTTTAATTTGCTTGATGATTTAATTGTTGGACATTTATAAGAATTGTTGATTGTTAGCTCAACTTGTGAGGCTTACATTATTATTTATATAACTTAACTTCTCGAGATAAAGTTTTTGGTTTGTTGATATTTCACCAAGTTCAATTAGAACTAATTTATAGCTTGAGATCGTCTTGAATGATTATAGTTATTGTTTATGGCAAATCTAAGATAGCTAGTCATCTATGGTATTTCATTGAACTAGAGGGCAATTATCACTATGCCTTAAATGTCTAGAAGGCAAATTCTCTTGAGAAACCTCTAGGGATAGTTATCTAGATAAATCCAAATAAATTGTCCTAGTCGGATTTTGAGGGTTGTTACACTTCTAGGATAATCACATGCAATGAACACATGATCATGACTGTCTGGAAACCGTTTGCAAAAAGCACACTTTAAATCAGAATAATCTTCAAAAAACTCTAATTTGTCTTGAGTTTTCAGTTTCCTGCATAAAGCCAGCCATAAAATGAATGAATGTCTTGGAATGCATTGGCTATACTACACAAGTTTAGCCCAAGGGACATCATCAAACTCCTCATTAAGATCCACCCACACATTCTTCACAGCAAAAGGCACAATCTCTCCACTTTTAGATCTCCAAACCACCTTATCACTTCTACCATTCACCAGAATAGGAGGAGGAAAATGAACAAGCATTGGAAACTTCTTAATCATCTCTTCAGGTCAATTCCAACTTCCTTCAGAAACAATATCAGAAACCTTGGCATTTTGTTCCATACCAAACTCATAAATATCCCTATACGAAATAAATTTACACAAAGGACCAAGAGGGTGCCAGAAATCAAACCATACAAGTGTTAGTCCCATCTCCCAAACTAACAACAATAAAATCCCTCAACAGCTCCCTATACTGCATAATCTTCTTCCAAGCCCAACAAGAATCAAATTTGTTAGACAAAGCCCAAAAATTCTTTTCTTTGAGTTTAACATTCTTTATCCACTTAACCCATATTGAATCTTTATCACTCACCACATTCCATGTGTGTTTAGACATCAAAGCCACATTCCACATATGCAATTTCTTTATACCCAAACCACCTTTCAGTTTAGGCTTACACACATCAGCCCATCTAACCTTAGCTTTACCCCTACCCAAATCACCATGACACCATAGAAAACCCCTCAACAATCTTTCAATATCATCAGAGATCCCTTTTGGCAGCACAAAAACAGAAGACCAATAGATATGCAAATTACTAAGCACAGACTGGATTAATTGCAACCTTCCAGCAAAGGACAAGGACTTGTTCTTCCAATCTGCCAACCTCTTTTTACTTTACCAATTAAACTTGAACACACTTCTTGTACAATCTCTTTGAAATCAAAGGCACACCTAAATACCTCACAGGCAACTAACCATTCCTAAAAGGCATAATATCATTAATTTCCCTTTTTTTCTTCACACTCACATTACCAAAAAAAGACATACTCTTCTCCATGCTAGCAATCAAGATAGAACAGCCACTAAATTCAGTCAAAGCCTCCCTTAACACCAAAACAGACTCCTTATCTCCATGACAAAATAGCAAGAGATCATCAACAAAGCACAAGTGGGTTAATGCAACTTCTTTACACCTCCAATGATAGTCAAACACATCACTCTCTCTTACTTTCCTCTTAATCATCAAATTTAGAATTTCCATGACTAAAGTGAATAAATAAGGGGACAATGGGTCACCCTGCCTCAAACCTCTCTTCCCTTGAAAATACCCCTTATGATCACCATTAACAGCAATAGTAAAAGAGGGCGAAGAAACACAGGCCATTATCCATCTCACCATACAAGCATGAAATCCAAATTGAACCAAACAATTCTCTAAAAAAGCCCACTCAACAGAATCATAGGCCTTCTGAATATCAATTTTAAAAGCACATTTTTGTGGGCCAGTATTTCTATGATAATTTCTAAACAATTCTTGTGATAATAAAATATTATCACTAATCTGCCTAGAAGGAATAAATGCACTCTGGATTTCATCAACAATTTTACCCAGAAAACCCTTAATCCTATTTGAAATTACTTTACTAATACACTTATAGATAACATTACAACAAGCAATTGGCCTAAAATCAGATACTTTACAAGGTGTATCTGACTTTGGGACCAATGCTATAACAGTAGCATTTACCTCTTTCAGGAGCTTTCCATTGTAAATAAACTCCTTAACAGCAGCACAGAAATCACCACCAATAATGCTCCAAGCAGCTTTAAAAAACTTGGAAGAAAAGCCATCAGGACCTGGAGCCTTATCATCATCAATATCAAACAAAGCAAGTTTGATTTCAGCATCAGCAATGGGTCTCACCATCCAATCAGAATCTGCCCTGCTCAACCTTTTAGTAAACAATTGCTCAGGGTTCAATAAAGGATTAACATTAGTAGAACACCCCAACACATTTTGAAAATGTTTAATAAACTGTCCAGCAACTTGACTCCCATAGAATCTAACCCCCTCCATATCTTCAACAACTTCAATCCTGTTCCTATTCACCCTCCCCTTAACATCCTTATGAAAAAACTTAGTATTCTGATCACCTTCCTTCAACCAAGTAATTTTAGATTTTTGTTTCTTGAACATTTCCTCATCCAACACTGCCTCATTATAAGCTTTCAAAATAGCAGCCTCTCCTATTCTCAAATCTCCATTATATGGATTCTTTTCTACCAAAATCTGAATTTCAATCAATTCCTCTCTTAATTTCTTCACTTTCTCAAAAACATTACCATTCTTCACATTCAGCCTTCTCAAAGGAGCCTTTAGTAACTTCATTTTAGAAACTAAACAGTACATAGAATACCCAGCTACTTCCTGTTCCCACCCTTTCTTTACCACAGGCAAAAAATCCACCTTTTTGGTCAAAAAATTCTGAAATTTAAATGGTTTGGGCTTTGCTTTCTGGATTTCAGGCAATCTGACCACAACAGGACTGTGATCAAACCTAAAAAAAGGAAGGAATAAAGCATTTGTACTTGGAAAATCATTCAAAAACTCAACATTACCCATAGCCCTATCTAACTTCTTCATAATACCATCAACTTTGCCTGGGGATTGATTCCAAGTAAAATGTAACCCAGTTTTACAAATATCATCAACTTGAATCTTGCTAACACAATCTCTAAAAGCTTCCATACTGTCAGTAATTCTAGACCCCCCAGCAGAATGCTCACAAGGATCCAGAGTAGCATTGAAGTCACCAACCAAAAGCCATGGTTGATTCTTCACAAAACTCTTATGCAAAATCAAATTTTTCCATAACTCTTTTCTAGGAGACATTATATGATAGTCATAGATAAAAGAGCAATGAAAACCCTTTTGACCATTAACAGGATCTATAAAACAACTCATTAATTGTGGATGAGTATCTAACACCATCAATCTAATAGCATTTGGATCCCAACCAATCAAAATTATGGTCCCTCCTTTACAAACAGAACTATTAGAAACCCAATTCCAGTTTCTAAACATTCTATTAGCAATTTTATTCAAATTTTTATTAGATAAATGAGTTTCAATAAAACAGCATAAACTAAAACCACTTTCCTCCATTAACCTAAGAACCTCATCTTGGTTAGTGAGATTAGATAATCCCCTAACATTCCAAGTTAATAATTGTAATAACATTTTAAATAGCAGGAATAATAGGGGTACCTTCAACCACTGTTGCATACTTCACACCATCACCCTCATCAACTGCCATAAATTTGGCAGTTTCACCATCATCAGAATCAACTTCATCCCCCTCAGATTCAAGAAAACAACCAGATTCTTCACACTTAAACAAGTAAAATTCATACTGTTTTTCAGACCATAAAGACACAGTCTGCTTATCAGGTTCTCTTTTGGCATTAATAAAAGCCATTATATGCTCCTTTTCATGCTCATAAATCATGTGTTGAGGATCCCAGTCATCAGCAAACCCTTCTTCATTTTGAAACTACAAATCATCTTCCATAATCTGGTCATCAAGAACTGAAAAACTATTAGAAGTTTCTACCAGCATCTTTCCTTCATTAGAACCAACATTCTGCTTTGTTTGATTTCTCTTATCATTCACAACCACCATTCCCTTCATTCTTCTTATTAGCCTCATTAATCTTTTTATTTTTGAGTCCATCCTGAACTTTACCACTAAGATAAACACCATCTACACTACCCTCTCCTTTTTCCTGACCCAAATTCCCTTTAGTTGGATGCTGCTGAGAAGAGTCCATATGACCAGACCCTTCCTTCCCACCACCAACTTTTAAATTAGGAACTTCTAGTGATTGAGAAGAACTCTTTTGCATCCTATCTTTAACAGGACCCAAATTTCCTTTAGTTTTAAAATCACTTCCATTATTATTAGAATATCCCCTTCTATCTTGAAAACCTCTATTACCAAGCCTATCAAACACTGTCTTCCTACCCCCTTCACCATTATTATACCCCTGCTGCCTATCTAAACCCCTCCTATTACCAACACTTTTATTTCTTCTGCCAACCAAAGTAAAACCATCTTCCTCCCCCAATCCCTGTTCTTCATGAATTTTATCCACCACAACCTCTTTCCTAGATTCTTTCAAAGCTTTGGCCGCAATTTCTTCCTCAGTAAGAGGTCTTCTTCTACATTGTTTTGTTGCATGCCCAAATGTACCACAAAAAGTGCACAAAGGAGGTTTCCATTGATAAGAAACTGGAAACTTAAATTCTTTCAGTGCCTTCCTGCAGGAAAAACAGCTTCAACTTCCATGGGTAACTCCTTAGTAGCCTCTACCTCAACCAACACCCTAGCAAAACCCATCCTACCAGATTTATTGATACACCTATCCATAGTAATTCTGTCCATAAGAAATGGATCCCCAATAAAACTCACCAACTTACTAATACACAACCCATTCCAAAGTTCAAGCCCCAAATTATGCAAACACACCCAAATATGGATTTTACTTGGCTCAGTTTTCTGCAATCCAGACCCAGGCTCCCATCTATTCAACATCAATGGAATATTTTCTATTAACCATGGCCCATTAGCTAAGACATCCTCCAAACCCTTTTCATCTTTGAATTTAAAGAAGAAAAATCCAGCAGCATTCTTAGAAACATCTACCAATCCATAAGATCTCCACATTCTTCTTAAATTAGCATTCACCACCTTATAATCCATAGAAGTACCCACAAAATATCCACACAAATGCAAAGACACAATTTCTTCACAAATTTTCAGCTCTTCCCTAGAAAAAACAACCCTAGTAGCACCATCTTCACATGAAATTGGAGCCATATAACTCAATTTTGCATGAATATCCTCATTAGCCTTTTTCATTAATTCTACAAAACTGATTTTAGCATCTTTCCAAACATTTCCACCCACACCACTCCCATTCTCATCACTCACCTTGCCAGAACCATCATCACCACCAAAAACTCCCATTCCATTTTTAACCTCAGTCACTAATGGAACTGAATTATTAGAAACATTTACATCAACTGGAGAAAACTTAAAAACTGGACTCATAGAAACATTTTGATTCTCAGATAGCCCCTTTTCCACAGTAAATTTCCTACTAGTTTCATCACTCACAGGATACATAAAATAAGGAGAATTAGCACTTAATGGATTAACATTTCTTCCTAATTCAGCCTTATTTCTATCACTGCTATCCATTTCATTTTCATCATTCTCACTATCAACATCTTCCACAGTCACTTTCTCAAAATCATTACAATTACCACAATCATTATTTCCCATCCCCTGTTCATTCAAACTATTATGTTTACCAGAAACCTTACCCATATTATCAATAATTTAACTCACATTAATATTCCCAACATAAACATCTTTTCCCAAACCATTTCTATCTAAATTAACTAATTTAGAAACATCAAAACCACCATTAACATTCACAAAATGTACCTTATCAGTTGAATTCGGCATCTGAATGTTATTTTCAAACATGTCCACCACCTTCTTCACACTCCCAGCACCCGAGTCCAGATCTGAAGCCATTTGTTGTTTCCTCAAACCTTCAACATCATCATCATGACCTTCAAAATCTAAATTCTGATTCACCTCACCATTTTGATGCTTTTCCTCAGAAATTATATTCACAAACTTATCCGAAAACACAAATCGAGTAATATCCTTCCTGTTCTTCTTCGATGATTTCGAGGATTTATTGGATTTAATAGCCAAGGACGTAATTCCTTCCTTATCAATCATTTCTGACACCTTCGATCTTCTACGAGCACGAATCGAAGCAGGAGAAGAATCAATTCGAGGAGGTGGTTGAGAAAACCCAGGAGTGGGGTTTTGAAGCTTATCAACATTCGAAGAATCTCCTGGAGGAATCGGAGTAACAATCGATGAATCCGATGAAGGATTCATCATTTTCAGAAAGGAATTCAAACGAAAAACGATGAGGGAAAATTGAATTAATTAGACAAAATTTCACTCAGGAAAAAATCGCCTTAGAGAGAGAACCCTCTTTCTTCTTTATTTCCATCTCACTCATTCTTATTTTCTTTTTTGTTAAGTTCATTAAATTAAACAAAACCTTAGTCTTTCTAAATTAATAATTCATTTTAACTTTTAACTTGATACTGTGTAATTAAAATACTTTTTTATTGAATTACTTAAGAATTTTTCTTTTCATTACACAAATTTTACATCCCATCTCGCCAAATCTTTCTAGATCACCACCTTTCCTTTTAATAGGATCGTATATTATTGTTTTTGTGCATATTGAATCAAATGGTTAGATCTCTTGCCTCTCATATATCAAGAATTCGATTCTCATGCCCAATAATGCTAGAGGTCCGTTCCATCTTTGGTAAAATCCGAAAGTAGTCTCTCTACCTTTAATAAAAGTAAGTCTGTCTATGACTCAACCTTCCTCATACAACGTCGAAGACGGTATGTCGGTATTAGTACCCAAAAGTTACGAAAGATGTCGAGTTACTTTTTTTTTTAAAATCACTTCATCTGTTCTTTTCTTTTATGAGGTGTGAGCTATATGTTTTTCTATTGTTTAATATGTTTAACAAAATAATAAATATGAATAAAACTAAACTGTAAAATATTTAAAAGAACATAAATAAACAGATCAAATGCCGACTCTTAAAAGTAAAGCTGACAATTTTTGACCCGGACCAGTTAGCACGAACGACGCGACCTGGTTTTTTCATGTCTCAACAGGTCCGGACCTATTAAAACACGATAAGACACAATAAGACAAGTAGTATATATAGTGACGTGTTAAGACACATTAAAGAACCATTAAAGACACGTTAAGACACGTTATCAGGTCCTATCACAGGTCCCTTATCGTGTACCTTTTAACAAGTCCCTTAACAGGTCCTTTATCGTGTAACCTGTTAAAAATCGTGTCGTGTTCGTGTTTGGAAAAACTGACACGATTAGCTATCGTGTCGTGTTCGTGTTTAACCCTATCGTGTTCGTGTCGGACACGATATGCCATCTCTACTTGCAAGGACATTGTGGCTAAACCGAGTGGAGTTTGGGCGACAAAAGACTCCGACATGGACTAGTTGGGAAAAAAGCAAAACAACAAAATCAATAAATACCCACAAATTACATTGTTATCAAGCCTAAACCCAAGTAGAGTCGATGGGTATCCAATTGTGGTATCAGGGCTAGGGTTTCCTTCATTACCCTTTTAACCCAAGTATAATGTTTCGATCAACAAAAGTAGCATTGGCGAATTCTGCATAGCTGTTAAGTTAAGGGATGCCAAAAGTATATATATCTTTTTAGATCGAAATAAAGGGCACACTGGGAAAACTTGGAGGTGCTGACTGTAATTAAGAGAAGTGGAGGGGCTGGGTAGTACATTGGTCCTTCATGTATTATCTGTGAAGTTGTGGCCAGTGGCCACAGTTGGGGCAGTTATAAAACATGGTCTGACCTTCATCAGCAGATCTGGTCTGTTTCATTTACATAGAAGCACACCATCAGCAAAAGTTAATATTAGATAAATAATAATTTATCAGGGTTATGTATAATGTGTTAAAACAAGACGCATTTATTGGTTTGTACTGTATATGTACATGATGCATGGATAGAAAAAGGGAGAAGGTTGGGACTTGAGAGTACTTGTTGTGTGTGATAGTATACCCCCTTGTTTGAACACTTTGGACACGTTACATTATAATCCTGTTGAGAAACAGCCACCAATGATTATAATAACGAATGTATGCAAGGAAAATGCACTTGCCGTTGATCTCGTTCTTTCTCCAGAAATCTCGATTGAGGAAAATCCCATATCTCTTCTAATTTGCTGCAATTAAGAGATAATGCAAGTTTGGGGAGTGTAATGTTAACCACCAACAAAGTGTTTTTCTTTTTTATTATGAGAGCTGATTACAATATGATATGATCCAACGGTCAGATATAAGTTTTAAAGACAGCAAAGTAGAAAATGTCTTCGTAAGCACATACCTCTTCACTCACTGTGTATGTTATTTCCTTTCCGTTGAACTCTGAAATAAGTTAATGTTAGACTAGATGAATATTTTTACTGGCTAACACGGTAAAAAGAGAATAAAATGAACTCTCAACTTCTGAAATATGGTCACAACATCAATACAAATGTTCAATATATCTATCACAGACGTGACTAGAGTGTTGACACGTTTATGATTTATATTTTACTGAAACTTACAAATTCTAACTATTCTTTTTTTGGTTTGCCCTGTCCTGCTTCCTTGAGTTTATTAAGTAATGGATCTAATATTATGAAATATTTCTAGCTACTCACACCAATAGTCTTTTTTTTAGTAAATTTCCTATTTATACACTGCAGCAACTCTAAATGAATGTGGGAAAAAATTATCAGAAACATCCATTGAGATACTTTTCGGTTCCCATATTATCCTTGTAAATTCAGGAAAAAAAACATATACAAATGTGCATATATTCTGTCAAATCAGAAAAGATATAGAATCATATATTGAAACAAAACTTAACTCTTGTGAGCAAGGACTAAGCAAATAAGCAGATGAGTTCATAACTGATTAAAAATTTAAAATCTTTTGTGTATCTAACAGCCTCGTCACATCTTATTTAAATTTATGATGTTGGAACTTAACTACTATAAGTAACTGTAACAGAGAACATCAGAATACTATTTAATTAACACAACTTGGGTTTCAAGTTAAAGTCACTAACTAAACGTACCCTTTTTCCACTCTTATCAGCGGCATTAGAGTATCCTAAGAATAGCAGGTTAATAAATAACAAATTAACTAAAAAACGGTCTAAAAGGTTGTGTACACAACTTCTCTCAAAAAGAAGCAAAACCACTTGTGACACTAGGGTGTCTCCCTAGAAGCAGTTGGCTAGAGTATCCAAATTCCAAATAGTAGGAACACACTTGTTGCCCAAAACATATCACCACAAAAGACTAAGAAAATCAAGATGGCCTACTGCGTTACTATACTACAAACTATATAATTCTAACACTAAGAAAGTCAATGTCAATTACGCTGTACTATTAAGAAATGTAAAATGATAATGAATATAGCAACCAAATAATTTATCAGTTTATTCAACAGTAAGTTTGTTAAGTACACAAGTAAACCTGTTGCATCAATCTCTTGTCCTTGTCATATGATATGACTTAAATCAATAAATGCCAAAGTTTGGGCAACTAAGGCATACTAACTTCATGTGACATATTAGCAATAGAACTCAACGAATCCAGTGCTACACAGTATATGTAAGCACTCTATCTCTGAAGAGAACTTGGTTACAATAGAGTAATTCGGCTAGCCTATTGTGTGTCTCAAAAGACTCTCGGGGTCTATATGCTTAAGCTTGACTTAGTGAAACATTCCAAACCAGACGTTAACAGACATCGGTTTGGAGGAAATGTGGAGTGAAGATCCATTTAACGCTAGTTTACTAGCTTGCAATTGTTTTTATTTTCATTGGTAGTCCTCGCATAATAGCGTTGAGGATTCAGAGCGTGTTGAGGACCATTTATAAAATACTTTCAACCACTTAGTTTTTATACTGATCTATATATGTTTGTTCAACATCTATGACGTTTATATTTCATCACACTTGGCATATAAAAGGAGTCTTTTGCTGAAGAAGAAGGCAGGGTGGTTTAAGGTTCAAACAAAGATCACAAAAAGCCAGGGTGAAGCCTAATTCAAGTGGTCCTTTATTTTCATTTAGGAGAGAATTCAGAAATTTCAAATAAAGGTTTGTCACATGAATATTTCAGAGTAGTGGATCAGAAATAAAAATCATGGTTCATGTAAATTTGTAATTGCTACTCAACAAAATTTTATGACAGACTATTATATGCAGGGAAAGTATTCAAAAATATATCCGCTTTAGCTATTACTCTTATCAAGAAGACGAATGGATATAAACCCACAAGAAGTAGTGAATAGGATAAATTAACGAAACATAAGCTTTATACGAAAGAGAAACAATCATGACTTTTGAATGGACTTTTAAGGACAAATTCAATATTGGTTTGTTTTACAGTCATAAATCAAAGACGAAAAATTCTATACTATCCAATTTTGGCCACTAAACATATGTACTAGTTGCGACCAATATGAGAGAAGGAAATCACGTACTTAAAATTAATGTATAACACATGATAATAATATAACTAACAAGAAAAATAACAAGAGATGAAGGAAGGAAACCTTTGGCCTTCTTTTTGAACTTGCAAAGTTGTCAATGAACATACTTTCTGGAATCAAAAGAAAGCATGCTTCCACATATCTCACAAAACCAGAAATCATTTTGGTGTACGCGATCCATCATTTTTGTACTCATTAATCTGAAACCAAATTCTCCCGAACAAGCAAAAAATTAATGTCTCAACAAACACAACAGGCATATATATATAGATGTATATATATATATGTGTGTGTGTGTGTGTGTGTGTAGAATATAGATTATAGATTATTTGTTACCGAAGCATTTAGTTGTTGGCGGAGGAGCGTTTGGGGTTGAACAAAAACCCACCTCCCAAGCTTAAAAAAAACCTACTTAGCTGGCCGCTCTTTCCTATTGAATCTACCAAAGTCAAAATAATACTATATCGTTGCATTAAGCTGACATAATTTGCAATATGCTTTTAAATAAGACATTTTTCTATGGGTTTTTATTTTCCACGTTTTAGTCTTCCAATATTTGCTATTTAACACTGAAAATTTTGAAACCATAATTCGTACAATATGCATTACAAGTTGAAGTTAGATTTTTATAGTTCAATGGATTCTTTTAGGGTCTTTTTAACATGACAATATCTATTCAAAATCCTCACTCAATTGAGACAAAAACGAAAGGAAGTTCCAACATTCATTTTTTAGCTAACAATGCATTCAAGTTAGTAATAATATAAATGGGGTAGAATAAAAGTGACAGCTTTAGTCCTAAGTCCTAACATCCATTTACTAACTGTATAGATATAAACATATAATATGCTCAAGAAACTTAAATGGGTGTTACAAAAATTGCAGCTTTCATCCCAAAACTAAAGCTTACCACTTATATATACTAGCTCTGTTATATAGAATATGTACCAGAATTGTGTAAGTTTTCATGTATCATAGCAAGATATAGCTCTTAAACATATTATCATAACAAATATAATACTGTCCTTTAAGGTAGTTGACTTTATTGACAAACCCACATCACACACGACATATAGGTGTTACAAAATTGCAGCTTTCATCCCAAAACTAAAGCTTACCACTTATATATACTAGCTCTGTTATATAGAATATGTACCAGAATTGTGTAAGTTTTCATGTATCATAGCAAGATATAGCTCTTAAACATATTATCATAACAAATATCATACCGTCTTTTAAGGTAGTTGATTTTATTGACAAACCCACATCACACACGACATATACATATACTGGTTTTATAGGCAAGTCCGTTTGGGGAGAGGGGTGGCTATCAAGTGGTGTTGGGGAGGGACTAGGGAGGGGCGGCTGTTGGGAGGAAAACACTTGTTGAGCTTCTAGCAATCACTCATGTCCAAGTAAACAAGTGTTTTGTGAGATACAAGAGACTGATGAACCTCAACCAAATTTGTACAATATGTCAAAACCAACCACTCAATATTGGGCGTCTGAGACATTCTGGAAACCTTACTAGGCACTCCAAATGTTGAAGGTGAATGAATTTCAGGACCCACATATTGTGACAAGAAAAGAGAGGATAAAATTATAAGTGAGCATACTGTCACAACTGAACACTACTATAAACCTTTTGTTTATCTGTGTAAATGTCTAGGCATGAGAAACTATGAGTTAACTCGGCAACTAAGAAACAGATTTCATCTGTAACATACCTTTTCGTCCCTTCCATAAATGTCTAACCACCGTGCATTTCGAGCCCAACAAGCTTACACATGTCTGCTAATGGCAGAGAAGAAAACGGGTATTGATTCCAACATAGACACATAGTCATCGTAACCCATCAGGGATTATGGAAGGTTCACAAGTAGTAAAGTTCTGCTTAGCATTGTATAGGCGAAGATTCTTCATATTTTCAAAAACATCTGCACCAGGCATCTAGTGAACATTGTCTTCCTTGTGCGTCACAACTATGGCTTCAATTCTTTTTAGTTACTGCAACAGAAAATGAAGTTAGATTAACTCACACTCATTCTAAAAGAAAATTTTATATAAAAACACAACTTTTATTAAAAAGCAACTTTTATAAAAAGAGAAATGAATTACCTGGTTTTTCTTAATCAAATCAATCTTTGAGATGCCATAGCCGTTAGTATCAAAATGTAATGGAGCAATTATAATCAAAGATTAAAAAAGATTTATAACATTAAAAAAACATTCATATTACAGTAAAACTAAACAAATCAACTCTTAGTATACCAATTCTAGTCAGCCTGAAAAAGAAGTGAAAGTATTCAACGAGTTTATGTTTACCACTTTGACACGTATGACCCGTTTACATATTAAGCCGTCTTGGTTGTAACGCTGTATGATCCAAGCAACTTGCAGGATCACTTTGTTTGATACATAACCGCAGTTCAAAGAAAGGTACATCTTGCAGCTTGGCCCTGTTTGACCTCGCAAATACACAAGGTAGTCATATTAGTGACATTTTATAGCCAAATTTAAGTGATCGGTTTCAAAGGATTTGGGTAAATATTTTTAATCAACATCGAGTATACCCAATTGCAATCAACAATTAGGCATAAAAAGATTTAACGAAATATAAGAGATAAGCGAAAGTACTAGCTCACCAAGGTCAATGTGAAGGCAGTCTCATCCTCACATGTTTGAACGGTTTTGAGAAAGCAGCCATGAGGATGGTTTATAGAGGTACCTGATTTCATATCAATAAGAGGATAACATAAACCTTGAAACATAAGGAAAAACTGAAGGGCTTTACCCAGGCTGTAGCCTCCTCATATATTAATGAAATAGAACATCATCAGGTATAATAGTATAGGAAAAAATGGAAATAACAAAACATATCTACTATACATCTCTGGCATAGTGCGCATGACAACAGAGTAGTAGAACAAAATAGAACAATACTAAATAATGATTAAATGCCAACAAAGTAATAGTGCATAATGTTTACAATAAAGTAAGATTCAACATAACTAATGTTAAACATGGATCTAACAAATAACAAAAGCATATATCTATATTGTTGAGGAATTTTACTTAATTTTTAATCTGCATGGAAGTTGTGGCCATCATCTTTGTCCTCTATTGTTGAGGAAACAATTACTATCATCTCAATGATCAAGCAAAAGTAATGTTTCCTTGTAGGAATGCACAAAAAACTTGTAATAAAATCCATGAATTCCGAGGTTAGTGATGGTTTTTGATTCTGGTTCATAAATAGCAAGTTCATGATGATGATAATCTTCATTGTCATTCTCTACTTCAATAATGGGCGCACCACTCTTCCGGAATCCTACTGTTGTACCTATTGATGCATCAATGGAGTATAGCTTATTGAAGGATCTAGTACAACCATGCCCAATCATCATCCATACATCACAAATACCTCTCTCGGTGAACATGTTGTGGAGGTCGAGAACTGCAAGCGAGTCCCTTAGGTTAGATAAGGAGATACAAGGGTTGGGGTTGAGTGCTAAACAATCAGGGAGGTTTACTTTGGTGAATTCTTCACTTGTCAAATCAAATGACATAATTAGTTCCCTAATTCCATCATCCACATCACTCCCATCAACGGCATCCCAATAGATAAACCCGTCTACAACTGCCTGAGAATCTCTAAATCCAATCATTTTATGAGGAAGGTTGCCACTTAATGGACTTCTCCAAGTCCTCCCGAACTTAAGGTAAATACCTCAACTTGGGTGCTAGCATCTACATCTTCAGTATAATATATAATCTTGACAAGCTTAGGGTCAAGATTCCGACGACAGACGCCAAAACCAAAAACAGTGAACATAAACACATTAGGTACTGGAATGACAACAGTTTTCCTGATGGACGGATTCCAGATGACAGCGGTATCCCTATCCTCTCTACGTTATCATACAAGCAAAACAAGCCATGAGAAGCACCGATTATTTGATTTATATGTAAATCATTACTTAATTTCTCAATTGAATTGGGAACGAACACATTGAGTTTTTGATGGGGGAAAGTGTCATCATCGACAACAGACACATATTTTACCTGTTTATTACCGCTATCTCGTTTCCTTATAAGTAGATGGCGATGGGCCTGATGATGAGAGTGGCGGAGGGTGTGAGCCTTAACAAACTTCTTGCTATCGATCACAGACTTCCATGCCTTTGACACCGATCGACACCGAATCACCGATTTTGTATCTGGGATTCTTTGGATGATTTCCCTTTGGATCTCAAAAGGGATGTTATCAGACATTTTTGATTGTTTGTATGTTTGAGTAAACTCTCACCTCTAGGGTTTCAATAATCTTGATTTGTGGGCTGCTCATCTTTTTTAAATGTTACCTTTTCAACTTTTTACTTTTCAGTTTTCACCGGTCGAGTGTCGGTTTCTTCTTTTAACCATTGTCACAATAACCGGGATAAAATAACTTTTGTACGAGTATAAATTTTTATGATACCGTTATTTTTTTTATCTCCATTACTACTATATTATAAGATTTTTATTGTTTCCAATTTTTTCAATTAAGGATCTGTTTTTTTTTAAAATTTAACACATTTAATAATTATCAACTTAATGCATTCAGTTAAATTTCATGTTTTTTTTTTTACTTATAAACAAAAATACTCGTCAATTATTTATTTTTAATTTAATACATATAAAGATTATTTATACATTCAGCACTTAATGACTAAAAAAAAAGAACGAGCCTTAGTTGATAATCCAAAATACACAATTTTTTTTATCACTAATAAACATTTCCACCTAAGATAACTATAAATACCCTTAATAAAATTATTTACAATACATCTCTCAACCTTTAAAATAACTATACAACTCTCTTTTACATCAATTATTTTACATTAAAACTTACACCGCTACCGTCGCCACCACACCGCACAAACATTTGTCTAGTTAGTCAAAAAACAAGCAGTTTTTATCGTCAAAATATATTAAGTATTTTTGATTAAGTCCATTAATTCTAAACGACATCTTAGACTTTATAAATATAATAATGACTTGATATTTCGTAACTGAAATAGCTTTTTACTTAATTACTTAAGAATTTTTCTAATTCTGTACATAAATTTTACATCCCATCTCGCCAAATCTTTCCTTTTAATAGGATCGTATGTTAATGTTTTTATTCATATCGGATTAAGTGGTTGGAGTGACCCGTTCCTTTTTTAGTCATTAAGTGCTAAATAATTATAATATAATGTATCTATATCTATACTCTTTTATAATAATTATCAACCCTTATTTTTAAAAGTGTTAGAAAAATGGTTAGATAGAAAAGTACTAAATTACTCTTAATGAAAACTCCATATGGAATGAGTTATTAGAGATTACCAAATTTATCCTTAATGACATAATTTACACTTTAAACCCTTATCTTGTTAATTCACACTCTAAGTCTTTATCCTCTAAAATATTTCCACTATCACCATTACATCAACTTACACGGTTACACCACTCGACACCAATTGTCGATGTCATCACCACCCGTCACCGACACCACTAAACCGCCATCGTCATCACCGCCACCGCATTGCGCGGGTACTATGCTAGTATGTATTAAGTAAAAATTAAGTAATTGACGGTAATTTTTGTTTATTAAGTCAAAAAAAGAACATAAAATTTGACTGAATACATTAATTTCTTACTTATTAAGTCCATTGAGTAAAAAAAAAGGGGCCCTAGTCTCTCTAAGGTTAAGGTATCCATCCTGAAACCCAGTAATGCTAAAGGTCCTTTCTTAATTATATGTTTTTATATTGTTTAAAATGTTACACAAAATAAGTAAGAGTAAAACTAAACTGTATAAAATATTTAAAAGAACACGAATAAACAGATCAAATGCCAACTCTTCAAAGGACATTGTGGGCTGAACTAAGTCGATTTTGTGCGACAAAAGACTCGGACATGGAGTAGTTGAGAAAAAAAGCAAAACACCAAAATCAATAAATACCCACAAATTACAGTGTTATCAACTCGGCGTATAACCGTTTAGTTTAGGGATACCCAAAGTACATATATCTTTTCCGATCGAAATAAAGGGCATATTGGGAAAACTTGGAGGTGCTGACTGTAACTAAGAGAAGTGGAGGGGCTGGGTACGTAGTACATTGGTCCTTCATGTATTGTCTGTGAAGTTGTGGCCACAGTTGGGGCAGTTATAAAACATGGTCTGACCTTCATCAGCAGATCTGGTCTGTTTCATTTACATAGAAGCACACCATCAGCAAAAGTTAATATTAGATAAATAATAATTTATCAGGGTTATGTATAATGTATTAAACAAAATGCATTTAGGTTTGTACCTGTGCATGGAAACGAAAAGGGAGAATGTTGGGACTTGGGAGTACCTGTTGTGTGTGATAGTATACCCCCTTGTTTGAACACTTTGGACATGTTACATTATAATCCTGTTGAGAACAGCCACCAATGATATGATAGTTAAATCTACGTGCAATTTTTATAATAACGAATGTATGCAAGGAAAATGCACTTGCCGTTGATCTCGTTCTTTCTCCAGAAATCTCGATCGAGGACAAACCCAAATCTCTTCTGATTTGCTGCAATTAAGAGATAATGCAAGTTTAGGGAGTGTAATGTTAACAACCAATCAAAGTGGTTTTTATTATGACAGCTGATTACAAAATGATATGATCAAAATCTCAAACTATTAGAAATATGTTTTAAAGAGAGCAAAGTATGAAAAGGTCTTCACAAGTACATACCTCTTCACTCACTGTATATGTTATTTCCTTTCCAATGAAATCTGAAATAAGTTAATGTTAGACTTGATGAATAGTTTTATGGCTAACACGATAAAAGGAGAATAAAAATGAACTCGGAACTTCTGAAGTATGGTCACAATATTAATACTAGTTGAGGTCGAAAATCGTTAAACTCAATCTCAACATACAAATGTTCAATATATCTAAATTCAGATGAAAAAAAGAAACAGATAAAAATGTGCATATATTCTGTCAGATCAAAAAAGATATAGAGTCGACGAATCGTACATTGATACAAAACATAACTGTTGAAAGCAAGGATTAAGCAGATGAATTCCAAACTGAATAAAATGTTCTGTGTACCATCTAACAGGCTTACTACATCTTTAAACTGATAATATTGGACATTAACTACTAAAAGTAACTGTAACAGAGAGAAAATACAACTAGAGTGCCAACTTAAAGTCACATAACTAAAAGTGCCTTTTTTCCACTCTTGTCAGTGGCATTAGAGTCTCCCCAATAGTAGCAGGTTACTTAACAAACTAAAACGATAATTTACAAGGCCTACTAAAACAGAAAATAAATATATGGAAATCAACAATGGGTTTAAATTACTTTGTGTAGACGCCCATCCACATCTAAAAGTTCACTACAGTGAAAAACTAGAGTTTTATGTTGCAGCAGAATTTTCTTGAGGTACGGCAAATATTGGCAGGTGTATATAACACGCAATGACTCCAAAAGATATGGTGGCTCACACAGATTCACAAGAGAAAAAAAAAAGAACGAAGGTTTTTTCATTTTGGTCCTAACGTATTCGAATCGTGAATTTAGTCAATTATCTATATGAAAGCAATATATTCTGTGGTAATGTAATTTCACATGCAGGGGTAATAGTTACCATGACTATAACGACAGTAGCCATCCAATGACTCTAAAATAACAACGTAACAGCAAAACTAAAAATGTTGAACAAAAGGCACAATGAAATTTAACTGTTAGGAACAGCCCTTTGCCTTAGCACAACGGAAGCATTTAAACAAGAAAATAAAACAAGAAAATAGATAAACGACACACGAGATTTAACGTGGTTCGGCCCCAGTGGGGGGCCTAATCCACCGGCTGCAAACTAGGTTATTTTATTAAGCTCTGAACCATAAGATTACAATTACTATGAGAGGTATATTTATAGGAGAACAGCTAGGGTTTCTGGAGTGTTGAACAAGAAAGGGCCCTAATGGGCTTTCTAATCAATAACCGGCCTAAAGGCCTTCACACCCAACAATCTCCCACTTGAAGGCCTTGCCAACTTCAGCCCGCCTTTCAAGTAAACAATATCTCGAACAAACAGTAACTCCAGTAATCTTCAGATAATAGAAATCCTCCAAGCCTCCCGTTCCAAGAACAAACAGAAACTTCAACAACGGAAGTTTCTCAAGTCTTCGGTTCTCGATGAACAAGCTAAGATTTCAATAAAAACAGATAGGAACAGAAGTCTTCACCCCCAGGTCCATCTCCCAAGAACAAACCAAACTTCAATCCATGCATCTTAAGTGTACCTAGTTGCAACGGCCCTTTTCATCAGTCACCTGAAAAGCCCATTGAAGCTGTAAATTGCTCCAATACAGTCAGACAAAGATGACTCAGTCATGGCAAAGTCCACCAATGACTCATCCTCAATCTCAACCGGCTCCTACTGATTTGAAATACCGGCTCCAGAGACTCCAGAGGAACAATAACACTCTCCACTAGCGGTAGTATCACAGGAGAGATTTCATTCGGAATCATGGTCTTCAGAACTCAACGTCGATTTCAACATATGTCAACACACTTCTCGTGCTCCCACTGTTACAAAATCACGTCCAAGTTCAAACCTCCGAATACGCTCGGACATATTACCTGAAAGTCCCAGAGTCATCTACCGCGCACCAGACTCGTATAACTCTCGAATCCGCGAGCCAAGACTTTTCTCCGAAAGTTGGTTCAATTCTTTCGGTAGTGCAGTAATCTGCACACTCCAAAAGTCTAATCAACAGATTCACTAGTGCTTCATTACGGTAGGTACATTTAAATGAAACAAACCAGAATCTGTAACAAGAGTCTTCACTGCCTTCCAATGATCCCAATGCATCAACCCAGACACATTCTCATAAGCAGAATTTTATCAACCTCGGGCGACTCTAAAACCCTGAGCACCTCATGCAACCCCACAAGTCAACTACGCACAGCTCCGACTGTCCCTGTTATTCCAACCCATGCTAACCCAGACTTCATGAGACGAACCTCCACTCGTATTCAACCAGCGAAAACCTTCACCCAATACTCGTACAAAGATCCACTCAAAAATCAAACCACTGATCTATATATCTAGACCAGTTAACAGCAACCATCAATAACAACAATAGAGAAAACAAGCGTTAGTTACATGACTTGACTAACTTTTTTTCACTCGTGTCGACACTAGCATCGGAACAGGAATACTCAAAACCAAAGCACTCCAAACCTGCTAGTTCTATTTTCTTCAAAAACGGTACCACATCCAACAGAAATCCAATCCACTCCAAAACACATGTATATACCCGGTCGAACAAAGGCTTAACCATAATCAACCTAGTACCTTGTTTCAATTGACTAACTTCAAACGTTGGTAGTTATCTTCTTTTCTTTTCTAATCGATCAAGGTAATATCACAGCAACAAACATAGTAACAACCACCCGCAAAAAACACACCCTAATCGTGAATCGGAATAACCCGAGATACAACTCAAACAATAAATTGAACAGAGACAGTAACTCAACCCATGACGCACAAGAATGTCACGGTGGTAACCAAGAACAGTAGCTAATACCTCTCGAACAAGAAAAACTAAAACAGTGCTTTTATCATCTTCCAATCGATCCATAACACCAAATAACCCCAAAAAACAGAAACCCTAACAGAGTTCTAATTGGCGGCGGCTGACAACAACAAAGACAGCTGCAACAGCAGCGGCTGCAGGCGGTTAACAGTGATGAAACAGCGGCAGAACAGCAGCAAAACAGCTGCAATCCAGACCCAGAAACAGATCGAATCAGGAAGAACAAAAAAAACCAGCAGCAACAGCAGTTCCAACAGCAAAATTAGCAGAAAACAGCAAATAACGGCTGAACAGCAGATTTCAGCAGCAAACAGCAGCAGAAAACAGCAAACAGCTGCAAATCAGCACAGATCCGAACAGCAAAAGGCTAGGTGGTGGCTGTATGAAACATCAGCGAACAAGGGAAGCAAAAACCGAGCTCCCTAATCGCAAAAAACAGCAGCCAAACAGATCTGTCTCAGCAGGAAAAACAGATCTGTTTCAACAGCGAACAAGGGAAGGGCAAACCAAACCCTAATCGGCAAAGATAACAGCCCCTTAATCAAATCAAACGAACCTTTAGCTCTGATACCACTTGTTAGGAACAGCCCTTTGCCTTAGCACAACGGAAGCAATTAAACAAGAAAATAGATAAACGACACACGAGATTTAACGTGGTTCGGCCCCAGTGGGGGGCCTAATCCACCGGCTGCAAACTAGGTTATTTTATTAAGCTCTGAACCATAAGATTACAATTACTATGAGAGGTATATTTATAGGAGAACAGCTAGGGTTTCTGGAGTGTTGAACAAGAAAGGGCCCTAATGGGCTTTCTAATCAATAACCGGCCTAAAGGCCTTCACACCCAACATTTAACATCCACCAGCCAACCAAAGGCAGTCCATGATGAATAAAGCAATCAAACTTAATGCACCAAATCGGTCACAATGAGTGCCCTATATGACCTCTCACCATCACTGCGCAACCCTGACCATTCCACCATCACTGCACAGCCCTAACTATTTCACCATTGCCGCACAATCCTAACCCTGTCACCATCAAACTCGCTGAACCAACATTCTCCACCCCACCACTGCAGAACCTACTACCAAACCGGTTACACGTGGAAGCTATTGATTGGTTGCTCCTATTACCACAAGTCCCATACGCTAATGTGACATTTCACCGTTGGTTGCTGCTACATTTTTAGTATTTGGGTGCAGAACTGGGTGCTTTAGTACATATTTTGTGACCCAGAGATAGCATCCCCAATTTGCCCATTCAAGCAATTTCCCAAAAGAAAAAGAAACCATATATCAGGACTTAGAGCCATTTTGTTTTTTGTTACAGGCACTTGTTTGTTTTAAGTTTTAACCTAGAAATTATAGTAGCATGAAAAACTGCAAAACTCAAACGTCGTTGAGAAGTGGAAACTCTATTAGTCGGTACCCAAGGCTCAAAGGAGGTGATATGTTCACAGCAACTTTTAGCAGTAGAGAACAAGTAAAAGTAGCCTAACAACCAAATAAATTAACAGTTTATTCAGCATTCAAAGAAACAATCGTCAGTTTGTTAAGTAAATAAACTAATTTGTTGCATCAACCTCTTGTTCTTGTCATATTATATGGCTTAAAACAAGAAACGCTAAAGTTCAGGCAACTAGGACGTACTAACTTCATGTGACAGCTTAGCAATAGAACTCAACGAATTCAGTGCCACATGGTATAGGTAAGCACTCTATCTCTGAAGAGAACTTAGTTACAATAGAGTAATTAGGCTAAGCCTATTGTGTGTCTCAAAAGAATCTTGGGGTATGCATGCTTAAGCTTTAACATAGTGAAACATTCCAAACCAAGGGTTAACAGACATCGGTTTACAGGAAATTCGGAGTACTAACTTATATCTAGGCTGTACTAACTTTGATTGCTATGTTTGTTAAACATCTATGAACATTTGTGCTTCATCATATCATACTCAGCATATAAATGGAGTCCTTTCCTGGGATAAGTGAATCTTATGGTAGCTTCATCGTCACCCCATAAACTTAATGAAGAAAGAAGGCAGGGTAGTTTAAAGTTCAAACAAGTAAGATCACAAAAAAGAAAATGTGAAACCTAATTCAGGTGGCCCTCTAATTTCATTTAGGTGAGAACTGAGAAATTTCAAATAGAGGTTTGCTGTATGTAATTGCTTCTCAAAGAAATTCAAAATACTGACTATTATATGAGGGAAAGTATTCAGAAATATACCCTCTTTAACTATTACTCTTATCAAGAAGACAAATGGATACGGAACCCAAAAGAAGTGGGGAATAAACATAAGCTTTTTGAACCCAAATAATAATGCTTTATATCAAAGAGGAACAATCATGAGTTTCGAATGGACTTTTGAAGCCAATATTAAACTTGTTTTGTTTTATAGTCACAAATCAGATATGAAAAATCCTATACCATCCAATTTCTGCCACTTCACATATCTACTAATTGCGGCCAATATAAGACAGGTAAATCACGTAAAGGGATATGGAACTCCTAACCCCCGCTTTTATTTAGTAAATTAATTTATAATAATAACAAGTAAGAGATGAAGAAAGGAAAAACCTTTGGTCCTCCTTTTGAACTTGCAAAGTTGGCAATGAACATACTTTCGGGAATCAAAAGTAAGCATGCTTCCACATATCTCACAAAACAAGAAATCATTTTGGTGTACGCTATCCATTATTTTTGTATCCATCAATCCGAAACCAAATTCCTCCTGAACAACCAAGTAATTGTAAATCTAATATTTCAACAAACACAGCAGACAGAAATATACAGAAATAGATATACATTTGTTACCCGAGCAATTAGTAGTTGGCGAAGGAGTGTTTCGTGTTAAACAAAAACTAACCGCCGAAGCTTTAATTCTTTAAAGAAATCTACTTAGCTGGTCGCTCTTTCCTATTAAATCTACCAAAGTCAAAATCAAAAATATATTATACATTATAATCTGACATAATTTACAGATCCTTTTAAATAAGACATTTTTCTAAGAGCTTTTGTTTTCTGCTATTTAGTTTTCCAATATTCGCTTTATAACACTCAAATTTCAAAATCATAATTCGTACACTATGCATAACAAGTCGAAGTTAGACTTTTACAATTCAACTGATTCTTTTAAGAATTTTTTTAACATGACAATATCTTTTCAAAATTCTCACCTGATTGTCCTGAAATATTCATTATATTTAAACAAAAAACTTAAAATGAGTGTGACAAAAATGTCAGGACATTCAAATAATCATTTTTTTTTAGCTAAAGATGCATTCAAGAAACTAATAATATAAATAGGGTAGAATAAAAATGACAACTTTAGTCCTAATATCCATTTATCAACTGTATATATAATTATACAATATATATGCTCAAGAAACTTAAATGGGTGTTAGAAAAATGGCAGCTTTCATCCAAAAAACTAAAGCTAATCACTCATACTAACTCTGTTCTATGGAATATGTACCAGAACTGTGTAAGTTTTTACATACATACAAAAAATAGATATATAAATATCATAACAAAATATCATACCTGTCTTTTAAGGTAGTTGGTTTAATTGACAAACTCACATCAATAGGGTGGCTGTCGGGTGGTGTTGGGGAGGGAGGGGCGGCTGTTGGGTGGTGTTTGGGAGGAAGGGGACGGTTGTTGGGTTACTAGGGTTTATTGTTTAGTTGGGTTTGTTTAAATTAAAAATTACTCCATTCTGTTTGGTTGGGTTGGGCTTAGATGTGTTTATTCTTGGTTTTTTAAACGTAATTTCTATAAAGTGATTTTAATTACATTTTAATTTATTTTTTTAAAACCGGCAATTACATTTTAACTAGTCTCATACTCTCATGAATGATATTTTAAATAAAATGAATTATTAAATAAATGAAAATAAAAAATCTTATAAATGAAAATTAAAATAAAAAAAGGGTAATTGGATGGGAACCCCCTGATCCCATGTACCATTTGGTACCCACTAATCCCCCAGCCAGGCTAGTGTCCAGGTGAATCTCAACCACTTAATAATCCCCTGATTATCTCAAGTTTACCTTTAACAAAATATAAGAAAAACATACTAGTAATTTGATATTTCTGAAGAAAAAAAATGAATTTTTTGATAATAATTTAGTATATTAATAATATAGTTTGTATATTTTTAGGATGTGGTTTGGATTAACATTACTAATTTAAATATAGACAAGTTTTAGATTTTTTGTAAAGATATGTTTTCAGTTATATATTTATTTGGATTAACATCAGTAGTTTACACCTAGACAAGTTTTAGATTTTTTGTAAAAATATGTTTTTAATTATTTATCTATTAGGAATCATAAAAAGCTAAAAAAGTGTTAATTATATTTAAATTAATTATTTTGTAAGATTTACTTTTTTATTGAAGCTAAAAAAAGTATAAATTAATGATGAAAAAAAAAGTAAATTAATGACAATTTCTATAATTACTAATATAATTTAATAATTTAAGCTTTTTGTGGCCCTTTGCAAATTTAAATTTTATACTAATAACAAAAGTCAAAATTGAAAACAAAATATTTATAAAATTCGAAAGCTGTGATTAGTTGATAAGTAATTAGAACAACTGTCTTTTAAAATTCTAATAGTTATGTTTTTTTTCATTTAAAACAACTTTTTACCAAAACTATTTAAGAAGTTGTGATGAAATTATTATGACTACACCACAATTTTCTAATATCTATCAAAAAAATTTACCTCTGATTTGATAAAGAAAAAATTTATACATTCGACAACAAATAAGAATACACGAGCATCTTTTCCAGTGATGTAGAATTATTATATCAGTTTCTAAGGCGGTTTTTTTATTATCAATAATTTGGCACAATCGTCCATTCGTTAAGCATGTCAGGCCATACGCCTATTTTCTCATGTTGGAGAGTGTGTGCCCTAATAAATGACTGAGAACCATTTCTTTTTTACAAGTGAATTTCAAATGGAAACAAACCTCATCGAATGGTGAGGTCTTAACTTAACATCGATACCAAAGGAAAAACCCGACTAGGCTCTCCCTGACAACTATGAATTAATACAGTACGAATTTATACTTGAAAAGGTTCAAACCTTCGCCTCATAGGTAAAACCGAATGTCTCACCATTAGAACCATGGATCTAAGACTATGAGAACCATTATGTAATCGTGAATTTACAAGGAGGGTACCCAATGCCTATTATTAGTCTTTTCTTAATTACCAACAAACTCTATACAACGATACACGACCAGTTCAATAATGGATATGCCTATATAACCATTCCTATACAATTCTATATTCCTAAAAGATCCACTCACTCTCACTATAACTATTTTCATCAAAATTCAATACAGTCCTTAATCACAAATATTCACGCATTAGCCATGCAACCTGCAATTAATTTTGAATGTCTACTAACCAAGTCCATCCATATCCACCATGCTTCCATTATGCCAACAACTATATCAAATCCAATTCCTTTTCTTTGTAATACTATTCTGCTTGAATAGCCTGACATTCCTTTCCTTCCAAATCCAATACATATTAGCAGCTAATGAGATCCTTTGTACAATGTTCCAAATTGTGCTTGGACACTTGGTAGCAATAAACCATTTAACAATCTCATCCCAATCATTCTGACCCGTGCCCTATTATATAGTATCGGACAAGCAGGTGCAGGAGACTTCAAAGCCTATCCGACATCACAAAAGACTTGTTTGACTCGACCATGTAAATCTATTATTTTCCTTTAAGAGTGTATCTGATGTTGAGCCATTCCAGGTGCAGAAATAAGCGTTTAGTCCATTTCCAAGTTTCAATTTGAAGAGGTGTTTAATGATTACCAAAAGAATCTGGGTTCAGTTTTAAAATGCTACCACCATATAAATTCATTTCTCGATCTTATTTTGGGTTTAGTCATCACACACATGCTAGTTTTGCCTACAAATTCGATAGCGTTCATTTATAATACAAAAATACCCTTGTATTTTTAGTTATGTAAGTAGCGACTATTCATATATGAATAAACCTTACAACCCATGTTTTTTCATGCCTACCAATCTGCTTGTAAGTTGTACCTTCTCTAATACTATTTCTATCTTACGGCACATAACAAGAAGTTCCTAGACTCCTAGTTTAGCAAACCATCACAAAACAACAATAAAAAAAATGTTAGCCACACTGCACAATTGATAACCACAAAGAGAAACAAGTTTGTGTGAACGCCGATCCACATCTCAAAGTTCACTATTGTGAAAACTAGAGTGGCATGTTGCTGCAGATTTTTCTTGAGGTAGGAAAAATATTGGCAGGTGTAAATAACAGCCCGCGACTCCAAAAGATATGGTGGCTCACACAGATGCACAAGAAAAAAAAATAGAAAGAAGGTTATTTCGTTTTAATCCTAACATTTTTGAATTGCGAATTTGATCAGTTATACATATATGACAGTAATGTATTCTGTCATTCTGTGGTAATGAAATTTCATCCGCAAAGGTAATACTTACCATGACAATAACACCAGTTGCCATCCAAAGACTCTAAAGCAACAGTGTAATAGTAAAACTTAAGATGTTGACTAAAAGGCATAACATACGATTTAAGGTATACTTAACATCCACCCTTCAACCAAAGGTGGTCCATGATGAATAAAGCAATCTAGATTGATTCTCACAAACTCACATTTAATGGCACATGTAACCTCTCACCATCAGCGCGCAACCCTGACCAGGACACCATCAGCGCTCAACCCTGACAAGTCCACCATCACCGCACAGCCCTAACTATTTCACCATTGCCGCTAAATCCTAACCTTGTCACCATCAACCTCGCTGAACCATCATTCTCAACCCCACCACTGCACAACCCTACCACCAAACCGGTTAGTACACGTGGAAGGCATTGATTGGTTGCTCCTATAACCACAGATGAAAGCTCCTTTCCTGCAGATTCAATTGCATCACCACAAGTCCCATAGGCTAATGTGACATTTCACCACTGGTTGCTGCTATATATGTAGTATTTGAGAGCAGAATTGAGTGCTTTAATACAGATGTTGTGACCCAGAGATAATTGAGATAAATATAGACAAAAAGAAAGAGCGAGTCTCACCAATAGAAAATGTATCACATGTCAGGACTTTAGGACGTTAGCAAAACACGGCTTGAAGTAAGCGTGGCAAACCACACTCCAAAACAATTTTCCAAATAGAAAATGAATCACATTTCAGGACTTGAGGAAAGGACTTCTGTTATACACCACCGCTGAGGGTGCAGCTTCGCCGTGGTTTCAAGAATCACGGCTTGGCAAACCACACTCCAAAGCAGACTCCAACTTTAATCGCCATGTTTGTTGAACATCTATGAACATTTGGGCTTCATCTTAGCATATAACAGAAGTCCTTTCCTTGGGTAAGTGAATCTTACAGTTGTTTCTTCGTCACCCATAAGCTTAATGGAGGAAGAAGGCAGGGTGGTTCAAAGTTGAAACTTCAAACAAGGATCACAAAAGGGCCAAGGTGAAGCCTAATTCAATCCTCTATACTATCCACATTACATATCTCTACTAGTTGCTTCCCAGAAGGCAAGCATTGTTCGAACAAGCTTAGGGATGGTCCATTGGGGCCAATACGAGAGAGGGAAATAACATAACATTATCGTTAAAGGGGCATGGTAAATTGAACACCTAACCTCCACTTTAAATAATAATAAGAATAATTATAAAAACAAAGCGAAGGAAGATAATAACCTTTGGCCTTCTTTTTGAACTTGCAAAGTTGGCACTGAACATACTTTCTGGAATCAAAAGACAGCATGCTTCCACATATCTCACAAAACAAGAAATCATTTTGGTGTACGCTATCCATCATCATTTTAGCAATTAGCTTTCAAGCAGTTTCTCCCCAAACCATCACATAACAACAATAAAAAATATAATACAATTTTTAGCCACACTGCACAATAAACTCAACTCAGTAGCCACTAACAGCACCTATCATAATCTTTACTAAATAATGATGACCACAAGATGATGGCCAAAACCATATGCACACAAGTTGGACCTACTGTAAGTCTGTAATACGCTAGTTAACAGGATAAGTGATTGAGAAACACACCTGTGGTAGAATTAATGTACAGAGTATATAGTAGCATACAGAGCTTGGTTTAAAAGATGTACCTGTAAGCACAAAACAAGGATCGAACAATGTACTCAACCCCATACCATCTTTCAAACTCTTGATCAAAAGGTGGCCATTCAGCTACTTAAGATGAACAACACATATTTGCATATACTAGTTCCATAAAGGGTGATTAGGTCAAATTCAAAAATGGATCAAAACATGCTAGTTTTTAAAAATGCATATGCATCCATGTCAAACGAGTCGGGTTGACAAGCTTTCTTTCGATTATCACTATAAATTATGCACTAAACGACAACTCGACAAGGTATATATTAAGAGACAGACGCACTTGATTATATTCCGTTTATAAACACCTTAAAACTTGAAAGCCATTGATACCATCAAAAGGCAAAGGAGGCGGAACGTACTGAAGCTCACTTTTATAAGATTACATTCTAATTACAGTAAATCTAAACAAACCCACTCTTTGTATACCAATTCTAGTCAGCCTGAAAAAGAAGTGAAAGTATTCAATGAGTTTATGTTTACCCACTTTGACACGTATGACCAGTTTACATACTGCACCCATCTTAGTTGTAAGTGTCTTGTATCCAAGCAACTTGCTGGATCGCTTTGTTTAATATACATTACTGCAGTTCAAAAATAAGGTTACATATTGCAGCTTGGCCCTACTTGACCTCCCAAATACACAAGGTAGTGATAGAAATCCAACGAGTGACACTAAATTAGCCAAATTAAAGTGACCCATTTCTAAGGATTTGGGTAAATATACCCAATCAACATCGAGTATTTTCTACTGCAATCAACAAATAGGCTTTACAAGATATAACCAAATATAAGAGAAAAAAGCGAAAGCACTAGTACACCAAGATCAATGCCTCAATAGTGAAGGAAGGCTCATCCTTACATGCATGAAAGATTTTGAGAAGACAGCCATGCACAGTCTTTCATAGAGGGGTTAATAGATGTTCCTGATTTCATATTAATGCGATAGAACATCATCTGCTAATCTGGTATAACACTATTACAAAAACCAAAATAACAAAACATTTATAAAATATCTCTGGCATAGCAAGCATGAAAACTGGAAAAAGTTGAAGCACAGACCAACAGAAAATAATTGTGCAAAATGTTTACAATGAAGTAAGATCCAACATAACTAACGTTAAACATGGAGCGCACAGATAACAAAAACATTTAACTAACGTTAAATGTGTTTAAAATTTCTTAACTTTTAATCTGCATGAAAGTTGTACTCGAATCGCTAAAACTTTGCTTGCATCTTTCTGAAGTCCTCAATTCAAATGGACACGTTGCAATGTGGTCACCATCTTTGTCCTCTATTGTTGGCCAAGCAAAAGTAGTGTTTCCTTGTAAGAATGAACAAAAAAATTACCTTCTAATCCATGAATTCCGATATGAGCGATGTTTTCTAATTCTGGTTCATAAATAAAAAGTTCATTTTCATTATTAAAAAAATCTTCATTGTCATTTTCCAATTCAATTATCGGTGCACCATTCTTTCGGAATCCTAGTGTTGTATGTATTGATGCATCAGGTGTTTTAATGGAGTATAGCCTATTAAAGGATCTAGTACCACCATGCCCAATCATCATCCATACATCACAAAATTCTCTCTGAGTGTACATATCAAACTCGATAAGAGCAAGAGACTCCCTTAGATTAGATACCGACAAATCAGCATAAGGGTAGAGTGCTAAACGCTTAGGGAGGTTTACTGTGGTGAATTCTTCCGTTGTCAAATCAAATGACATGATCAGATTGTGAGTCCTTATTCCATCTGTCTCACGAATCCTATCAATGGCACTCCAATAAATAAACCCGTCCACAACTGCCTGGGAAGATCCAAACCAAATCAATTTATGAGGAAGGTTGCTACTTAATGGACTTCTCCAAGTCCCTCCCGAACTTAACGTAAATACCTCAACTTGGGTGCCAGTATTTACATCATGTAATTTCTTCCAATCAACAACATATGTAATCTTGACAAGCTTAGGGTCAAGATTGCCAGGACAAAGACCAAAACCAACAAAAGTCCTATAGTACCGTTCGGGTGACACATTTGGTACTGCAACGTCAACAGTTTTTCTCAACGACGGGTTCCAGATAACAGCGGTACTCGTTTTATCTTCGTATAAACAAAATAGGCCATGACAACTACCTACTATTTCTGAATCATGACTAAATTTATTAACCAAATCGGGAATAAACACACTAACCTTGTGATTTGGGAAAGTGTCATCATCAACAATGGACACATATTTTACCTGTCCATCACGGAGATCTCGTTTCCTTATAAGAAGATGAGGTTTCGCCTGATGGCGGAGGGTGTGAGCGGCAACAAACTCCTTGCTGTCGATCACAGACTTCCATGCTTTCAAGACCGAACTGCACCGAATCACCGATTTGATATCAGGGATTCTTCGAATGACTTCCATTTGCATTTCAGGAGGGATGTTGTCAGACATTTTGATTGTGTCGCTTGCTCTAGGGTTTTAAATAATCTCTAATTTTTATTTGTGGTCTGACAGTAAACAACGGTACCCAGTCCGGTATAAATGATGTAGACCTTACTCTACTTTTGAATAGGGTAAAATTATCACAATGGTCATGTTTAAAGGTATATGTTTAAATATAGACATATATATAATTAGACTAGCCTTGTACCCGCGCGATGCGGCGGGGCATGAGGAAAAAAAGGTTGGTTAAGTAACGGTTGCGTGTTATTACATGAATGTATGATTCAATTCAAGTGTTTCTTAGTACGACTGAAAGTGCAAACCGCCGTTGTTGTTTTAGAGGGGGCGTTTTTTTATATATTGATTGGTTTTTAAATTTAGTAACGCAAAATCTTCTGAATAATAATCTTTATTTATAATTTATTAGGTAGCAAGCATCATAACGATTGTTTATCTAAAAGTAAGGCAAATGCGGACAAAAAGTTAAACAATGAATTAGTACCAATAAGTCAAAATGCAAAAATAACCTTCAAAATTGAAAAGGAAGTAAAACACGTAGATAAGCATTTAGAATTTTGCTTGTCGTTTTAAATGTATACAGGTGTTTCAAAAGTTTTTAATAAAACTAAACTACTCTTTGAAATACTTGAATCGTTTGATAAACGCCTAAAAGACGTGATGTTAATGGATAAAATCGGATTGTCTTGTGCATGTTAATAGACGATTAGGGCGTTTTTATGTTGTTTAAGTGTTTCAGGTTCTAAGTGCTTAGTTGGACTAATTGGGTCGAAAAAGGAAGTCGAATGAAACTCAAAGTCAAAGAAAGTCAAATTCTAGAATTCTGGAAAACTGAAGTTATAAAGGGCGTAGGTTACGCCAGTCTTGGCCGTACCTTACGCCAGGCAAAATTGAAGTAGGCGTAGCTTACGCTGGAATCAAGCGTAGCTTACGCCAGGTGAAGATCAAAGATACAACAAGCGTACCTTACGCCCAGATGGGGCGTAGGTTACGCTGGGCAGATTTACAAAGGGCGTACCTTACGCCCAGATGGGGCGTAGGTTACGCCAGCCACTGATCAGAAGTCGAATTTTAAGGGTTTTAATTGTAACTTGGGGTATATAATCACATACGAATTAACACACACACAAGCCCTAATCTCTGAGTTTTAGAGCAGCAATACACTATTCCCAAGCCCCAAAATCATCATCAAATCATCATTCAATCACAATTCCAAGGAGATGACAATCCAAATTGAAGATTCATTGATGAACATGGAAGGCTAATCCTCTTAGATCATTCTTATGTGAACAATTATGTAAGACAATTGTATTCAACCTTTCTTATATTTATGTTGGATTAGATGTTTAATTCTTGATTGTGTTTTGCATCTAATGTTTTTGGATTTAAATGAATGATTACATGTTTTTAACCTTGAATGATTTCCATCTATCTTTTGGTTTCAAATTATTGTTAATCATTAATAAACGCTCCCCTCTAAAACAACAATGGCGGTTTGCACTTTCAGTCGTACTAAGAAACACTTGAATTGAATCGTACATTCATGTAATAACACGCAACCGTTACTTAACCAACCTTTTTTTCCTCATGCCCCACCGCATCGCGCGGGTACAAGGCTAGTTCTTTTTATATATGTCTATATTTAAACATATACCTTTAAACATGACCATTGTGATAATTTTACCCTATTCAAAAGTAGAGTAAGGTCTACATCATTTATACCGGACTGGGTACCGTTGTTTACTGTCAGACCACAAATAAAAATTAGAGATTATTTAAAACCCTAGAGCAAGCGACACAATCAAAATGTCTGACAACATCCCTCCTGAAATGCAAATGGAAGTCATTCAAAGAATCCCTGATATCAAATCGGTGATTCGGTGCAGATCGGTCTTGAAAGCATGGAAGTCTGTGATCGACAGCAAGGAGTTTGTTGCCGCTCACACCCTCCGCCATCAGGCGAAACCTCATCTTCTTATAAGGAAACGAGATCTCCGTGATGGACAGGTAAAATATGTGTCCATTGTTGATGATGACACTTTCCCAAATCACAAGGTTAGTGTGTTTATTCCCGATTTGGTTAATAAATTTAGTCATGATTCAGAAATAGTAGGTAGTTGTCATGGCCTATTTTGTTTATACGAAGATAAAACGAGTACCGCTGTTATCTGGAACCCGTCGTTGAGAAAAACTGTTGACGTTGCAGTACCAAATGTGTCACCCGAACGGTACTATAGGACTTTTGTTGGTTTTGGTCTTTGTCCTGGCAATCTTGACCCTAAGCTTGTCAAGATTACATATGTTGTTGATTGGAAGAAATTACATGATGTAAATACTGGCACCCAAGTTGAGGTATTTACGTTAAGTTCGGGAGGGACTTGGAGAAGTCCATTAAGTAGCAGCAACCTTCCTCATAAATCAATTAAATTTGGATCTTCCCAGGCAGTTGTGGACGGGTTTATTTATTGGAGTGCCATTGATAGGATTCGTGAGACAGATGGAATAAGGACTCACAATCTGATCATGTCATTTGATTTGACAACGGAAGAATTCACCACAGTAAACCTCCCTAAGCGTTTAGCACTCTACCCTTATGCTGATTTGTCGGTATCTAATCTAAGGGAGTCTCTTGCTCTTATCGAGTTTGATATGTACACTCAGAGAGAATTTTGTGATGTATGGATGATGATTGGGCATGGTGGTACTAGATCCTTTAATAGGCTATACTCTATTGCACTTGCATAAGTACATAAAACCATGTAAAAGAAGTTACAAATCATTCAAATTTAAGGGTTAGACTGCTAAAATAAACCAAATGGTCTCTTAAAATATATTTTAAAATATTATGTTAGAAGGCTTAGAATAAAATACCAGATTCTAATAATCATGTAGAAAATTTTACTCTTATAAAATAAGCCAAATGTGACCTTATCTTGTGACAGAATAGCAGTAAGTGACCAGAGAAGTGACCCTAACAACATCCTCAAAAGCAACCCGATCCTGAATAATGATCCATACAGCACCTCGCATTACACAAATCAATATACACTTATACATTAATACAACAAATGTACCCATGACATATATATACATATATATACATATATATATATATATATACATATATATATATCTATTATATTATATAAATGTACCCATGACATATATATATATATATAAAACATAAGAAATGAGAAAGTGGATATCAAGAAGTGTTGCAAACATCTCCTTTCTTGAATCAGGTGATTTTCACACGATATACGAACATCTCCTTTCTTGAATAGGAATGAGTCAATTTCCCTTCAATCCATTGCCGTTACCTGTTGTCAAAGTATGGTTAACAATCATCTAACTATTTGTAAATTTTAAAACAATAAAAGGGATGATCAAAAGGCATCGCAAGTTTCACCAGAACCTTCTTGAATGCACCTTGGCTCAAATTCTTGACAGCAACCCTTGTACCATGACGTTTAGTGCTCACTGGAAGCAGTTACATGGTTAAAGAGCAGCCAGATATACTTTGAGCTAATCCTACATCACACCAATTCAAAGGAAACCTTATTGTGACGTATAAGTAGTGGTCTTGAGCACTATGTCCATTACAAACCACCTAATTATCTCATTATCCCTTCAATAAGTTTCTTACTATTTAATGTCCTAGGTTACTCATATTACATTTTAAACAAAAATTAAAATAGTACTAATGAAACAACCTCAATTGATGATGATATCCACTTTGGAATCCAGTATATGTGAAACACTGCTAGTAAACCTAAATGATAATTGTTAGGTCGAAAATCGACCAAGTATAATTTGTTCAGAAATAGCTGAAGCTCAGTGAAGAATACTTGTACAGAATTCTGAAGTCGTTCAGAATTAGTTCACTGAAGCTTCACTTCAGTTCAGATCAACGTATCAGAATACCGTTCAGAATGAAGTCAAAGACTGAAGTCTGAAGAAAGAGAATCAGCTCAGATGTGGAGCTCAGAAGCTGATTCTACCTGATCGAAGACTGAAGCATCTCAGTGTAAAAGTACTTACACATTTTTACACTGATTACGAGGAAGACTTTTTACTTTACATACCTTTACCCAGTTAATAGATTTAACTATTAATAAAAGTACAAGGTAAAGTAAAGGTTGGAATAAGGTATGATAAGTCATATTGTGACGTATAAGTGGTCTTGAGCACTATGTCCATTACAAACCACCTAATTATCTCTTCAATATGTTTCTTACTATTTAATGTCCTAGGTTACTCATATTACATTTTAAACAAAAATTAAAATAGTACTAATGAAACAACCTCAATTGATGATGATATCCACTTTGGAATCCAGTATATGTGAAACACTGCTAGTAAACCTAAATGATAATAACAAAAAATCACATCATCAAATTTAAGCAAAAAAGAAAAAAAGATTTAATATCAATAATACCTTTATAAATTGGATAGGAATATGAACCATTATCAAGATCTGTGAAAAATAACAATACCAACACAAAAAACTGTAATAACGGGTACATATCATCTTGAAACAAAATCCGGAAAAAAATCGAGAATTAGAAGAAAAAAATTAATACAAAGTGGTTGGAGGTATGAAACAGGAATCGATCCCGGCGGCTGGGGTTGGTGGCTATGACACCGGTTTCATTTCCGGCGACGGTGGTTGTATAGAATCAGGCGGCGGTTTTGGGGGGCATGACTCAGAGAAAACCAAATGTGTGTGTGTTTTGTTGGTTTGCATAAGACGCACGCGTAAGGGTTTTTTTTAAGGGTATTTTCGGAATTTCAGGGATAAAGTGTTTGATAGTAGTGTAAATTAAAAGGGCAAATTAGAGATTTTAAAGGTAGAGTGTTAAATTGTGAGGGGGGTAGTTTGTTTATATAGATAGTATAGATTTGATTTGCGAAACAAACATTTTCTTTACCAACTAACCATGTTAGTAAGAAATGATAATAATAAATCATATAGGATGCCAAGTTACTACTCTTTTAAACCCTCAAATCATTTCATTTTTTATTTTGTAATTCTTCTTTCACCTTCTAACTACAACAGGAAGACTCTCATGCCTTTTGTTTTCTACACGCACCATCATTCACTTTGATAAATCATAGTTAAAAATCTTCAACATATCTTGGATTTATTTTTTAATATTTAAGATAGACAATGATAAATCAACCTAATTTGTATGCCTAAAAATCAACCTAATCATAGGATGATGACATGTGAAAAAATCAGGGGGCAAAATTAGGAAAGAGAATTAGTGGAATCCACATGTCAAGTTTTTAAGGTTTTAGGTGATTTTTAGGCATATGAGTTAGGTTGATTAATCATTTTCCATTTACAAATGACAATGGTCCCATGGTGAAATGCCTTGAAAATAAACATTTGCATCAAAAAGTTTTGTGTTCTCGAGTATTTTCGATTTATTAGGTATTGGTGAAAATGGGTTGAAAATAAATATGTGCATCCATGGTTTTTAAAGCTTTAGACTAGATGAATATGTTTATGTTATAGGTGAATCCAAATATATGTATAGATCATAAAATCTATATCCTCACAACAAGTACATAATGCATCCATTTATCTTATTTATTAAAAAAATTTTAGTACATACTGCATAATAGTGCATCCATCTATTCTTTCTTGTTCTGGCAAAGAAGCAGTCATACCAGTTTTGAGTGCCTGGACTTCCCTTTTATTTCAATTGCTTCTGGCAAGTCCTTTGGCAGCTCAACCTCAATCATCTTTGCAACTTCTGGCAACATAACATCCTGAAATGATCTAAGGATAGATCCTGATATTTCTTCAGTGATCTCTTTCAGCATATCATTTCTAAACCTTCTTGTACATTCTTCACTGATAGTGCGAACAACTGCACTCTGGTCCAGTGTGGGCCTACTCTCCAGAGAGCTTACCCTTGTAACCAGCTGCTCAACCTTTTCTTTAAGACCTGCCAGTGGACCAACAACCTTACTTTCCACTGCAGTCTCAACTGAATTTACAATCTTCTCTTCAAACCCTTGTACTGCCACCCTTATATTTTGAGAATTGAGATTTGTGGCCAGTACCAGCTCATCCAACTTATCAAAAACCAACTTCTCATTCCCAGCAAAAAGGTTCATTTCTGACGCTAAATTGTTATTGACATAGATTTGAAGTCAGAAATAACCTGGGAAGATGACTGGAGTGATCTCTCCAGGTCCGCCACCTTACTAAGAAGGCCTTGGACCTCGGTTGAAGATGAAGTGGAGAGACCAGAGGGTTGTTCCAGATGAGAAGTCATCTGGTCATCATAGGTACTTGTCCAGTCCTCTTCAGTTTCAACATTTGAGACTGGCACACTTTGTTCGGTTGGGTTTACTGGGGCTTCAACTGGTGGTGTGAAGTATGGAGTTGATTGAGGAATTGATGGTGGTGGTGGTGGTGGCATTCTAGGTTCTGGTGGTGGCATTTCTGGTGTAGGAGTTGGTATTTCTGGAGGAGGTGTTGGTATTTCGGTTTCTGGGGGAGGTGGTGGCATTTCTGGTGAACTTTCAACTAGTACATTTTCTTCACCCAAAAAGTC
>CM067167.1:121304664-121404664 GCA_034093135.1 Erigeron breviscapus
TTTCACATTTAGGACTAAAGGCTCAGTTTGCTACAATGGCAAAAGGTATTTGTGAGTGCCTAGAACAACAAAGTTGGGAACCACTGAAGGCACTTAAATCTACGATTGATCTCTATGCTAAAATGCCTTCAGAGATTCCAAAGGGGGAAGTGGTGGTGTGCCTATTGGTTTGCTAGCTAGCACTCAAGAATTAATTCAAGCAACCAAGAAGCAAACTGAGGTACCTTCTGGTAGTGCCTCAGTTCAGGGGGAACAACTTCAGAAGGACAAGGGAAAAGGCAAGGCCAAAGTGGGAGAAGAACCAAAGAAAGCTGTTAAGGGTTCTGGTATGGTTATTGGAGAAGATGTTGATGAACAAGGCTATCCACTTCATGATCCAAATGCTGATAGCAAGAAGTTAGAGACTCTGCAGAATCAAGTCTCTAACCAATTTATCATGTGGAGTGAGAATAAGGAAAGGGAAAGGGTTCAACACCAGAGTATGGGAACCCTTGATCACATTGATGCTGCATCTCTTGGTCTCTCACTGGAAAGATTTCAGAAAATCAAACACGATCCAAGAGTGCAGAAGGCAGTTAAAGAAATGCTCGATTATGAATATGGGGTGAACTACTCTCCTTTGGAACAAAAGCTGGACCATCTCACCTTCAAGATGTCCATTGATGACTTAGTGAAGAATAGAGAAAGAGTTGTTCAGACCACCCACGAAGCCCAGAACTGGAACAAGGACTGCAAAGAAAGATTCTCGTGATGTTGTCCATACTTCAATCAAACCAATTTCTGATGATGCTGCTGAGCTCCAAAGAAACCATGAAAAGGTTCAGTATGATCACTATATGAACCATCGATCGCATCCAGCCAAAATCATTGATATGGTAGTTGCAAAGGCTAATGGATTGAAGTTGTTTGATTTGGTTGTGAAAAGAGAAGGTAGGGCAACTGAAGAATATAGTCAGGTTTCAGTGCATGAATTTGGGATTTCTGAGCATAGGGAGATGATCCAGATTCTGAAAGGAAAGCCAAAATCTGCCTTGACTGGTGCATGGTTAGCAAGAATTCAACAAAAGATGCAAGCCAAGGTAGAAATTAAAAGCAGGCTGTTTGGCAAAAAGGATCACTCTCCACTGAAGAGAAAACCTACTGAGGCACCTTCTGGTTCAAGGCCTGCCAAGAAGTAGTTTCTTTTCAGATTATCATTTACTTGTAATATATTTACATTTGTAACATTCATTTCAGTTTGTATATATATGTTGCAACTTGTAACCAATAAGTAGATGATAAGTTTAAGTTAGAAAACCACAAGTAAAATTCTGAGACATCAATGATCAATAAGATGTACTTAGAAAATTTTTACAACTTAAACAAAAACTTGCATTTCAGACTTACAAACATGTATAGATAGAAGTCTGAGATGCATGCACTATTTCAGAACAAATAGGGGGAATTTGTTAGGTCGAAATCGACCAAGTATAATTTGTTCAGAAATAGCTTGAAGTTTAGTGAAGACGTCTGTACAGAATTCTGAGATGTCTCAGAATTCCTTCACTGAAGCTTCACTTCAGTTCAGATCGAGACAAATCTGAAGCATTCATTCTGAAGTCAAAGACTGAAGTATGAAGAAGAGAATCACCTCAGAAGCGAACATCAGAGTGATTCTACCAGATCGAAGACTGAAGCATCTCAGTGTAAAGTATTTACAACACTTTACACTGATTACGAGGAAGACTTTTACTTTACACCTTTAACCGGTTAATAGATTTATCTATTAACAAAAGGTACAAAGTATAGGCTTGGAACCTAGTACTATAAGTCACATCAAGTGACTTATATACTCTTCCAAGTGCAGTATGTAAGGAATTATGGTTTAATTCCTTAAATGCTCACAACCACATTTGTACGATCTTGTCCACATCATCATGGACTTGGTCTATAAATACAAAGTCTTCTCATAACTTGCAAAATGCTTGAAACTTTGCATTGCAACTTGTGAGATATACTCTAAGTAAACTTACGAGTATTTCCAAGTCAATTAGATCACTTGTATTTCAGGATTGTTTAGATACTTACACTTTGGTGTTTATCTTTGTTCCGCAACAATCCTTGTATTTGTTTATACATCAATAAATCAAATACATTTGAAAAGAAACAACGTGTCTCAATGCTACATACTTGATTATATTTATATATATATCTTTATATAGTTTCTGCCATTTGTTCTTGCATTATTCATATTGTCAATTGTTTCTTGTTATCCTTATCTGGATCATAAACTGAACTTGTCCATCAAGATTAGTTGTACTTGCCAGTCGGGTTTGTTAATCATCTATATATTTTGGGACTCACAGAAGACATTTCTGGTCTATTCTCAACTGACACTGATACTGGGGGAGCAGTACGCACATCTGAACCAATATTAATTTCAGAGGGTAGTTTGAAAATAATAGAGGGATAGAATGGAGTACTACTGGAGAGTTTCTGAACAGGTTCCAGATCAGGATGACTGGAAACTGTGTCTTCTGAATCTTCATTTTTGTCGTTTATAGGATCAGATTCACAAAAGACCACTGGAGTTACTGGGGGAGTGTCAAGGGCTGGCTTCTTGTTGATTACAACATTTGATTCATCAAATGTGACATGAATTGACTCATGGACCTTCTCCAGTCTCTTGTTGTAGACTCTGAAGGCCTTGCGAATGGCTGAATAGCCTAAGAAATACCCTTCATCAGCTTTGCATCAAATTTGCCTAGCTGACTGGAGTCGTTCAGGATGTAAACTGGACATCCAAAAACGTGAAAATAACCAATATTTGGTTTTCTATTTCTTAAGACTCATAGGCTGTCTTTTTGTGTCTTTTGATGTACACTGATCGATTCTGGGTGTAGCAAGCAGTTGCAATTGCTTCCGCCCAGAAACTGGTAGACAGTCCAGATTCAGCAAGCATACTCCTGGCAGCTTCTATCAGCGTTCGATTCTTCCTTTCCACCACTCCATTTTGTTCTGGAGAGCGGGCTGATGAGAAATTCTGGGAGATCCCAGTGTCAGTACAGAATGACTCCAGAGTTGCATTCTAGAATTCTGTTCCATTGTCACTTCTTAACTGACACACTTTTCGACTGTACTTGAGCTCAATTTGCTTGATAAGACTGATGATTTCAGCAGCAGCTTCACTTTTAGACCTCAGAAAGATCACCCAACAATATCTGGAGAATTCATCTACGATCACCAGGGTGTATGTTTTACCAGCACGAGTCTGAACGTTCACTGGACCAAAGAGGTCCATATGAAGCATATGAAGAGGTTCAGAAATGCTGAGATTCTGTCTGGTCTTGAAACTGGTACGTTTTTGCTTACCCATCTCACATCCTGGACATGGCCTTTCCTTTTTGAAGGAAACTGAAGGTATCCCATCTGCAAGTTGTTTTCTGGACAACTTATTAATGTTCTTGAAATTTAAATGGGATAACCTTTTGTGCCATAACCAGTTTGTGTCTTCATCAGCTTGAGTATAGAAACACTGCTCTGAAGGAGAGCTTTCCATATCCATCACGTACACATTCCCTTTTCTGGGAGCAATCAACACTACCTTCCAGTCCTTGTTGAATACGATACCCTGAGCAACATTGAATAAGACTTGATAGCCATCATCACACAGTTGGCTTACACTGATCAAGTTATATTTCAAACCATTCACAAATGCAACACGTCTGAACTTGACTTGTCCATTGTTCAGAACACCATATCCCTCAGTCTTTCCACAACCATCATTTCCAAAAGTAATGGAGGGTCCATCAGAAATGGTGAACTCCTCCAGTAGGGTCTTACATCCGTCATCGTCCTGCCAGCTGCACTGTCAAGATACCAGATATATTTCTTTCGATCGCCCTACACATACACCAGATATTGATCAGTTAGATTTGGGAACCCATCGACTGATGGGTTCACTGGACCCTCCCTTATAGGTCCCTGGGGCAATCTGGTTCAGTTCACTTTCTTCAACAGTGGTCTTAGTTGAAAAGACCACTGGGGTTGATAGTTTTAAAACCTTTTTCATTTTCTCAATTGGAGAAATAAATTTGTCTTTCTTAGCAAAAGGTTTGTGTTTTGTCTAGGGCCAGATGAAGTACCCTCAATAAAGTTTAATCTTGCATTAAAACTTTGTAATTGTAGAGAGCCAGATTCAAATCTGGCTCTCTAACCTGGACAAAACATTTTCTTCAGATGATACCTTAGCCTTTCCAGTCCTAGGCTTTGGTAAGGGATTGGTCTGAGGCAAAGGTCTATTCCGATGGACCTCTTTAACTGGAGCAGTCATCTGGAGTGCTCCAGTCTTGACCTCTGGGATTGAACTGGGTAAAAGTTGGTCTTGGGAGTTACAGGCTCATCATAGACAGTGGTGGGCCTGAACTCCTCTGGTAATCGATCGATTACTGGTATTAATGATGCTACATGAGTATTTCCATCTAAGTATGCACGTTTTTGAGCAGGAAATTGTTTTACTCCAGCATCATATGGCTTTTTGGTTTCTAGCCATGGATTTAATCACCAGTTTTTCTTTCTCTAAAATGATCTCAAGATCTTGTTTTTCTTGAATCAATTGTTCAGTTACCAGAACCTGGGCTTGAAATGCCAGTTCAATGTCTTGAAGTTCTTTTAATCTTGATTTTAAAGCAGTTATTTCAGAAGAATCTGTTTCTAGACCATTTACACAATCAGATCTAACAGTTTCTACAAAAATCAAATCAGAATTAAGAGCTTCAGCTATGTCCAATTTTAGTTCATGGTCAGTTGCACAATCATAATCACTAACCTTCTTAATAACAATGTCTACCCATCGTCCAGATGTGACATCTTCCTTCACCAGGTGCTCATCGTCTGCCAGAGCCATGTAACAGCAATCTCTTTCCTCTTCTTCATCAGCAGATGATTCATCAGAAGGAACCCACTTCTCTTCAGTTGTTGTGATCATGCACTTATTATTGGTTTCAATTTGTTGTGCCATGAGAGCAATTTGGGCCTTAAGCTTTTTATATTTCATTTTATAGCTATCATCAGGCTTATTATTTGAAGAGAATGGACCAGGCTTGGATACAAACTGGTTGGACCTGCACTCTTTCATGAAATGACCCTTTTTGCCACACTTAAAGCATGTCAAATTGGTCTTGTCAGTGGAAGAACTGGATGCAAATTGTCCAGATGGCCTATTTGCTCTTGCTTTGAAACGGTTAAACGTTTTAGCAATCATTGCAATAAGGTCATCATCTTCAGTTTCATCACAACAGTCTGGAGAGACTTGACTGGACTCTCCAGAATCCATGAGTTCAGACACCATCTTCTTCATAGAAAATACATTCTCAGAAGATATCAGTGCTGTACTTTGTGGTTCAGTATGACTAACCACATTAGGACTACTGGAGGCATGGTTATAGGCATCTTGTTCTGCCACCACTCTCTAAGCTTGATTTTCTTCAGTGTACCTGAAAGCTCCATAAAGAGTTGAGAGAGTGTGTGTGTGTGCAGAGTTTTTCCTTGTCGTAAGACCAGGATCATGTGAGACCATTTGGTGGGTAGAATGTCACAAAATTTCTCCAGAAGTATATCCTTGTCCTTCTCAACCCCAAGACCTCTCAATTGGTTTATGATACTCATAAATCTGGTGTAAGTACCAGTGAGAGACTCGTTAGGTTGAGCAAAAAATGACTCATACCTCTTGTTTAAGGAGACCTTTCTGGTGACAATGGTGTCATCTCCTCCTTCATGTTGGTTTAAAAGTTCATCCCACATGGTTTTAGCACTAGGAAAAAGAACTAGTGTGGGAATTAGGGTTTCTGGAACGGCCCCGAGGATCATGTTTTTGAGAAGGGTGTCTAGATTCACCAATCTCCTCTCCTCTTCTGACCAATGTTCCTCCCTTTTTTCCCTTCCTCTTCTAGATCCAGAAGGATCAAGAAGGGGATTGAGAGGTGATGTTGGTACATAAGGACCTTCGTTTAAAATTTTCATCATGTTCCTCTCAATACCAGTGACATGCAAAACCATCCTAGCCTTCCACGTACCAAATTCATCACTGTTCCTACTGAATTTAGGAACAGGATTATTTGAGTAGTACACATGCACGTGTGGAGAAGCAGGAGTAGGAGGAGGAGGTGGATTAGTGTTATTAACAATTGGTGGTTCATTTTGATCATTAATATTTGCATTAGGATCGGGACCAAGACTAAAACCTTGTGTATTTTCTTGGTTAGCCATCAAGAAACAGATCTAGGCAATGTTTAGCCTTCTGCCCTGATACCAAATGTGAGTCCCTTAAGTTCGATGGTTAAACCAGGAAAGTGCAAAATACAACAAGTCTAATAAGCACTAGAATGGACTAGTATTACTTTAATATAAATGCAAGTATATAAATAAAGTAATACAAGACTTAAAGCAATAAATAAATAAAGTGGAACATTATGTATTTTTTTTCATGGGTATTTTATTTATGATGTTAAATAAAACACAAGGTTGTTGCGGAATCAAGATAATACAAATAAGTATGTATCCTAACAACCTATGAGTTACAAATGATCTATATTTGTCAAATAACTCTTTAGGATCGAGATACTTAAAGTTGTGAAGTATCCCAGTTTAAGATCGAGAGTATTTGGACAAATTCACTTCAATGCAAAATGAATGCTTAAAAGTATTTATGTCAAGGAAATGACTTTGTATTTATAGGCAACAAAATTCACCAGTGAATTTTGTGCCGTACAAATATGGTTGCATACATTTAATGATCCGACAAGAACATTAAATGTATTGGATAAGGAATAAGGATAAAGTCACATAAAATGCAAGTGTATCCTTTTAGCCAACCACCTTTACACACGTATACTTTGGTAAAGAACAAGTGGATTGTTCTTAGGAAAGTGTGTAAAGGGAAAAGTCAATCCTTGATATCAGTGTTCAGACTTGTAGGATCTAGAACACTGACAATCCTCCAGTGTACAGATCTGGTAAGACTTTCTAGTGGACTCCGCCATTTGTTAAGTCTTCTTTCTTCAGACTTCAGTCTTTGACTTCAGTCAGAATGTCTTCAGTAGAGTTGATCTGGACTGGGGTGAAGTCCAGTGAGCTCATCTGGAGAATACTCCAGATTTCCTATACAAGTATTTGCTCACTGGTCTTCCATTATTTCTGGACAAATCTTTAGAGGGACTCCAGATTCCAAGTCTGGAGTAGGTCCAGTAGAACACGTTTTTGGTCAGATCTTCAGTGAGGCTCCAGTAGTCGCGTCTGGAGCGAGTCCAGTAAATCTGGACTAAATCTGGACCTAACAAGATGGGTTGGTGTTGAAATGTTAGTAAGCTTGTAACTTTTGGCTTGTTGGCCTATTGTATGAGGTAATTGTGTTAGATGACCAAATATGCGTTTGTGATTATTGCTAGGTTGAAAGCGATATTATTCTTGTGTGGTCATCTGGGAATTTGGTTGTCGCGAAGGAGGTGAGTACTCTTGCATACGATTATATGTACGTTGGGTCGATTACCATATGATGGTGGATTCCGTGTGTGGTAATCGATTTGGCGTTAGGGCCTAATTTGAGGCCGGGGCCTAAGAACCCCGTAGTTGAATTGAGACGAGGCATGAGAACCTCTTGATGTATTGAGAAAAGGCCTAAGAACCTTTGAGGCCTAAGAACCTTTGAGGCCTAAGAACCTCTTGAGTATATTGTTTAGCGTATTTGGATCCATGTATGTTTTGTTAGCGCAAAGGTGAGTATGCAAGTGATGGTATGACGATGCCATTGGCTACATGTGATAGTCCTTTGTATTTTTGCCCTCCTTCGTGTGTATAAGCGTATGCAATGGTATTCACTAAGCTTTAGCTTATTCTTTTAGTTGTTACCCTTTTTATAGGTTGCCCCGGAAGTGAAGCAAAGATAAGTGCTTGAAGATTGAAGTTGCATTGGAAATATTAGCTATTTGCGTTAAAATGGTATTGGTGATAAAACCCTTAGTGACCCCTTTGAACTTTTGGCTCTTGATATTATTTGGGTCATTTTGGTTAATTGTTGTAATGTCAAGTTGGAGTCTTTGAGTCATGAAATTATAAGGTTTTGAAACTTGATATGGAGATTTAAGATTGTTATAGCAATTTGGGTAAATACTAGAAATTGACCCGTTTGGTCATTGGTTTGTAAATTGAAATGTTTGATGAAAAGAAAGTCTTCTTATATTGAGTTATGTGTTTTCTTCCAAATTTTGGTGTTTTGGTTCAAGTGTTTGAGGTTAAATGTTTTTGAAATGGTGAAGCTTTAGTGTGGAGAAAAAGACGGATGCTTGCACAGCATCCGCCAAAGCATCCGTAGGTTAACACTTTAGCTTTCGCAGTTTAGGGCAGACTTCCGCCATAGCATCCTCCGTTCGCTGTCCTCGACATACATTTTCCCAAGCCTTCGTTTGACCTTTTTGAGTCTTGAAACTTGTATACTAGTCTTGTTACATCATTTTAAGAAAATTTCATTTGTGATTTCTTCAATTGGAGTATTTTGATTTTTGGCGAAAATTGTCAATATTTTTCTAAGTGTTGAAAGTTGTCAAACGAAGTCAACTGTTTAAAAAAAAATGGTCAAGTCGAGTCGGGTCCTTTCAAATACAAGTGTTTTTATGTGTAGAATGTATAAGTTCTTATATCACAGATTTTTTTTTACCAATTTTCATCTTAACCTCTTAAAGTTTCTATCTTTTAACTTTTTTCCTATATCAAAGTTTTCATTTTCATTTTCTTGACACTAAATTTTTGAGGTATCATGTTTTCATCAAACAACTTTCACACAGTTACGGTTTTACTTTTAAACATTTGGTTTTGGTTATTTTTATCTGTCTTTATATATAACATTTTTAATATTTAATAACTTTCATCGTTACGTCTTACGTTCATGTAACATTTAAAACATTAATATAGTTATTGTTTATGTTTTTATACATCTTATTATTCTTTTACACTTTTTATTGTTATTGCTACATGTTCAGTTGTCTTTTTAAAATTTTGGATTCGAATATTTGCCATAAATTTGGGTCCAAAACTTTGTCGTGTATAAAGCGTATTCCGCGGCAACGCGCGGGTAAAACAACTAGTCTAATGCTAGATGCCTATGTAGAATTGTACCAAAAGAATGTAAAAAGGTTTTTTTTGGTCCTTAATCTCCCGACACATTTTAGAAACACTTTCATCGCTTCGCATGGTGATTTTAGCAATTGTTCCCATCACTAGTTTTTAATGCAAGAAGTGTTAAATCTTTTTGTTACCATAAAATAATTAACATTAACTGTTGGAGTCATTACCAGTTTACCTCAGGTTACGAGCTTGACTCTTTAGAGTATATGGTGTAGATGCAGATTTGTGTGACAGTAGCAACATAGATTTGATTAACGTTTTTGTTCTTAGGAATATCTATGTAATCGTTTAAATAATAAGTCGCTAGGACTTACGTTTGTATTTAATGATTACGTTTGAACTTCAATGTGAAATCAAGTTATGGTTATTATTATGTTTGTGTGTTATATTATTGTTTTGCAGGTACAAGAATGTAGAGCCAAGGTTTATAAGTGTCATAGAACACTTAAACGATGGCTGGACGTTATGTACAAGTCAAACAAAGGACCAAAGGGACGAACCTCGTGCTGACGTCATCAGCATGCAGGATTGCCCTCGTGCTGACGTCAGCACGAGACCGGTTGGTTATTGATTAATTAGGCTTATGGGCTTCGATTAAGGCCTAAGCCCACATGAACTAAAACCCTACTAGTATAAATACATGCTAATTTACGCAATTAGTAACGAATTAAAAACTTAGAAAGTCGAATTGTTGCTCGTGTGACCTCCTACACGAACTAGCACTTCGTGTGTGACCTTAGGTTGATTAATTACTGATTAATTGACGAAAGGCAGTAGCAATCTAGTTATCTCAAGAGGACTTTGCACTCTTGACATAACGAACCACGTCTTATTTACGATCCATTCAACGGTAGGGACTCACAAGTGGTATCAGAGCCCTAAGGTTGATTACCAGAAGGTGTAAGATCGTGTGATTAGCTATTGATTGAAAAATCAATTCGAAATTCGAGTTTTTCATCAAATACGTAATCGTCTTCGCGTGACCTCGTGCTTACGTCAGCACGAGGTGATCTTCGTGTTCAGATTCATGACAAGTGTCCTTCGTGTCACGTGCTTTTCGTGTGATTTCGTGCTACATCTGCACGAACTCAGTGTCTTCGTGTGACTTACTTCGTGCCACGTCTGCACGAACTCGAGTGCTACAGTAACATTTTTGGTTGATTTTCACCTTACGAGACTCAAAATGACTACTGTACCTGCTGCCGGAAACTCTCCTAATGCCACACTTATCAATCAACTTATCATGCACGATCATGAGGTTGGTCGTGGAAACACACCTCCAAAGCTTTTCCGTATGGAGAATTGTTGGATGTGGAAAAGACGATTTGAAGATTATATTCGTCTGAATGATATTGATATGTGGGTAGTGATAACTCAAGGTTTTGACTGGCCAACGTATGAGAAAAATGGCGTAATTGGTAGATATACTTATACTGATATGCCAGATGATGAAAAGAAGAAATACGTTGTGGAAGGAAAGGCTCTTTCAACTCTTACTATGGCCTTACCTCAAGAAAGTGTACATTTGTTCAAAAAGTACACTACTTCAAAGGATTTGTGGGACGCTCTAGAAAAGTACTGTGAGGGCGATGCTACTTTCAAGAGAAATCGTATTAAACTTCTTAAACGTCAGTATGAAGCCTTTAATGGACTGAAAGGAGAATCTCTTGATGAGATAATTGCTCGATTCAGTCATTTGACAACTGAGTTATCATATTTTGAGGTTGTATACCCCCAGACTGAGTTAGTAGATAAGTTTTTGGATTCACTACCAAAAATATGGACTGAATATGTTCATCACCTTCAAGATGACAAGGAATACAGTTTATGGGATTTTGAAACAGTAGTTTCCAAACTGAAGAATAGAGAAATGAAAAGAAGAATCAAGGATACTCATGCGGATTTTACTCAAGATCCATCTTTATATCATGCTTCTTCAGTTCATTTGGCAAGTACTAGCCCAGGAACCAATGCATTTCTAAGTGGTGTTGAAGCTACACCAATAGTTGATGCAAATGAAATTGCAGGTTATGTTGCTTATGACAATTCCACAACTAATGTTAAGAGCAATACTCAGTCATATCATTCCATACCAATGAGTATGAGCTCTGCAGAGGGAAGAATGAATCTCTACTCAGCCTTCTGTTCGACTCATGAAGCTTATATTGGTGGAAAGGTTACTGACCCTGCATTGATTGATGATGATTACAATCAGATAGATCATGATGACTTAAAAGAAATGGATCTACAATGGTAGCTTGCAATGTTAACTATTAAAGTCAGAAGATTTTCTCTGAGAACTGGAAGATTTTTGGGTAATGGCACAAAAGGTTTTGACAAATCCAAGGTGAAATGTTATAATTGCGATGGATTTGGTCATTTTGAAAGAGTGTCAACGTCCAAAGAGGACTGATAATACCGTTGCTGGTAGACAGAACTACAATCAAGGCGGTATTACTCCACCCAATTACCAGAAAACTCAAGCAATGATTACATTTCCTACTACTCCTCAACAACAAGGTTCTCCTCAGCTTCTGGAGTCCAAGGCTGTTGTTGTTCAAAATCCAGATGGTACTTATCAGTGGGATACACAATCTAAAGATACTTCAAATCATGCATTTTTAGTTGAGATTTATGATGACTATGCGCATGTTGCAAATGAAGTTGCTGAAACAATTGATTATGCTGTATACACTAGTGAAGAGAGAGCATCTGAGATAGTCAAGCAGAATATGAAGAAGGTTGCTGAGATAGTGAGATCTGAGAGTGAATCTATGACAGCTGTTAAAGCTACTGAACGAAATACTGAGTCATCTAAACCAGTTGATGACATTGCCGAGAAGAGCATTGAAGATCAGATGAAAGAATTTGTGATACCTGAAGGTATGACAACTGAAGATTTTGTTGCATACATGGCAGACTGCAAGGCTGCAGATCAGAAGGTATCATGTTCTTTACTTTCAATTGTCAATGTGTGTAAAATGGTGTTTGAAATGAAACTTGAGGTGTCTAATCTTGGTGAAATTGTAGCTAACTTAAACAATCAAAATGATATTCTTAAAAAAGAAAGTAATTTGTCTAAAGATTCTGATTTATTTCTACAAAAAGATCATCAAAAAGAGATAGAGATTGAATTAGATTTTGATCCTGATGAAGTTGTATACTATACTCTGAAAGACTATGACACAGTATTCTTTGACAGAGAAGTATCTATAACTAGGATTCAACCTAGATCTAAAATTGATAAAGTCTGGTGTGTAGAAAATAAAGAAGAATGGTTAGAAGAACAAATTCCATATAAGTATAGACATTTTGCTCCACGTAAGCCTGTAAAGACTATGAAAGAAGCAATTCAAACACTAAATGCGATTGCTGAAATGAAGGCTTATGGAATACCAGTCCCTGAAATAGCATATGATCACCCTAAAAGAAAATCGGTGACACCATCTACATCCAAGGCTCCAACTAAGAGCGATGGATATTGGACCGAATTAATTTTGAGAGATGAATTCGGCAAACCTAAACCTCAAAAGGTTTGGGTACCTTTCAGAAACTAACTTAATTTGTGTTCATTGTGTAGGGAGAACCAAGGAAGCCTATCAGTCTTTGGTATGTTGACAGTGGATGCTCTTGGCACATGACAGGGGATAAGAAATTGTTGTCCAACTATGTAGATATTAATGGTTCTTATGTTAGTTTCGCTGGTCCCAAGGGCGGCAACATCTCAGGTCAAGGTGATGTTGTCAATGGGAAAATTACATTGGAGAAAGTCAATTATGTGGAACAACTATCTCATAATCTGATGAGTGTTTCTCAGATTTGTGACAAGGGAAATCATGTCCATTTTACTGAGAAAGAAGCACTTATTTTAAAACCGGGATTTGTTATTCCTGAAGACTGGATCCTACTGAAAGCTCCTAGGAAGAAAGACATCTATGGCCTTATGTTAGGTGTTGATGATTCGAAGGAGCCAATTTGCTTATTAACGAAAGCAAATGAATCTGAATCTCTGTTATGGCATAGAAGAATGGGACATATTCATTTCCGAAAGATGAATGATATTGTCAAACATGGTTTGGTTGAAGGTGTTCCATTGAAAAGGTGGAAGTCCGAGTCGATCTCGTACACCTCATAGGAGTAATTCACCTAGGAATAAGCAAATACAACAGAATCGATCACCCCCTCGTAGAAATGGAAATGTTTCCAAGTTTTATGATCGATTAGAAACTCCTCCTAGGTTTGGTCCACATTCACCTAACAATTCTCCTCCTAAGACTCGTTTCACTTCGCCGTCTAAAAGAAAATCGGTGACACCATCTACATCCAAGGCTCCAACTAAGAGCGATGGATATTGGACCGAATTAATTTTGAGAGATGAATTCGGCAAACCTAAACCTCAAAAGGTTTGGGTACCTTTCAGAAACTAACTTAATTTGTGTTCATTGTGTAGGGAGAACCAAGGAAGCCTATCAGTCTTTGGTATGTTGACAGTGGATGCTCTTGGCACATGACAGGGGATAAGAAATTGTTGTCCAACTATGTAGATATTAATGGTTCTTATGTTAGTTTCGCTGGTCCCAAGGGCGGCAACATCTCAGGTCAAGGTGATGTTGTCAATGGGAAAATTACATTGGAGAAAGTCAATTATGTGGAACAACTATCTCATAATCTGATGAGTGTTTCTCAGATTTGTGACAAGGGAAATCATGTCCATTTTACTGAGAAAGAAGCACTTATTTTAAAACCGGGATTTGTTATTCCTGAAGACTGGATCCTACTGAAAGCTCCTAGGAAGAAAGACATCTATGGCCTTATGTTAGGTGTTGATGATTCGAAGGAGCCAATTTGCTTATTAACGAAAGCAAATGAATCTGAATCTCTGTTATGGCATAGAAGAATGGGACATATTCATTTCCGAAAGATGAATGATATTGTCAAACATGGTTTGGTTGAAGGTGTTCCATTGAAAAGGTTTGAAATGGAAGACAAATGTGTACCTTGTCTGAAAGGTAAGCAGCAGAAGTCTTCACATAAACCAAAGAGTGAAAATTCTATTGCCAACCCATTTGAGCTACTTCACATGGACTTGTTTGGTCTTGTGAATGTAAGAAGTATAGGTGGGATGTACTATTGTTTGGTGGTTACTGATGACTACTCGAGATTCTCATGGGTATTCTTTCTTCAATTGAAAGATGAAACTCCACAGATTTTGATAAATTTCTTTGTTGAAACTGAAAATATTTATGGAGTTCGTGTTAAGAGAATCAGGAGTGATAACGAAACTGAATTCAAGAATAAAATGTTGGAAGTCTTCTGTATGTCCAAGGGAATCCAACATCAATTCAGTGCACCGTATGAACCACAACAAAATGGAGTTGCTGAAAGAAAGAATAGGACTCTAATCGAAACAGCCAGAACAATGCTTGCTGATTCAGGGCTTCCTACTATGTTTTGGGCAGAAGCAGTAAATACAGCATGTCATATTTTAAATCGGGTTTTGGTAGTTAAGCGTCATAATAAGACATGTTATGAGCTTCTACATAAGAAGAAACCAAATTTACAGAATGTCGAACCATTTGGTGTTCCGTGTACCTTCTTGAAATATCTTCCTCAGTCAAAGTTTGATCCAAAAGTTGAAGAGGGATTTTTCATGGGTTATAAACCGGGTACTTCAATTCGAAGGGTTTACAATAAACAGACCGGCAAAGTTGACTTAGGTACTAATGTCAAGATTGTCAGTCATAAACCTGCTATTCATTCTGGAACTGGCAAGAACTTCGATTATGATAGTGTGTTTAGTTTGTTACACGGTCTTGCTTTTTATTCAGGTCCTGACAAAGTTGACGATGTGATCATTTTAAGAGATCATATGGATTATACTCCTACATCTCCTCCTGCTCAAAATGTTGATACTACTCCAACCAAAGTTCAGTCTACTACTGTTGTTGGTGAAAGTAGTAAGAACAATGATAAGACATCAGATTTAGATGTTAATGAACCCGAGAACACTACTCCAACCAAAGTTCAGTCTACTACTGTTGTTGGTGAAAGTAGTAAGAACAATGATAAGACATCAGATTTAGATGTTAATGAACCCGATAACACTACTCCAACCAAAGTTCAGTCTACTACTGTTGTTGGTGAAAGTAGTAAGAACAATGATAAGACATCAGATTTAGATGTTAATGAACCCGAGAACACTACTCCAACCAAAGTTCAGTCTACTACTGTTGTTGGTGAAAGTAGTAAGAACAATGATAAGACATCAGATTTAGATGTTAATGAACCCGAGAACACTACTCCAACCAAAGTTCAGTCTACTACTGTTGTTGGTGAAAGTAGTAAGAACAATGATAAGACATCAGATTTAGATGTTAATGAACCCGATAACACTACTCCAACCAAAGTTCAGTCTACTACTGTTGTTGGTGAAAGTAGTAAGAACAATGATAAGACATCAGATTTAGATGTTAATGAACCCGAGAACACTACTCCAACCAAAGTTCAGTCTACTACTGTTGTTGGTGAAAGTAGTAAGAACAATGATAAGACATCAGATTTAGATGTTAATGAACCCGATAACACTACTCCAACCAAAGTTCAGTCTACTACTGTTGTTGGTGAAAGTAGTAAGAACAATGATAAGACATCAGATTTAGATGTTAATGAACCCGAGAACACTACTCCAACCAAAGTTCAGTCTACTACTGTTGTTGGTGAAAGTAGTAAGAACAATGATAAGACATCAGATTTAGATGTTAATGAACCCGAGAACACTACTCCAACCAAAGTTCAGTCTACTACTGTTGTTGGTGAAAGTAGTAAGAACAATGATAAGACATCAGATTTAGATGTTAATGAACCCGATAACACTACTCCAACCAAAGTTCAGTCTACTACTGTTGTTGGTGAAAGTAGTAAGAACAATGATAAGACATCAGATTTAGATGTTAATGAACCCGAGAACACTACTCCAACCAAAGTTCAGTCTACTACTGTTGTTGGTGAAAGTAGTAAGAACAATGATAAGACATCAGATTTAGATGTTAATGAACCCGATAACACTACTCCAACCAAAGTTCAGTCTACTACTGTTGTTGGTGAAAGTAGTAAGAACAATGATAAGACATCAGATTTAGATGTTAATGAACCCGAGAACACTACTCCAACCAAAGTTCAGTCTACTACTGTTGTTGGTGAAAGTAGTAAGAACAATGATAAGACATCAGATTTAGATGTTAATGAACCCGAGAACACTACTCCAACCAAAGTTCAGTCTACTACTGTTGTTGGTGAAAGTAGTAAGAACAATGATAAGACATCAGATTTAGATGTTAATGAACCCGATAACACTACTCCAACCAAAGTTCAGTCTACTACTGTTGTTGGTGAAAGTAGTAAGAACAATGATAAGACATCAGATTTAGATGTTAATGAACCCGAGAACACTACTCCAACCAAAGTTCAGTCTACTACTGTTGTTGGTGAAAGTAGTAAGAACAATGATAAGACATCAGATTTAGATGTTAATGAACCCGATAACACTACTCCAACCAAAGTTCAGTCTACTACTGTTGTTGGTGAAAGTAGTAAGAACAATGATAAGACATCAGATTTAGATGTTAATGAACCCGAGAACACTACTCCAACCAAAGTTCAGTCTACTACTGTTGTTGGTGAAAGTAGTAAGAACAATGATAAGACATCAGATTTAGATGTTAATGAACCCGAGAACACTACTCCAACCAAAGTTCAGTCTACTACTGTTGTTGGTGAAAGTAGTAAGAACAATGATAAGACATCACATTTAGCTGCAGCAAAACGTATCCTACGTTACTTGAAAGGAAACCAAGGGCTTGGTCTATGGTATCCTATGGGAGGATCGTTTGAGTTTGTTGCATATACTGATTTGGACTTTGGCGGTTGTAACAACGACAGGAAGTCTACAACTGGAGGATGTCAGTTCTTAGGAGGGAGACTTGTATCATGGCAGTGTAAGAAGCAGACATCGGTTGCTCAGTCTTCATGTGAGGCAGAGTATATGGCTGCTGGTAGCTGTTGTTCCCAGGTATTGTGGATTCAGCAACAACTACGTGACTACGGTATGGATTTTCTTGATACTCCTATTAGAATAGACAATAAGTCAGCTATAGACATTACAAATAACCCTGTCATGCATAAAGTCACCAAGCATATTGATATTAGACATCATTTCTTACGTGACTGTGCCCAAAAGAAATTAATTCATTTGGAAAAGGTTATAACTGATGATAATCTAGCTGATTTGTATACTAAAGCATTTGATAAGACTCGCTTTGAAAAGCTGATTCTTTTCAATGGTATGAAGAATGCTGATTCATATTAGATCTCTCAAAGAACTATTTTTGTATATTTATTTGTGTCTTAGTTAAGTTTGTAAATAGCTAGAGTCATAAAAATACAAAAAGAGTGTCTAGTTTAAGTTTGTAAATAGCTAGAGTCATAAAAATACAAAAAGAGTGTCTAGTTTAAGTTTGTAAATAGCTAGAGTCATAAAAATACAAAAAGAGTGTCTAGTTTAAGTTTGTAAATAGCTAGAGTCATAAAAATACAAAAAGAGTGTCTAGTTTAAGTTTGTAAATAGCTAGAGTCATAAAAATACAAAAAGAGTGTCTAGTTTAAGTTTGTATATAGTTAGTGTCATAAAAATATAAAAATTTGAAAAATGAGAAAACAAAATAAATAAGATAGAGATTTAAGTTGATGCATTCAGATGATTAGAAGTGAGGATACTTTAGCTTTTAAGCCTGCTTAATCGTAATATAACTGCTTAGTTCAGTGATTACAATTTAGGATGTATCGGTAGGCACAAAGTACCAAGGTTTCCTTCAATCTGAACTTAATTTATACAATGTTCTTGTGGGAAACATATTCAGATATATGGCTGAGAATGCTTGCTTTTCAGTAATGATTAGATCTGGTCCTTAAATTCTGTGAAAGATCTAGCATTATTATAGGATTTATTCAGTATATATGTGAAAACTTCTACAAGTCATGAGCATGAAAGTTAAATTTAGTTATAATGTGATAATTGTTATGAAATGAAATCAAGTTAAGGGCTAATGTGGTCTTTGAGATTCGGACAAGTATGTCCTCGGGGTGTCTTTGTATACCTAGCCTACCTAAAGCTTCCAACTTGGGATAGGTTGTCAGAAAGTTCGCTACATGGATCTCATAGAAAATCACGGGTTCCTTAATACAAAGAAATGCAAAAGTGAATGAAAGTTAAATTTAGTTATAATGTGATAATTGTTATGAAATGAAATCAAGTTAAGGGCTAATGTGGTCTTTGAGATTCGGACAAGTATGTCCTCGGGGTGTCTTTGTATACCTAGCCTACCTAAAGCTTCCAACTTGGGATAGGTTGTCAGAAAGTTCGCTACATGGATCTCATAGAAAATCACGGGTTCCTTAATACAAAGAAATGCAAAAGTGAATGAAAGTTAAATTTAGTTATAATGTGATAATTGTTATGAAATGAAATCAAGTTAAGGGCTAATGTGGTCTTTGAGATTCGGACAAGTATGTCCTCGGGGTGTCTTTGTATACCTAGCCTACCTAAAGCTTCCAACTTGGGATAGGTTGTCAGAAAGTTCGCTACATGGATCTCATAGAAAATCACGGGTTCCTTAATACAAAGAAATGCAAAAGTGAATGAAAGTTAAATTTAGTTATAATGTGATAATTGTTATGAAATGAAATCAAGTTAAGGGCTAATGTGGTCTTTGAGATTCGGACAAGTATGTCCTCGGGGTGTCTTTGTATACCTAGCCTACCTAAAGCTTCCAACTTGGGATAGGTTGTCAGAAAGTTCGCTACATGGATCTCATAGAAAATCACGGGTTCCTTAATACAAAGAAATGCAAAAGTGAATGAAAGTTAAATTTAGTTATAATGTGATAATTGTTATGAAATGAAATCAAGTTAAGGGCTAATGTGGTCTTTGAGATTCGGACAAGTATGTCCTCGGGGTGTCTTTGTATACCTAGCCTACCTAAAGCTTCCAACTTGGGATAGGTTGTCAGAAAGTTCGCTACATGGATCTCATAGAAAATCACGGGTTCCTTAATACAAAGAAATGCAAAAGTGAATGCAAGTTAAATCGATAAATTGATATTTGTTATTTTAGTGTTTGTGTCGATTACGGGAGTATATCTGAATGTGGGTCACATAAGTTCGCAAACTAAAAATGTGGCATGAGTAACTTACTAGGTTACATGGTGACTGTCCTTGGCTCAAGTAATACGAAAGTGCCACAACCCAAAGGAAACTGGAAGTACCGAGTGTTTAAGAGGACAAACATACCGGTAATCGTTGTTGGGTCACTGTTCATAACTAATAATAAGAGAATTATTTCTCACCCGCAGGCTTATGTAATTGCTAATCTGATCTAATCCGTAGAAACTTAGAATCTCTTGTACATAAATAAAGTAGTTTAGATTTTATTTTATTTTATTGTATTTTATTTTATTTTATTTTATTTTATTTTATTTTATTTTATTTTACTTTTTACTTTATTTTAGTGTCAGTTTGTAGTGTCAAACTAGTTCTTATTGCACGAGAGATTTGATAAGCATCTGATGACTCCATAGGAAGTTATATGATCCTTAGTGGATTATATGAGTCTTGTTGCTTATGGTTCATGTGTTTAAAAGATGAATTTTCTAATATAGACATAAGTTGTTTAAATTTTAGAAAATGATTCTGTTTTGGTTATTGAAAGGTCAAAATGTAGTTTTGAATAAGTTTCAATTTATTTTTGAAATTTCAATTGGTTTTGGTCGATAAGTATGCTTGACAAAGATTTGACTTGACTTAGATCTTGATTTGATTGCTAGGTTAAGATTTTGGTTGTTTTTGCATGCTTATGCTATTTGTTGATTTTGATGCATTGATGAAGTTTGTTAAGTGTGCAGGTTTCAGATAACAAATTTCATTCTTTCAGAAAATGACATCAAATGAAATAAATCTAAAAAGTGTCTCATGGTTTGTTCAAGGAAGTTTTTGGATATATATTGAATATTTCTTATTTTAGTGTTTGTGTCGATTACGGGAGTATATCTGAATGTGGGTCACATAAGTTCGCAAACTAAAAATGTGGCATGAGTAACTTACTAGGTTACATGGTGACTGTCCTTGGCTCAAGTAATACGAAAGTGCCACAACCCTAAGGAAACTGGAAGTACCGAGTGTTTAAGAGGACAAACATACCGGTAATCGTTGTTGGGTCACTGTTCATAACTAATAATAAGAGAATTATTTCTCACCCGCAGGCTTATGTAATTGCTAATCTGATCTAATCCGTAGAAACTTAGAATCTCTTGTACATAAATAAAGTAGTTTAGATTTTATTTTATTTTATTTTATTTTATTTTATTTTATTTTATTTTATTTTATTTTATTTTATTTTATTTTATTTTATTTTATTTTATTTTATTTTATTTTATTTTATTTTATTTTATTTTATTTTATTTTATTTTATTTTATTTTATTTTATTTTATTTTATTTTATTTCTTGTAAATAAATAAAGTAGTTTAGATTTCATTTTATTTTTATTTTATTTTATTTTATTTTATTTGTATTTATAGTTTAGATTTTATTTTATTTTATTTTATTTTATTTTATTTTATTTTATTTTATTTTATTTTATTTTACTTTTTACTTTATTTTAGTGTCAGTTTGTAGTGTCAAACTAGTTCTTATTGCACGAGAGATTTGATAAGCATCTGATGACTCCATAGGAAGTTATATGATCCTTAGTGGATTATATGAGTCTTGTTGCTTATGGTTCATGTGTTTAAAAGATGAATTTTCTAATATAGACATAAGTTGTTTAAATTTTAGAAAATGATTCTGTTTTGGTTATTGAAAGGTCAAAATGTAGTTTTGAATAAGTTTCAATTTATTTTTGAAATTTCAATTGGTTTTGGTCGATAAGTATGCTTGACAAAGATTTGACTTGACTTAGATCTTGATTTGATTGCTAGGTCAAGATTATAATGTAAGATTGTGTTTATACATTATTTTGATGACAAGATTAGTACGGATGATGTACGGTAAGATTACATTTTCGAGTAGATACAGGTTTCAGGTAACAAGTATCTACAGGTTTATGTTTTCTGGAATTTTTGTAATTTTTTTTCTGTATTACTTTTCTGGAAAAATTTACAAATTTTGGTTAAGTGTGCAGCTCGTGGGAATTAAATTTAGAAAATTCACCACGTGCTGACGTCAGCATGCTCGCACTGAACGTCAGCAAGCCCACGAAGGGGATCTTCGGCCCGGACCAAGTATATGTGGATATAAATACGGGTTTTAACCTTCATTAATTACTTTTAATCGAAATTAAACCCTAAAATATTACCACACGAAGAGCCCTCTTCGCGCGAACTATTCATCCGATCACTAATTCGATCTTTTAATCTCCTATTTGTGTTTTTCATCCAGATTTGTTGGTATATTCTCAATCTAGGATAGATTAATGATGCTTTGACTTCGAAAATCATTGACTTTAAGTTGTTATAATGCCAAATTTTTTATTTTCTTTCCGCGTGAACAGTAACTAGGACGAAGTGACTTTTTGATCTTAAATTTCTGATGATTTTGACTAAAATTGGACTTAAAATTGGATTAAGTGATGTTATTACACCTTAAATCTAACAAAAGTTTGAATTTACAAGTGCAAAATCAAGATTAATTAAAGTTTTTATGTCACGGTCACTATTCACACGAAGAACATGAAGAACACGAATCACTTCGTGTTCATAGAATCAATTTTGAAATTCGATTTCTGGGCATGAATTTCGTAATAAACAAGTCCAAGTTGATATAATAAGTTGATTTTGATCGATTTATTTATCGAATGGAGATGTTTTTATGGATTTTGAAGATCAGCTCGCGCTGACGTCACACGAAGAGGATTCTCCCTCGTGCTGACGTCATCACAAAGCAGATCGTATTTTTGTTGGTTTTTAACTTTTTTTTTCCTTTTCTTTTTGTTTTGTTTTTTTTTTTTTTTTTTTTTTTTTTTTTTTTTTTTTTTTTTTTTTTTTTTTTTTTTTTTTTTTTTTTTTTTTTTTTTTTTTTTTTTTTTTTTTTTTTTTTTTTTTTTTTTTTTTTTTTTTTTTTTTTTTTTTTTTTTTTTTTTTTTTTTTTTTTTTTTTTTTTTTTTTTTTTTTTTTTTTTTTTTTTTTTTTTTTTTTTTTTTTTTTTTTTTTTTTTTTTTTTTTTTTTTTTTTTTTTTTTTTTTTTTTTTTTTTTTTTTTTTTTTTTTTTTTTTTTTTTTTTTTTTTTTTTTTTTTTTTTTTTTTTTTTTTTTTTTTTTTTTTTTTTTTTTTTTTTTTTTTTTTTTTTTTTTTTTTTTTTTTTTTTTTTTTTTTTTTTTTTTTTTTTTTTTTTTTTTTTTTTTTTTTTTTTTTTTTTTTTTTTTTTTTTTTTTTTTTTTTTTTTTTTTTTTTTTTTTTTTTTTTTTTTTTTTTTTTTTTTTTTTTTTTTTTTTTTTTTTTTTTTTTTTTTTTTTTTTTTTTTTTTTTTTTTTTTTTTTTTTTTTTTTTTTTTTTTTTTTTTTTTTTTTTTTTTTTTTTTTTTTTTTTTTTTTTTTTTTTTTTTTTTTTTTTTTTTTTTTTTTTTTTTTTTTTTTTTTTTTTTTTTTTTTTTTTTTTTTTTTTTTTTTTTTTTTTTTTTTTTTTTTTTTTTTTTTTTTTTTTTTTTTTTTTTTTTTTTTTTTTTTTTTTTTTTTTTTTTTTTTTTTTTTTTTTTTTTTTTTTTTTTTTTTTTTTTTTTTTTTTTTTTTTTTTTTTTTTTTTTTTTTTTTTTTTTTTTTTTTTTTTTTTTTTTTTTTTTTTTTTTTTTTTTTTTTTTTTTTTTTTTTTTTTTTTTTTTTTTTTTTTTTTTTTTTTTTTTTTTTTTTTTTTTTTTTTTTTTTTTTTTTTTTTTTTTTTTTTTTTTTTTTTTTTTTTTTTTTTTTTTTTTTTTTTTTTTTTTTTTTTTTTTTTTTTTTTTTTTTTTTTTTTTTTTTTTTTTTTTTTTTTTTTTTTTTTTTTTTTTTTTTTTTTTTTTTTTTTTTTTTTTTTTTTTTTTTTTTTTTTTTTTTTTTTTTTTTTTTTTTTTTTTTTTTTTTTTTTTTTTTTTTTTTTTTTTTTTTTTTTTTTTTTTTTTTTTTTTTTTTTTTTTTTTTTTTTTTTTTTTTTTTTTTTTTTTTTTTTTTTTTTTTTTTTTTTTTTTTTTTTTTTTTTTTTTTTTTTTTTTTTTTTTTTTTTTTTTTTTTTTTTTTTTTTTTTTTTTTTTTTTTTTTTTTTTTTTTTTTTTTTTTTTTTTTTTTTTTTTTTTTTTTTTTTTTTTTTTTTTTTTTTTTTTTTTTTTTTTTTTTTTTTTTTTTTTTTTTTTTTTTTTTTTTTTTTTTTTTTTTTTTTTTTTTTTTTTTTTTTTTTTTTTTTTTTTTTTTTTTTTTTTTTTTTTTTTTTTTTTTTTTTTTTTTTTTTTTTTTTTTTTTTTTTTTTTTTTTTTTTTTTTTTTTTTTTTTTTTTTTTTTTTTTTTTTTTTTTTTTTTTTTTTTTTTTTTTTTTTTTTTTTTTTTTTTTTTTTTTTTTTTTTTTTTTTTTTTTTTTTTTTTTTTTTTTTTTTTTTTTTTTTTTTTTTTTTTTTTTTTTTTTTTTTTTTTTTTTTTTTTTTTTTTTTTTTTTTTTTTTTTTTTTTTTTTTTTTTTTTTTTTTTTTTTTTTTTTTTTTTTTTTTTTTTTTTTTTTTTTTTTTTTTTTTTTTTTTTTTTTTTTTTATGCTGGTATTAATGTTCCAGCAATTGTTGCTAATCCACCATTGTTCGGACATTTAATTAATCCAGACTATGTTGCTCCAAGATAAGGTTGGGAAAATGATGAACCTATTGCTGCGGCTGCTGATGATGCTCAAGATCAAGATGATCCTCAAGTAGAGAGAGCTAATCAGTTTGAGGGATTGAATGAAGTTCCTTTATTTACTGATGTTCCGGAAGATGATTCGGAGATGGATGCTCTAGAGGAGGATATTGATGATCCGGCAAATCTTGTGATGCCGACTACTGGAGTTTCTACTTCTATTACCGCTCCAGTAGATGTTGTTGGTCCTTCTGAACCACATGTTGTTGCTGTTAATGCTGATGATGGTTCAGAAACTGAAGATGAAGATGCAGATAGGCCACTGAAGAGAAGAAGAAGACAAGGGAAAGGGATTGACGCTGTTGAGAAGATTCAAGCCCTTCAGCGACCTCAATCAGAGATTGATAGGGAGTTTGCTGAGTATCATACTGCTATGGAGATGTCTCATACACCCGGATCAGTTGATACACCATCAGTTGCTGCCTTGAGAGCTTCTGTTACTGAAGTTCCAGTTTCGGTGTCTACTACTTCAGTTGGTACTTCTGTTGGAGAGAAAAGGCCGAGAACCAAGTTCACGATTCGTTTAGATGGTTCTCATGCTAGAGTTGTCACTGAGGCTACAACTGTTACGACTACTAGAGCTCCAGAGTCGTCAGTTCGTCAGGAGCCAGAGCCGATAGTTCCTGCTCCTAGGCCTCGTTCTACTCCTACTCAGGCGTTAGTTCCTGTTGCTACAGCTATGGATCGTCTGTTGTTACCATTACAAAGAACGTAGATGCCTCCATCAGGAACTTTTCATGCTCGTATGCCTTCATTTGAGACTACGATGCCACCGCCTACTTCTACATCGCACATTGCTTCTACTTCGAATTCAGCTTTGCCAGTACAAGTTCAGCTGAGTCGTATTGTTTCGGAGAAGAAGTTGTTGGAGATGCGAGTCACAGCATTGGAGAAACAGTTGAACCTCCAAGCTGCAAAACATCAAGAAGAGATGGACATTATGACAACACTTGTTCATTCTCTTGGTGATAGACTTGACCGATTCTTGTCTCAAGGGGGAGATAAAGATGGTTGTAAGGATGATGAGCTAGCAAAGAAGCAAAGAGATGATGATCAAGATGATCAAGATCCAACTCAAGATCCACCAACCAGAGACATTGTTGAGCCAGAGAATCAAGGTCAAGGTCAAAATACTGATGCTGATGCTGTTAATGTGATTAATTCAGAGACTGCTGAAATTCAGGGGGAGTCGCCAAGACAAAGAGAGTCAGAGATTGCTGGTACATCTAGTGCTAGTACATCTGGGACTCAGAAAGGAAAAGCTGTGATGGCTGCTTCTCCAGATGCAGATCCTGATGATCCAGATAACTCAGAAGATGATGAAGATTCCAATTCAGGTAACTCAAATTCTAGTAAAAATCCTGATTATCATAATCCACGGAGTGTGAGATCAGAAGAAGATAGAATAGAATGGGAGATTGCAGAGAAATTTGGGAATGATCCTCATATTCGATTTGAGGCAGAAGCTATAGTATGGGAAAGTCATAACTTTGAGGTTGATCAGGCCAATATTGATCTTGATAGTGATCAATGGTCAGATACAGATCATCATAAGAAAGAGAGAAAATGATTAATGATTGTAAATCATTTACCGTTTGTCTCTGGTTCTAGTTCTGATGATCCTGAAGACTCAGATTATCAACCTTAATGTTATTAATTTTTGTTAGTTAAAATAGATAAAGATTATAAGATAAATATTGATGTAATAGTTACATTATATTTATGGTATAATATTATTTATTTTATCCTGTTTTATGTATTTATACTTGTTTTTATGTCTTGACTTATATATTTTATGTTCTTTTATCTTTGTGTGTTTGAATTTTTAAATTGCAGATAAGATCCAAATAGGTGCATTGGACGATATTGATCATGTTGATGATGACTTAGATAGTATCATTGATGAAGATCTGGAAGAAGGAGAATTTGTTTATGAAGCTGATAGACAAAGGTTGATGGAAGAACCTTATGATTTCAATCGTGTCTTTAATGAAGATAGAGACGTTCCGGTTGAACCAATAGCTGAAGAGGAACATTTCAGACTTAATCCGGTCAGAGAAAGTCCAAATGATCCAAGAAATGTTGCAAAGTTAAGATTCAAAGTGTTTGCAAAGTTAGTGCATGAAGAACATGAATATATTGTTGATTTAGGCTGGAAGACAAATGCTACGCGAGAGTTTAATATTAGAAATTTTAATATACCTCCGGCGGAGCAAGACCCTCAGTTTTGTATTAATAGATGGGTTCCATCTTATAGAGGACGTACTGGTATGCCAATGGGTGGATTTAATAAGTCGTCGATGTTTTGGGAGTTCATCTCAGACAAGGACGCACCTACTTATTTCTCAGTAATACAGAGTTGGTTCTATGATCATAGAATTAAGCTATTTGTTATCAAGAGAAAAGAAGGTTGCCAGTATATGTCAATCAGTGCAAGACATTTCCAAAGTCTTAGTGAATCTGATTTGATAGATTTAGGAAGGAGATGGTTCGTTAATCTTCAGAAGAATGGAAATGCTGATTATTATTGGCAGAGATTCCAAAGAGAAAGAATTTGGCATTTTAGTGAAAGAGGTTTGAAGCCTGAAGATAGGTTGATTAAACCTAGGCCAATGGAGAAGATTGTAAGTGCACATCTATGTCAATAGTAGTCTAGATTGTTTGGGCTTGTATTGTTATATGTCTTTGTAATGTGATTGTCATTAATGAACTTAGTATTATGCATAGAATACTAGATTAAGTTGAAGTATTGAATGTGTAATAAATCTGCTAAGTGTGAAATGCGACCTCGCATTTCACATAGGGAATACGACTCCGTATTTGCAGGGTCAAATACGAGGCCAATCACAGAATGCGACCTCGCATTTCACATAGGGAATACGACTCCGTATTTGCAGGGTCAAATACGAGGCCAATCACAGAATGCGACCTCGCATTTCACATAGGGAATACGACTCCGTATTTGCAGGGTCAAATACGAGGCCAATCACAGAATGCGACCTCGCATTTCACATAGGGAATACGACTCCGTATTTGCAGGGTCAAATACGAGGCCAATCACAGAATGCGACCTCGCATTTCACATAGGGAATACGACTCCGTATTTGCAGGGTCAAATACGAGGCCAATCACAGAATGCGACCTCGCATTTCACATAGGGAATACGACTCCGTATTTGCAGGGTCAAATACGAGGCCAATCACAGAATGCGACCTCGCATTTCACATAGGGAATACGACTCCGTATTTGCAGGGTCAAATACGAGGCCAATCACAGAATGCGACCTCGCATTTCACATAGGGAATACGACTCCGTATTTGCAGGGTCAAATACGAGGCCAATCACAGAATGCGACCTCGCATTTCACATAGGGAATACGACTCCGTATTTGCAGGGTCAAATACGAGGCCAATCACAGAATGCGACCTCGCATTTCACATAGGGAATACGACTCCGTATTTGCAGGGTCAAATACGAGGCCAATCACAGAATGCGACCTCGCATTTCACATAGGGAATACGACTCCGTATTTGCAGGGTCAAATACGAGGCCAATCACAGAATGCGACCTCGCATTTCACATAGGGAATACGACTCCGTATTTGCAGGGTCAAATACGAGGCCAATCACAGAATGCGACCTCGCATTTCACATAGGGAATACGACTCCGTATTTGCAGGGTCAAATACGAGGCCAATCACAGAATGCGACCTCGCATTTCACATAGGGAATACGACTCCGTATTTGCAGGGTCAAATACGAGGCCAATCACAGAATGCGACCTCGCATTTCACATAGGGAATACGACTCCGTATTTGCAGGGTCAAATACGAGGCCAATCACAGAATGCGACCTCGCATTTCACATAGGGAATACGACTCCGTATTTGCAGGGTCAAATACGAGGCCAATCACAGAATGCGACCTCGCATTTCACATAGGGAATACGACTCCGTATTTGCAGGGTCAAATACGAGGCCAATCACAGAATGCGACCTCGCATTTCACATAGGGAATACGACTCCGTATTTGCAGGGTCAAATACGAGGCCAATCACAGAATGCGACCTCGCATTTCACATAGGGAATACGACTCCGTATTTGCAGGGTCAAATACGAGGCCAATCACAGAATGCGACCTCGCATTTCACATAGGGAATACGACTCCGTATTTGCAGGGTCAAATACGAGGCCAATCACAGAATGCGACCTCGCATTTCACATAGGGAATACGACTCCGTATTTGCAGGGTCAAATACGAGGCCAATCACAGAATGCGACCTCGCATTTCACATAGGGAATACGACTCCGTATTTGCAGGGTCAAATACGAGGCCAATCACAGAATGCGACCTCGCATTTCACATAGGGAATACGACTCCGTATTTGCAGGGTCAAATACGAGGCCAATCACAGAATGCGACCTCGCATTTCACATAGGGAATACGACTCCGTATTTGCAGGGTCAAATACGAGGCCAATCACAGAATGCGACCTCGCATTTCACATAGGGAATACGACTCCGTATTTGCAGGGTCAAATACGAGGCCAATCACAGAATGCGACCTCGCATTATTGCGACCTCGTATTTCGTTTGCGACCTCGTGAGCTCTTTAAGACCTCACCAGTTCAATTACGACCTCGAGTAACTAATTGCGACCTCGTTTTTCTTTGCGACCTCGTAAACTTTTACGACCTCGTTTATTTTTGAACAGTTCGTGAACTTTACTAGCTCGAAGAAAATGACATCTTAGTTACCCGCAAACTATCAAGCTTTGCTGAATCAATTAATTCTGATGGATCATGAAACCGGAAAGGCCAATTCACCGCCCAAAGTTGATAAGCCTAGTATTGCTTCTGGAAAATCTCCAAGTGGAAGGATTACTGCCTTCTACAGTGAAGAGAATAACAAGATGAAGATGTCAATGGATTCTGACAGCAACTTGATGTATGTAATTTCTCCGGAATCAGCCATGGTAGTGCAAAATGGGGTTCAGAGTAGTAGTTCTCCAAGCTCGGGTTACACAGGGATGCCGATGAGCATAAGATCTGCTGAGGGACATTGGGCATGCTTGCTTCCTTTGTGTCTGCTCATGAGAAGTTAATTGGAGGAAAACTATCTGATGCTGATTTGGTTAGGGAGGATTACAAGCAAGTTGATCCAGATGACTTGGAAGAAATGGATCTGAACTGGCAATTAGCTATGTTAACATTGAGAGTTCAGCGTTTCACAAATAGAACCGGAAGGAAGGTTGTGAATGGCAAAGTGGGGTTTGATAAAACCAAGGTGAAGTGTTTTAACTGTGATGGTTTTGGACATTTTGCTAGAAAGTGTCAGAGACCAAGACGGGATAACAATTCAGCTACAGACCGTCAGAACTTCAATCAGAGTGGTTCTATAGTGAGTCAGAATTCAGGACATCAATATGCTAATACTGGGAACCGAAGCTCAGGAAATACGGACAACTCGAGAGCTTTAGTTGTTCAATCTGATGGTACTTATAATTGGGGTTCGACTAGTACCGATGATCAGAATCATGCATTCATGGCAATAATTCACGACCTTGATGAAGAAATGAACGATCTTGCTGATCATTCATTTGATCCTATGGTATGTGCCAATGTTCATGGTAGTGTTCATCAGAGGGTAGAAGAGGAACCTGAATCATCAGAACCAGTAAGAGCCGAGAACGAAGATGTCGCTGAAGCTGAGACGAGCTTGATGACACATCTTGAAGTTCTTGAACAGAAGGAACCACTAAGGAGAACTATAGGGTTATGGTTTTTCGATAGTGGATGTTCAAGACATATGACTAGTGACACGAGACTATCAACGAGGTTTATTCTTGTTAAAGGGTCTTATGTCAGCTTTGCAGGTCCCAAGGGCGGATGTATTTCTGGTATTGGAAAAGTCGTCAATGGGAAATTTAGAATGGAAATTGATCTACCCAAAGCCAATAAGGCTAGGGGTCCTTTGAAAAACTAACTGTTTATGAATGTGCAGGAGCTGCTAAGGAAGACCGCAGGTTTATGGTTTGTCAATAGCGGAAGCTCCAGGCACATTATGGAGGACAAGGGATTATTAACGGAGTTTACTTCTGTTAAAGGATCCTATGTCTGTTTTGTAAATTTATTTTGTAATAAACAAAGTACTATAGAAGATCATGTTTAGATGATTATCTATAGTACAGATTCTCATATTTTATGCTTTGTTATTATGTTATTGGTCATGATATATATGTCAGTTCCAGAAGACCACTAGTTGGTTCACAGGGATGAAGAAATTGGTGCTCTTGAGGAAGTAGACATCAGTGGATGTTTGTCTCAGGGGAGAGATTGGAATACATAACAGCAAGTGAATACTCATTCACCGGCTCTGGCTATCACGGTTAGGTTTTCCTTTGTACTCTCATAAAGACAGATTGTTAATCCACCATATCCATAACCAATAATCCTGTTAAGCACAGTAGGACTAAGCACATAGACATAAGGTTTCATTTTATACGTGATTGTGCTGAAAAGAAATTAATAGTCCTAGAAAAGGTGCCGAGTGACTTTAATTTAGCTGATCTGTTCACTAAGGTTTTCGACCGAACTCGTTTCGAGTTGTTAGTCCAATTGATTGGAATGAGAAATCTATAGTGACAGTGTCTCTCAAAAGGAACTTTGTAAAATGAGTCAGTGTTTGTGTCGTAATGTATGTGTGTCAGATAGTGTCAGAAAAGCAAAATAAAAATGAGAAAAATCTGAAAAGAAAAAGAAATATAATAAAAGGAGTAAGGTCACTTCATCAAGATAATTAGACGTGACGATACTTTAGCTTTTAAGCCTACTGAATTGTACTTTAAATTGCTTAGTTCAGTGATACCATTATATGATGTATCGATAGGCACAAAGTACCAAGGTTTCCTTATAATCTAAACTTAAATGTATACAATGTTCTTATGGGAAACGTATTCAGATATATGGCTGAGAATGCTTGTTCTTAAAATAGACAAGTCCTTTAAATCTTATGAAAGATCTTGCATTGTAATTATGAATATTTGGTCTTTATATAGAAGGTCTCGGGTACATATATGTGTATGTATTGCTTTTTCGGATGTATATTTGTGACAAGATATGCAAATATCTAATAAAACTATAAATCTGTTGAAAATATGAAGCTAATGTGGCCTTTGAGATTCGAACAAGTAAGTCCTTGGGGTGTCTTTGTATACCTAGCCTACCTAAAGCTTCCAACTTGGGATAGGTTGTCAGAAAGTTCGCTACACGGGTCTCATCGAAAGTCATGGGTTTTCATAAGTGCTTAAAATAATGTCACAAATATGCAAGTACTTGACATTATGCAATGTTGAGTATATTTTCGTACGTGAGTCAAGTCAAGTCGCTTTGCGCGTGAGGAATCACCAACCTGTCACCGCTGACTTGATTCTTAAAGACTTTCTCACTTTACTCACCAAATGTCTTAATTTTAGTGCTTGTGTCGATTGTGAGAGTGTATCTGAATATGGGGCACATAAGTTCGCAAACATGATTAAGTGACATATTAGGCTACTCGGGTTGCATGGTGACTGTCCTTGGCCAGGGTATGTCGAAAGTGTCACAAACCAAAAAGGAGACTGGAAGTACCGAGTGTTTAAGAGGACAAACATATTGGTAATCGTTTTTGGATCACTGTTCATAACTAATAATAAGAGAATTATTTCTCGCTAGTAGGCTTATGTAACATGCTAATCTGATCTAATCTGCAGTAACTTTAGCTCTTGTAACTATGTTATTCGTTTATGTTTAGTGTATGTTTGTGTATGTGTTATGTTTTTCGTGAAATGTTTAAATTTTTATTTGTATTGTATTGTTTAAATAAAAGTTCCTATTGCACGAGAGATATTGTCAGAATAGAATATAGTTTCCAAGAGGACTCAACTACGTTCTTATGGAACAGTGAATAAACGAGTAGGGTAGTTAAGCGATAGTGTTGTGATCAAAAGCTAAAAGAAAGTGTGTCACATTAACAGAATATGGGTTTAAGGAAAAGAACACAGAGTTGTTGATTTCAATAAACGGATATTGAGTTAATGCTTTTGCATTGATTCTTAGAAAGAAGATTTTCTTAAGATTGAACACAAAGATGTTCATAGTTTTGAATTTTATCTTTAAAAAGAATCATTTTATATCTTAGAATGGGCACAGAGTTGTTCATAGTTTTGAATTTGATCTTTGAAAGATTTTTTGAATCAAAAAGGTTTGGAACAGAGATTCTAAATAATTTTGATAAACTATGTGCATAATTTGAAAGTACTTGCAGTGAATTATTAGCCTAAATCACTCTAATAATAGATTGCTAAGTATATTCAATTTTATCTTGCTACTTTATTCATTTCTTCAGATTGTATGTTATTACTTTGAGAAGATTTGATGTGTGTGTTGAGATGTGCAGGACAGCGGACAAATATTCGTTTTTGTAGGTTGTCGAGCAAGATCTCACCATGGAAGCAAGATATGGATCATGCAAATATATCCAGAACAAAGATAAATACAAGTTTAATAAGACAATCATAGGAGTATTTATAATTGTTTAACCAAGATGAATACTAGTTTGATGAGTCTATCATAAGAGTATGTCATATGGTTTTGATGGATTTTGCATTATCAAATCTCGTTTGCAAAAATATAAGAGATTAGGTTTCAGTTAGATGTTTTTACAGAGTTAAAAACAAGTGACTTTAGAAACAGAATCTATATAAGTTTGCGTTGGAAGAACTTAGCTTAGGTTATCCATAGAATGATAAGACCGAGATCTTAAGATTCTCTATTTTTGATAAGTATCCGTAGAATGATAAGACAGGGTTCTTAAGATTCTAGATAAATATCAGTAGAATGATAAGACAGGGATCTTAAGATTCTTACTTTTGAACCTTAAAATCTCGATTATAAGGGTTTAGTTTGGTTCAAGTTCTTGAAGATTTGTAGTTCTAGACTAAGATAATGTCATATGTTTATGACTTATGATAGTGAAGAATAAAAAATTTGGAGAAGAAAATGAAAAATGTAGTTCTAGATTAAGTCGTTACTATCATATATTATAGTAATGAAATAATGAAGAATAACATTTTTATTTATTTTTTATTTTTTTTATTTTGATCTCGTTGTGTATTTTGTTTAAGCTAGTTTGTGCAGGTATAGGCACAAGAAGCTGTATTTTATATGTTTTGTCTGAAGATGTTGATCATAATCAGAAGAAACATTTTGATTTATGGAGACAAAGAATTGCTTTTGAAACAGGTTCCATGTTCCTGAAGTTTGTGATTCAAGTTTCAAAGTTTATGGTTTTCATGGGAGTCAACTAGTTCAGGATTGATTGTTGGAAATTCTACTTCTCTATTACATGCCGGTTATGCAAGGCGAGCAGGGACTCGAGCAATATATCCAAGAAGGAAGATTGCATATGCTTAATTCAGAGGGATTTATCGTTGAGGGGGAGAACTACAACAAGCTATGGTGCATTAGTTGATTATTATGACGATACAGAGAGTTTGAAGTTTGTCTTTCAAATCTGAAGTTTCAGAAGATCGAGTTTCGGGTATAGCAATTAAAATTTTGTTGTCTCGAAATTCTTTTTCAGTGTATTTGCAGAGAAGTCAATCCAAAGGAAGGGTTTCTAAGCAAAAGACTGAAGTATTCAAGACAATGCTAAGAACATCAGGTTTTTATAATATATTATTTATATAGTAATTACAGATGTTGATAGCAAGGTCATTATTAGTTGAAGATCTTAGATATAGAAATAATTTTATTTTAATATGAAAGATCATCAACTTCATACTTGTAAAACCTTAGACATATGTAAACGTAGAAGGTTATGTGAAACCTTAGACATAGACATTAAGTGGATGTAGATGATTATTAAAATCTTAGACATAGACATAATGTGAATGTAGAAGGTTATGTGAAACCTTAGACATAGACATCAAGTGAATGTAGAAGATTATTAAACCTTAGACATAGTTAAGTGAATATGAAAGGTTATTGACTATATTATGCCTTAGACATAGAAATGTCATGTTTGAATGTGAAAGGCTACATAGTTAATATTTTATACCTTAGACATAGATATATTGTTTGAATATGAAAGGTCTTTGCTACCTTAGATATAGAAACATATATAAATGTGAAAGGTTTAAGGATTGATTATTTAGATCATATAGTTATGAAAACATGTAATAAATTGAGGAGGAGTACCTAGTCAATTGTGTTTTCTTAAGAATATGAAGTATTTAATCAATATTTTGTTCTATCATAGTTATGTATCCCAGTCATAAATTGAGGGGGAGTACATAAGAATGATGGTTGTAATAATGATTAGTCATCGTTATACTTCTTAGTCATAAAATTGAGGGGGAGGTATAAGAATGAAGAATCAATTTTATAACTGGTTAGAAATATGGATTGTTGCAAGTGGTACAGATTCGGGAAAGCTAAATTCGAGAAAGTTTTGGAAAGATTGATCGTTGAAAAGTTAAAGAATTTTGTGTAAGTTTATTAACTTTTCAGGTTAAGACGAAGATCGGGGAAAATATGAAAATGGGAAGTCTACAGGTTTGATCTTTTAATTTTTTCATATTTCCAGGAAGTTCGTGGTAATCGTTGATCAATTATTCAGAAACTTTGACGAAAATTTTTGAATTTTAAAGTGTGCAGGTTTTACGACCTCGTAATTAGCAAGAGGCAGAATACGACCTCGTAATTGGTCGATTGGGCCTTGTGTAGATACGACCTCGTAATTGGGCCGGGTTGACCCAGATCCATTCGGATCAAGTGGGTATATAAACCCATTTTAGCCAAACACGACCTCACACTTTATTTTATCAAAATTGAGCTTTACGACCCCGAAATACTACTTTGCTACCCCGTATTAGATTCGATATATACAATTAGATCAAGTGTTTTTGGTTGATATATTCGTCATCACTGTGAAAAACCGAATCTAGGTATACTATCTAATCGTCCAGTAGTTAACCATGCAACAAGAAAATCAAGAAAATAGGATTCAAAATTTTCGAATTAGGTTTCCTTAGTTTCTTCGATTCTGATGTTTTTTGGTTAAAACTAAGGGTTGGGGTATCTTTATCGTTTGAATACGAGTATAAAGAAACAATTTTTACCAGTTTTGGTTGGGTAAATCATGAAATCGCGTTGGGGAAGACGAACAGTGCGACGGACTCTCATTTGGGGTTTTGCTAGCCCAGATTTGCGACCTCGTAAATGTCAATTTATTTTGACCGGTTTAACTTTCGAAATACGATGCCGAATTACGACCTGATCAAATACGTGGCCAAATTGGAAAATACGACCTCGTATTTTAGAGTTTGGTTGACCGTATTTTGACCTTGAAATACGACCTCGTACAGGGATACGACCTCGTATTTTTGACTTAACAGATTTTCAAAAGTTTATTTTTATAAAAATTTGAAAATAAGTTAATTATTTATCCTTAACTTAATTACAGAGATAATTTAAGTTAATTTAACAGATTTTCAAAAGTTTATTTTAATAAAGATTTGAAAATGAGTTAATGTATCTTTAACTAAATTACAGGGATAATTTATGTTAAACTATCTATAACTAAATTACCGAGATAATTTATGTTATTTCTTAACTTTATTACCGAGATAATTTATGTTAAACTATCTTAACTAAATTACCGAGATAATTTATGTTAAATATCTATAACTAAATTACCGAGATAATTTATGTTAAACTATCTATAACTAAATTACCGAGATAATTTATGTTAAATATCTATAACTAAATTACCGAGATAATTTATGTTAAACTATCTATAACTAAATTACCGAGATAATTTATGTTAATATCTATAACTAAATTAGAGATAATTTATGTTAACTATCTTAACTAAATTACCGAGATAATTTATGTTAAACTATCTATAACTAAATTACCGAGATAATTTATGTTAAACTATCTTAACTAAATTACCGAGATAATTTATGTTAAACTATCTATAACTAAATTACCGAGATAATTTATGTTAAATATCTATAACTAAATTACCGAGATAATTTATGTTAAACTATCTATAACTAAATTACCGAGATAATTTATGTTAAACTATCTATAACTAAATTACCGAGATAATTTATGTTAAACTATCTATAACTAAATTACCGAGATAATTTATGTTAAACTATCTATAACTAAATTACCGAGATAATTTATGTTAAACTATCTATAACTAAATTACCGAGATAATTTATGTTAACTATCTATAACTAAATTACCGAGATAATTTATGTTAAACTATCTTAACTAAATTACCGAGATAATTTATGTTAAACTATCTTAACTAAATTACCGAGATAATTTATGTTAAACTATCTATAACTAAATTACCGAGATAATTTATGTTAAATATCTATAACTAAATTACCGAGATAATTTATGTTAAATATCTATAACTAAATTACCGAGATAATTTATGTTAAACTATCTATAACTAAATTACCGAGATAATTTATGTTAAACTATCTATAACTAAATTACCGAGATAATTTATGTTAAATATCTATAACTAAATTACCGAGATAATTTATGTTAAACTATCTTAACTAAATTACCGAGATAATTTATGTTAAACTATCTATAACTAAATTACGAGATAATTTATGTTAAACTATCTTAACTAAATTACCGAGATAATTTATGTTAAACTATCTTAACTAAATTACCGAGATAATTTATGTTAAACTATCTATAACTAAATTACCGAGATAATTTATGTTAAATATCTATAACTAAATTACCGAGATAATTTATGTTAAACTATCTATAACTAAATTACCGAGATAATTTATGTTAAATATCTATAACTAAATTACCGAGATAATTTATGTTAAACTATCTTAACTAAATTACCGAGATAATTTATGTTAAATATCTATAACTAAATTACCGAGATAATTTATGTTAAACTATCTTAACTAAATTACCGAGATAATTTATGTTAAACTATCTATAACTAAATTACGAGATAATTTATGTTAAACTATCTTAACTAAATTACCGAGATAATTTATGTTAAACTATCTTAACTAAATTACCGAGATAATTTATGTTAAACTATCTATAACTAAATTACCGAGATAATTTATGTTAAACTATCTATAACTAAATTACCGAGATAATTTATGTTATATCTTCAGAGATTTCTGGAATAATGCTGACTGTGTGAAGGCAGGAGATGTGTATATCTTTCATACCATAGTTGCTGGGCAGCAGATACAGTTCACAGCTGCTGACCTCATTAACATTCTTAATCTGGGCACAGTTGAACAAGAAGGTGGTGCTACAGGTCTCACCAAGTTCAGACATGAAGTTATTCAAGGTGCTTTCAGAAGAATGGGGTTTGCTGCAGATATGTCAAGTAAAACTCTGTTCAAGAAGGGTTTTTATGGCAGGTGGAGGTATCTTGCGCATGTGTTGCTGGTTAGTTTAAGAAACAAGAAGTCTGGTTATGATACATTGAACCAGGAAGCCCAAGCACAAATGGTGGGCTTGGTATTTAACAAGCCATATAGTTTCTCGAAATTCTTCTTCGATGAGATGAAGAAACAGATCACAGCCACAGGAAAGAGGAGGTTTTTGATGTATCCTCGGTTCGTGATGATGATAATCAATGCTCGACTTCCAAATCTACCTGCTGTAGGAGAAGTGAAGCAAGTGAGCTCGATCATCCGACGTGGTTATGATGAGTTTGTGTCTCGATACCATAATGATCCAAATGCACAAGATGTTGCATTGTTCGGTGCCATCATCAATGCCAACTACATAGCACCTACTGATGTGGTCATATCAGCTTATGAAGGGCCTCAGCCAGAGGGTGGTGAAGCTGCTAAGAATGTTGAGCAGTTACATGACGTAGTGGTTTAGGAAGATGCACCAGAAGAGCCTGAAGTAGTTGTACAGGTTGCAGATGATGTAATAAACCAACCTGGAGCCAATCCTGAGATTGTAGATGATTTATTGGAAGAGATGGCTGATCCAGATGGTGATATTGCTCAAGTGCAAAGGTACAATGCCAATGTTGATGACCTAGTAGATGCGGACCTTGACCAGGATATAGATGATTATGTAACTGGAGTTGCAGTTAGTTCTGAAGCAGCTAGAGCTAGTGGGTCTGGTACTGAAGAAGCTAGTGGGTCAGGAGCAGGTCAGGCTAGTGGATCTGGTGTAAATGTTGAAGGTAGAGGAAAGGCTGTTGCTGATGTTCAAGCAGACAGAGAGCCTTCTATCCATTCTGATGATGATTCCAGTAGTGATGGTGATGAAGATCCTTACAGATCTCATGCATTTATTAGAGTTGGATCTAATATGGTTCCTAAACCTACTGAGGCAGCTCAAGGAAGAAGAAGGAGAGAAACAAATGAAGATTGGGTGCCAGAGCAGCCTATGCCTAAGAGAAGAACACTTGTCAGGGAACAAGAGACTTCTGCTGCTGCTGGTGGTTCACAAAGTGTGCCAGTTGTTACTGTTCTTGAGACTACACAGCCACAACCACAACGATAAACAAGTGAAGAAACTAATCTTGGTGATCTGCAGAGACAGATGAATGAGATGAGAGGTTTGATCACTCGTTTAGCTGGTGATTTTAAGGTTGTTAGTGACAAGAATAAGTTTTTGGAAGACAAGATGGGAAAGGCCGAGGTGGTAGTGTCCAAGATGTATAAAAAGTATATTGAACTTGATGGGAAGGTTGTCAGGATGGCAGATGCAATGGATCAGGGTTTACAGATTCCTGAAGAAAAGGTGCATGAGCTCATCGACAACTACATGAAGTTGAGAGCTGAGAGAGACAGCTTAGGTTGCAGAGGTGATGAGCTGGCTAAAGCAGGGCATGATGATGATCAGAATGAAGATCCAGATGCTGCCAGAGCTACTCAAGAGCTAGGAGGGAGTTCTATTTTAAGAACAGAGACTCAAGGAGAGTCTAGCCAGGCTGGTGTCGCTGGCAAGGCTACCTCAGAAGCTCCTCAGACTCAAGAACTGGTTATCACAGAGTTGAAGATGGTGGTTGAGTCTGATGCACCTCAAACCAAACTCCTTACAGAAGATGTATACATTGACCTATTAAACAAGGGTAAGGATTTGGTAGGGCAATCTGATGCTATTGCTCTTGATGCTGATAATGCTAGTGCTCAGGATAGTGAGTCTACCAAGACCGACTCTACCAATAACACTTCTACCGAGTCAGATTTGCATCCAATTATTGTGCATAGACCGGAGAAGAGGTTGGGATATGATCCACAAGCTCATATGAGAGCTAGGGCAGAGATTGCGGATTATTATTATGATCCAGGATCTATGTGGGATCAAGAGAAAGAACGGTTAGGGTTAACTCATACTCCTTCAGAGTCAGAGTCAGATTCTGATTTCGAGACTGAGACTGAGACAGAGAAGGAGCAGAGCAAGAGCAAGAAGAAAAAGCAGAGGAAGTAGATTAATGATAAAGACAAGACAAAAGGTATGTTAACGTCTAGAAGCTATTGCCAAGGGGGAGTCTGTAAGTGCACGTCTATGTCAATAGCAGTCTAGATTGTTTGGGCTTATATTGTTATATGTCTTTGTAATGTGATTGTCATTAATGAACTTAGTATTATGCATAGAATACTAGATTAAGTTGAAGTATTGAATGTGTAATAAATCTGCTAAGTGTGAAATGCGACCTCGCATTTCACATAGGGAATACGACTCCGTATTTACAGGGTCAAATACGAGGCCAATCACAGAATGCGACCTCGCATTAGTGACGGGCTGGGCTGGATTTGTGAGGCCGACTCGCTGAAGCCCATGTCAGGTGTTACCTATATAAACCGAACCCTAACAGAGTTTAGGGTTGAACATTTGTCGAAATATCAAGCATTCTTGTGCAGGTTAAGTCATCAAAGGTTGTTCCGCTAGCCCGAAGAAGATCTGCGAGGCAGCAGGTGATCTAGGAGCTTTTTGTTGATCACCAAGTTATTATGAGGGATTCCGCACCTCAAGATAACTGGATCAAGCTATTGATGATCCGTACCAGGGGACTTACGTTTGTATTTAATGATTACGTTTGAACTTCAATGTGAAATCAAGTTATGGTTATTATTATGTTTGTGTGTTATATTATTGTTTTGCAGGTACAAGAATGTAGAGCCAAGGTTTATAAGTGTCATAGAACACTTAAACGATGGTTGGACGTTATGTACAAGTCAAACAAAGGACCAAAGGGACGAACCTCGTGCTGACGTCATCAGCATGCAGGATTGCCCTCGTGCTGACGTCAGCAGCACGGATTGCCTCGTGCTGACGTCATCAGCATGCAGGATTGCCCTCGTGCTGACGTCATCAGCATGCAGGATTGCCCTCGTGCTGACGTCATCAGCATGCAGGATTGCCCTCGTGCTGACGTCATCAGCATGCAGGATTGCCCTCGTGCTGACGTCATCAGCATAAGGGATTGACCTCGTGTTGACGTCATCAGCATGCAGGATTGCCCTCGTGCTGACGTCAGCACGAGACCGGTTGGTTATTGATTAATTAGGCTTATGGGCTTCGATTAAGGCCTAAGCCCACATGAACTAAAACCCTACTAGTATAAATACATGCTAATTTACGCAATTAGTAACGAATTAAAAACTTAGAAAGTCGAATTGTTGCTCGTGTGACCTCCTACACGAACTAGCACTTCGTGTGTGACCTTAGGTTGATTAATTACTGATTAATTGATGAAAGGCAGTGGCAATCTAGTTATCTCAAAAGGATTCCACACTCTTGACATAACGAACCATGTCTTATTTACGATCCATTCAACGGTAGGGACTCACATATGGACCTGTTGGTATCGGAACTGTTTATCATGAAAAGTAAGAATCAAATACCGTACTGAATACCAAACGGTACCGGTATTTCGGTACCGGGGTTCGGTATCGGTACGCTATTTCCAGATTTTCGCTAATTCCCTACTCTAGAGTGACACATACTTGGAATTTTTTCTTTGAATAACATTTAATTGTTCATTATATACCTCGTAGTATAAGATAAGTGTAGGGTTTCACCATTGTATGGTAAGATGTCTTCTGATGTTTAATATTGATTGGCTATTTCAAAAAAGATATAATGGTTTCTAATATTTATTTTTGTATTATTATTTGTATTTTTTTGTTTATACAATAAATAATCCATGAATATATAGACTTGTGTATTGCTTTCCATTGATATTGCTCTGTTGTTGCCAAAGTGTTCTAAATAACCATAACTCGTTTCGAGATCAACATGTATTTGCCAAGGGTATTCTTTTCTTCTTTTCTTCCATACCTATACCTATATATTATACAACTTAAATATGAACACAAACGTACGCACCCTTGTATAATTGGACTTGATTAAAAGAAGTTTATCATGATGTCAACGGTGACATAATGGATTAATGGTATGGAACTTGATAATTCGGACGAGTTATGTCAACTTATTGAGTAAAAATTAAGTGAATCAACCAATAAACAAATGAACGTATGCAATTCACACTATAATATTGAACACATGTATGAAAATGCAAATTGGGTTGCGTTGATTGTGCCATTAATCTATCTTAGATTCGGGGAAAGTCAACATGCTGGAAGGTCAAATCCAACTTATGAGAAAATCAGCTAAAATTATACAAAGCCACTCGTTAAACTATATTTTAATAGTTTCAGTAATGTTAGAATGCATAATTAAAGACTGTTTTAATAAAATTAATTAAAATTATGCTAGCATGGAAATGGCTAAAATCAAATAATATTGTTGTAATTCATTCAGTGACGGCTTTACTATAGAAGTGGGTTACTAAAGCCGCCAAGTAACAAAGACCCCTAAAAATTTAAGCAATTTGGCTTTAGTATATTCAGTTTGGGCTTAAAAAAACTGAGAATAAGACAGATTCAATAGCTGCTACATGTCATGATGCTTACACTCTTTCAATCTTCCAAACTGTTTTTACATTACAATTCTAATAGCCTCCATATGTGATTATGATGGAAATTTCAAAGAGTCTCTCTATTCGTTCAACACTCGATTATTATTCCACCTCTAATATAGTTTTACCTTTTAATTTTATAACTTTCAATCAATTTTCTCTTTTCCTAACGTGTAGATGATAAAAATGCATTTTACCGCTACACTTAGTTTGTATGCTTTTGAATTAGGGCCCCAAAATTGGTCTTCCCTAAAGCCCCGAAATAGCTTAAGTCTTATGTACTTTTTTGGTTTCTCAAAAAGTCTAGCATTTAGAGTAATGACATGATAAGATCTGCTTAATGTTTTCTATCTTGACAAATTTGTTGCTTCGCTATTGATTTTAATATGTATATTTTTATGTTTAATACATTGTTTATTAAAATTTATGAAACTTAAGCTAAAGTTTTTTTTTTAACGTTAAAAGGATTAGCTTATTTATATGTAATCTAGCGAGAAGCTAAAAAATACATATAAGGTACGAAAAATAAATATACAGACAAACTGATGTTAAAAGAAGAAATAGCGAATATAAACTTGTAAATTATAAACTACTTAAAAAATAAATTTTGGATAATAGCTTGGGCTTAGAAAACGAAAATTACCTAAATACCTTTCTAAATAATGAGTATATTTTATCCTATCACTTTATTTTCATACACTTCAGCAGTTACTTACCAAATAGGCCAATACGTTTACTAATAAAAATTTCAACTATAAGACTAAAAGGAGTGGTGATGGGAGGAGGGAGAGACGATTTGCGCCATGTGGAATATGGAGTAGAAAGAGTTGCCCTTAAAAAAATGTGGAAATTGGTGGAGTTTTAAATGTGGGGCGACTTGCGCTATGTGCCATATGGGGTAGAAAGAGTTGTCCAATCATAACTGATGAATACATGTGAGGAGTTTTTTTCGTTTGGAATTCACAGCTGGTCAAAGAAGGAGCGAACCGTGTGGTTCGCCTTGTACGTGGTTCGCACCGTGGGGGCGGTGCTAGGGGTGAACTAAGACGAAAAAAAGACAAGGTTCACCCCTCAAAACCTCTCACTCCGTTCAGCCGAAGCAAACAAACTAAATCTAAAAGGTGAAAAGAGACATTTTTATATAACTCTCTATGCATTAAAAATTTAAAACACTTAAAAATAGTGTTGTTTGTAATGAAAAAGCCACACTGAAATACTTGAATAATCATAAAAGGTTTTGTTATCCAATAAAAAACATTCTTATGAGTTAAACCAAAAAATTAAATTAATTAAAAATAATATTCTATTAAATTAAAAAAGAAGCAACAAATCTGGTGTGTGCCAAACTGCAAAATCTTTCTATACCCATGTTTCCACCAGCCCTTGTCACACAGATCCCCTCAACTCCAAAACCCCTTTTCCCAATTTCATCTCATCAACATTTTTCAGCTTAACCATTTTTAGTTATATATTATATAAATATAAATATTTTCATCAATTATTTTTAATTTTTTCCTAAACCCCATCTGGGTTTTGATTAGCAAGACATCCCAGATGATGGGTTTTATTCAAAATTTAATCTTTGTTGTTTTTAATATTTGAATTTATGATGTGGGTTTATTGAGAATTTGGATTTTTTAGACTTTTAGTTATGGGTTTTGTTAAATTTATGATTTTTTAAAGTGGGATTTTGAAGTTGGAGTAGTTAGGTTAAAATCTTGGATTAATTCTTTATATTTTCTTTAAAGATTTTAAGTTTTTTTATTAGACTAGTTATATTCCTGTTGATACTGCTCCATTGGCTTTAACATTTTATATCTGAGAATATAAAATCTCAGTCAAGATTTCTTATAAAGCTTTTTTGGAGTAGTGAACTTTATATAAATTTGGTATATCTATATATATAAAAGAAAAGAGAAAAATGTCTGGTGGAACACCAACTGCTGGTGGGCTAATGAGGCAGAGGCATAGTCAAGGGTATGCTTCAAGTGGTGATGATCTTGAAGACGATGCTTGTTCGAGAATTCGGTCTCAATCGCCTGTTTTTCCGACGACGAGAACATGGGTTGAGGTTTTGGAGAATGTACTTTGGATTGCTTCTGCAGTTTTGATCATATATTTGGGAGATTGGCATTCTAACTTGATATATATCTTGTTTCATGATGGTAGGATTAGAAGGTAAGGTTTCGTTTGAATTGTTGTTCTAGATTGTGTTTTATGCGAAAATATAATGCTTTATGATAATGATGTTGTTGATGACGTTTCGTATATGTAGCAATATGATATTTGTGTGTAAGTTAAATTGTAGTCTACTTAAGTCTTTAGAATTGTCCTGTTGATGTATCATCAGACTATTAAAACTAAACGGATATTGTTCCTTTTTGAAAGTGAGTTAGGAATAGTAAATGTTATTGATAACTATTTAAATAGGGATCATGAGTTATGATTTAGTGCGATTGATTGACTATTGAAGTAGGGTTGGATCGAAGATTGTTGGAAAAGATGTTAACCTCTCGAAATCACACCGAACCTTGCTACATTCGTGTTTTCGTTTAATTTTAATAAGCAGCAGGCTGATCCTATCATAATGACACATGAGAACGTTGAGTATCTCAGAGGGTTTGCAGTTTGACATGTTTTGAGCTAATAGGGAATAATTTGGTTAACTTGAACAAATATACCTGTTATGTTTGATGGTCTGACGAATAGATAGAAAATAGTTAATAGTGCTTCCTTGGAAAGAGCTTTTTGGAGAAAGCATATCTTTGTTGGAAACCATGGATCCGTTCATGTTAACAGTAAGGACATTTTATGGAATGATGTAGCTTTTGTTTTCGTTTCTCTAGTATCTGCATCTAAAAAGTATTATTTGGGATGGCTTTAGCATCCTTATCGTGAGTGATACCATTTGCTTTCAAAACCTTATTGAGAACCAGTCAACAAAGCATGCCTGCATTTTTCGATGTAGTAACTCTGAAGTGTAGAATGTGTTTCTTTCAGCTTTATTTGACATAGTGTTCTTTGTTTTGTGCAGAACACCGTTGTATCTTGGGTTATTTGGCGTGAGCTTAAATGTTGCTTGTTTTGTGTATATAAGTATGTTAGTATGGGGTGTCAGAAAGTCAAGTGAGAGGTGGGAAATATCAAGTACAGATGCCCTCCCGTGTGTTACCATGTTGGGGCTCGTCTCTTTTTGTTTGTAAGACAAACTTCTATAATTCTCTTTCCTTGTTTAACATGGTGTTATTGGATATGCTTTTTAAACTGATTATTACGGTGTTCATGGAAATATTGGCATTATTGTGATTTTCTGTTTAGTTAGGGTCAAAAAATTAAATTTGGATTATTAAGTAAGGAGTTGGGGGTTAGAAAACTGATTATTGAGATGATGTAGATTTACCCAACTATCCCTAACTTTTGGCACACGGGTTTCTGACTATACAAGGAGACAATGTTCTAATTTGGATAGTCATATAAGAAGTTTATACTTGAAAACTGATTTGTCAACTATATGTAAATGTACCTAACTACCCTGTAAGTAAGGAGTTGCTGTCTGCAAACTGATTTTTAAGCCTTTAAGCTTGTGACTATTTTATCTTAACTGTTCAATTCATAATAATCTCTTTGAAACTGGTGAGTATATATTGAGAAAATTGGAATTATATACTGATCATCTACTTTAAAACACGAGTTACTGTTAAAGATTGTTATGGAGATACTATAATTTATATAACTATCCCACACTGTAAAAGTGTAAATAGCTAATTCCTTCTTCATGCTGCATTAATAACTCAAAAAGGCACATCCGAATCCCCCTAGATTTGCAATTTTCTTCACATAGTAAATTTTTACATTTCCGTTCATCATACGTTGCTTATTACTTTGCAGGTTCTGTTTTGCATTGTGGCCAATATGGAGTTTCTTGACCCTCCCTCTAGTGGTAATTGAACGTGATCACTCATTTTATTAGAGGTGGCAAGTTTAACTCATTTACTTATGAATGGGTCGTTTCGGGTTATATATTATCCCTGACAAACTAACAAGTCAAAATTTTCAAAAAAGAAAGATCTTAAAAGGGTTAAATAGGCCAGTATTTTGCTCAAAGTGTATATCACCACATAGAACCTAAAAGTTACATTATTGTTGAGTATTTACTATCGAAATTATATATGCTTTTAATCATAAAATATCACACTCATTATTTATAGAAAATTTGAGTTTTCTGGGCAGTTTCGCGTCAACCTGACGCTTTCCAAAAATGACCTTTTTGACTAGTTATGTGACCCGTTTGGCATTCCTGTTTTGTCCCTCCACGTGAATTATATCTAAAGTATATCTGTACTGCAAAATGTCTTTTGATAGGGACTTTGTTATCTCTGTTGCTTGCAGTTCACATTGTTCATGGCTTGTATGGTAATATTGCCATACATGGTTCTCGGGACGTTGAAGCAGCAACCATCAGATATGTTCCGTATTGACTGAAATCCTTGTTCATATTCACATTGATTGAAGCATTTACACCCCAGATTGGAGGTTTGTCTCTCTGGCAATGATTCTCTCAATTTGTAAACGATACTAACAACAGAACTGGCAGATATTTCTTGAATGAATTGGCCTCTTTCGTTTCCTTGTTTTTTATTTCACTCTCTTAACGAACACATCAGTTTGTGAAATTAGAAGAATCTCAGGTCAGATTACATTAGAACAGATAGAAAGGAAACAGTTTTTATAGTGATTGATTGATAGTTTGAATGATTAGTCAATTTCTATCTTGTGTTGTGTTTTATATTTTTTTTATTTTTATATCATTTTGTTTATTCATACAATTATTTTTCTGATATATAATTGTGATAGCTTACTATAGACTCCATATTTGTTTTTTAGTTCTTTATTAAGAAGGTCGGTTTGACATCCGGTCCGGTTTTCAAAACATTGATTTAATAAAAACGTTATATGATAAAAATCCTATACAAAAATCCTTATAACCAAATTTTATTCGTTATATGATAAAAATCCTATACAAAAATATAATTTAATAAAAACGTATTACATTAAAAAAGAAAATTTTATTATAAAAAAATTAAAAATTAATTTTAAAGATAAAAAATGATGTAAAATATAAAATATTAGTTTCCATAATTATATCATTAAAAACATTAATTATTAATGTTTACAAACTTAAATAAGGAAATAATAATAATTTAAATTTATTAAAATAAATTAAATCTAAAAAAGTTAAATAAGGTATATGACATCATGATTTGATCTAATGACTCTAATTAAAAGTTGATCCATATTTCTCCAATTATGAATTAAAGGTTATCTTTTATATATATTTAGAGATCCTTTTTCAGTTATTTTTTTGGAACACATTTTATTGATTTAGTTTTTCCAGTTATATATGAATACATTATGGACAAAGAATGAAGAACTAACTACAAAAACCACAACCAATGTTGACTTTGCAGTTTTACCATTACTGAAGTTTATATGTTATTTGACCAACGTCAACTTTCATCCTTGAAACTTCATTTCACACATATAGCTAGACATTATACATTTATCTACAAACTCGATCAATACGCACATATCCAAATAATACCAAAGCTTATATTGAAAATATATCAAACCTCATTTCTTAACAGTAGTTTTGCTTTGTTTTAGTGTGGTACTATCGTGAAGCCACTGTTATCAGATCTTAATTAGTTTAATATATGTGCATATATATGGTGATAACTAGCATGGTACCCGCGCAATGCGGCGGCGGTGACGGCGACGACAGTTTAGTGGTGTCGGTGACGGGTGGTGATGACATCGACAATTGGTGTCGAGTGGTGTAACCGTGTAAATTGATGTAATGGTGATAGTGGAAATATTTTAAAAGATAAGGACTTAGAGTGTAAATTAACAAGATAATGTTTTAAAGTGTAAATTAACAAGAACTTTAACCCCGGGCGTTGCCCCGGGAGACATAACGATACGTAAAAGGTAGATCGTGTATAAGATCGCTGACACATACATAACAATAAACATACGATAAAAACGGGAATAAAAAACTATTTGAAAACTAATTATTTAGTTCGGGCGGAAACATTACATGATACTCTAGCTGTTGGTGGGTGATTATCCAGCTGTTAGAATCATTTAAAAGAAATAATTAAAACCAAAAAATGAAATATAAAAAATAAAGCATTTTTTGACAAATAAAAAAGTTTTAAAAATTGAGACTTTTGTTATAGCATAAACAGTAAAATATACTGTTATATTTCTCCGTTAGTCTGTGGGTACGTGGCTAATGACCGGAGTAAAAAGTATATATTTTTTTTAGTTAAAAGACTTATGTAAAAAAAAAATATTAGTTAATAGAAATAAGGAAAAAAAGAAAAGAAAAACCAAGAACAAAAAAAAAAAAAAAAAGATGATGTCAGCATGACGTAAGCGGTTACTATTCCTAAGAGTGTTCTTCTTTGTATATATTAGCAATATAGATTTAAAGTGTAAATTAATTCATTAAGGGCAAATTTGGTAATCTCTAATAACCCTTTTCATAGGGGGTGTTTATTAAGGGTAATTTAGTACTTTTGCATCTAACCATTTTCTAACACTTTCTAAAAATAGAAGATTGATAATTATTATAAAGGTATATATTAACCTTTTTGTAGTTTTATTTGGATATCGGATGGGGGCAGTATAATGTCATACATACTATATATCTATATCTATATCTATACACGCAGTTGTTGGGTGGATACAATACATAAATACCCACACATGATCTTCTTCGTGAGCCACCTGCCCGGCCTCATCATCTTGTTCTTCGTGAGCTACCTGCAAAAACATAGACACACACACATGAGTCATGACACACACACACACACACACACATATGCATACATATATGAATATATATATACTGTAAATGGAAAACTCTTGTCCAGTGGCGGATCTAGGAATCCGTCACTGGGTATGCACTTTTCGATAAAAAAATTTTTTTTGGGTAAAAGGGATAAAAGCTTAGGGCGCGTTTGGTTCACAGATTCTGATGGAATTGGAATTGGAATTGAATTCCATTCCGTGGTACGTTTGGTATGATGGAATTTCATTCCATTGGAATGTAAACATTTCATCAAATGATGGAATCTCCATTCCTTAGGTTTATTGGATGGAATTTGATTCCTTCATTCTCTTAAATTTTAAGGAAAAAAAAAACATTCTATCAAATTCCATTTATTCGGAATCTAATTCCGTTGACAGATTTCATTTCTTCTAAAAACATTCTGTGAACCAAACGCACCCTTACGGTTCGGGTTTGTCCTATGAGTTTTTCGCACGATTTTCAACCACCTCAAGTATGCAATGTTTAAAGCAAAGTCAACTAAGTAGCTATAATACAGTATCAAAATGAAAGGTTCAAACACAAAATAAAAAAATATACAATGAAAGAGTTATGATAAAAAAAAATATAAAAAAGGTAAAAAAAAAAAAAAAAAAAAAAAAAAAAAAAAAAAAAAAAAAAAAAAAAAAAAAAAAAAAAAAAAAAAAAAAAAAAAAAAAAAAAAAAAAAAAAAAAAAAAAAAAAGTTACAAAATATATAACCCAAAAAGCAAAGTAATAAAAAAACTAAAATGAAAAGAAAGATGTTAAAAACAAATAAAGTTATACATATCAATAGGGGTATTAAAAAGAACATAGGAAAAATACTGGCTTTGGAATTTGGAGTTTGGTTGGATCATCTTCTCCATTTTCAACATTCCACCATTAAAACAAATTGGTGTCTTTCTTTTTTCTTTTCTATCCTAGCTCTGGTTGCAGACTTGCAGGGTATTCACGATTAAATAATTGGGTATGCACTCTTAAGAAAGTCTACTACTGAAACCCGAAAAATTTGAAATTTTACACTGCAAATAAGATGCACAGGGTATGCAAGTGCATACCCTTTCTTGTTAATAGGTCCGCCCCTGGGTCCATGTGTAACCCTTTCACTTTCTATACCTTATTCCATCATATATATTATTAGGGAAAAGAATCTGGGGATGTATGTAACTTGGCAACTTTTACTATTGTATGTATGCACCAAAAATATTGAACGTTTGATGGAAGTATCTCTCTAAATTGAACACTTAATGTAAAAATGTATACGTGGCAACCATATGAGCTGCCACGTAGAAGTTTTTGATTGGTCAACGTAAAAAATTTACATTAAATGTTCAATTTAGCGAGATACTTACATACAACGTTCAATATTTTTGGTGCATACATACAATAGTAAAAGTTGCCAAGTTACATACATCCCCAGATTCTTTTCCCTATTTTATATCATATATATTAGTTGTAATATACTGTATTAGTATAAAGCAAATAACACTTTATTGAATTTTAAGTTTCGATTAATCAAAATCACGTATTACACTCGTAACCAAAACTAGTAGCTGCCGCCGCCGCCACTAGGCACCGCCACCACCGCCGCTGTATTTAAACCGCCACATCGTCCAGGTATCTTTATAATAATAATAGTAATCGGATATTGCACGCAATTAAGGCCTTTTTTACCCTAGCAATTTATTACTCGATCGTATTATTCAAGAGTGGTAGATGGAGATTAGGTGGATCATACAAAAACTCCAACAACAATAATATTGATATTAATATCTCGCTAGCTAATTATATATAACGAAACTGCCAAATAAGGAGCTGATCGGTGTATGTGAGTGACCATTCTCTTTTCACCGCTGTAAAAAAAGAAGCAGAACTCGGGCTATATAAAGAGGGAAGAACGACCATTCATGGAAAGCATAATTAAGTCAAATTAATTAAAATGGCACCTATGTCTACTACTCTTATCCTTTCTATGCTGATCGTTGTTCTTCTCAGCGGCCTACTACTTTCATCTTCATCCACGCCGCCGCCACCGCCATCAGTCCACGGTAAGATACACCACCACCACCATCCACTCATTTATATTATATACACACACACATATATAATATACTGTATTAGTATAAAGCAAATAACACTTTATTGAATTTTAAGTTTCGATTAATCAAAATCACGTATTACACTCGTAACCAAAACTAGTAGCTGCCGCCGCCGCCACTAGGCACCGCCACCACCGCCGCTGTATTTAAACCGCCACATCGTCCAGGTATCTTTATAATAATAATAGTAATCGGATATTGCACGCAATTAAGGCCTTTTTTACCCTAGCAATTTATTACTCGATCGTATTATTCAAGAGTGGTAGATGGAGATTAGGTGGATCATACAAAAACTCCAACAACAATAATATTGATATTAATATCTCGCTAGCTAATTATATATAACGAAACTGCCAAATAAGGAGCTGATCGGTGTATGTGAGTGACCATTCTCTTTTCACCGCTGTAAAAAAAGAAGCAGAACTCGGGCTATATAAAGAGGGAAGAACGACCATTCATGGAAAGGTCGATCGATCAAATTAAATTAATTAAAATGGCACCTATGTCTACTACTCTTATCCTTTCTATGCTGATCGTTGTTCTTCTCAGCGGCCTACTACTTTCATCTTCATCCACGCCGCCGCCACCGCCATCAGTCCACGGTAAGATACACCACCACCACCATCCTCATTCTATATTATATACACACACACATATATAATATTACCTGTATCTTAACATTATGTTTTGTGGGTTAATTTGTTACAGAAACGGCGGTTGGTCCGGCCGCCACGGCGGTGCTGAACCTGTCAGGCCAACAGCAACCTCTTTCAGGGGTTTTTCTTCGGCAGCTCCAACTGCGGCAACGTCTGCAGAAATGAAGGCTTTGACTCCGGTCATTGCCATGGTTTCCTCCGGCGTTGCGTGTGCGAGGAACCCTGTTAGGCCGGCGACAACTCCTCCGGCAATAATAAATCGTTTTATTTTTTTTATATTTTTTTATATGTTTTGAAAACTGAACTTTGTGTTATTGAATAATTTTTATGTGTTTCAAAACAGACACTCTCATACTAATGAAATCCACCCACACAAAACGCCTAAACTTTTATGACAACATATATAGAACTCCGACCAAACAAATGAAGTCAAAGGTTGCCACCTTGAAATAAGCTTTAAGCATCATTTCATCACGCGTATCGGTTATAAAAAAGATCATATCGGATATGAGACAAGAGTGCCATTCTCTTTTCACCGCCGTAAAAAAAGAAGCAGAAGTTGGGCTATATAAAGAGGGAAGAACGGCCATTCATGGAAAGCATAATTAAGTCAAATTAATTAAAATGGCACCTATGTCTACTACTCTTATCCTTTCTATGCTGATCGTTGTTCTTCTCAGCGGCCTACTACTTTCATCTTCATCCACGCCGCCGCCACCGCCATCGTCCACGGTAAGATACACCACCACCACCATCCACTCATTCTATATTATATACACACACACATATATAATATTACCTGTATCTTAACATTATGTTTTGTGGGTTAATTTGTTACAGAAACGGCGGTTGGTCCGGCCGCCACGGCGGTGCTGAACCTGTCAGGCCAACAGCAACCTCTTTCAGGGGTTTTTCTTCGGCAGCTCCAACTGCGGCAACGTCTGCAGAAATGAAGGCTTTGACTCCGGTCATTGCCATGGTTTCCTCCGGCGTTGCGTGTGCGAGGAACCCTGTTAGGCCGGCGACAACTCCTCCGGCAATAATAAATCGTTTTATTTTTTTTATATTTTTTTATATGTTTTGAAAACTGAACTTTGTGTTATTGAATAATTTTTATGTGTTTCAAAACAGACACTCTCATACTAATGAAATCCACCCACACAAAACGCCTAAACTTTTATGACAACATATATAGAACTCCGACCAAACAAATGAAGTCAAAGGTTGCCACCTTGAAATAAGCTTTAAGCATCATTTCATCACGCGTATCGGTTATAAAAAAGATCATATCGGATATGAGACAAGAGTGCCATTCTCTTTTCACCGCCGTAAAAAAAGAAGCAGAAGTTGGGCTATATAAAGAGGGAAGAACGGCCATTCATGGAAAGCATAATTAAGTCAAATTAATTAAAATGGCACCTATGTCTACTACTCTTATCCTTTCTATGCTGATCGTTGTTCTTCTCAGCGGCCTACTACTTTCATCTTCATCCACGCCGCCGCCACCGCCATCAGTCCACGGTAAGATACACCACCACCACCATCCGTTCATTAAATTACTTGTACGTGTTTCATCCTAACATTATGTTTTGTGGGTTGTTACAGAAACGGCGGTTGGTCCGGCCGCCACGGCGGTGCTGAACCTGTCAGTCCCACAGCAACCTCTTTCAGGGGTTTTGCTTCAGCAGCTCCAACTGCGGCAACGTCTGCAGAAATGAAGGCTTTGACTCCGGTCATTGCCATGGTTTCCTCCGGCGTTGCGTGTGCGAGGAACCCTGTTAGGCCGGCGACAACTCCTCCGGCAATAATAAATCGTTTTATTTTTTTTATATTTTTTTATATGTTTTGAAAACTGAACTTTGTGTTATTGAATAATTTTTATGTGTTTCAAAACAGACACTCTCATACTAATGAAATCCACCCACACAAAACGCCTAAACTTTTATGACAACATATATAGAACTCCGACCAAACAAATGAAGTCAAAGGTTGCCACCTTGAAATAAGCTTTAAGCATCATTTCATCACGCGTATCGGTTATAAAAAAGATCATATCGGATATGAGACAAGAGTGCCATTCTCTTTTCACCGCCGTAAAAAAAGAAGCAGAAGTTGGGCTATATAAAGAGGGAAGAACGGCCATTCATGGAAAGCATAATTAAGTCAAATTAATTAAAATGGCACCTATGTCTACTACTCTTATCCTTTCTATGCTGATCGTTGTTCTTCTCAGCGGCCTACTACTTTCATCTTCATCCACGCCGCCGCCACCGCCATCAGTCCACGGTAAGATACACCACCACCACCATCCGTTCATTAAATTACTTGTACGTGTTTCATCCTAACATTATGTTTTGTGGGTTGTTACAGAAACGGCGGGTGGTCCACCCGCCACGGCGGTGCTGAAGCCGGACCTGTCAGTCCCCCAGCAACCTCTTTCAGGGGTTTTGCTTCAGCAGCTCCAACTGCGGCAACGTCTGCAAAAATGAAGGCTTTGACTCCGTTCATTGCCATGGTTTCCGCCGGCGAAGAACCATACGTGTTAATTAGATGACGACGACTCCTCCAGGCTAGCTTGAAGTAGTATATATCATTTAAAGTACTGTATTATATTAGCAAGGTCGTTGTGTTGGACAACATACACAAAACATATTCAATGATATAGTAGACACAATACAATACATGGACATGGACTAAACATATACTCCGTATAATGATTATACACGTACGTATACATTATTCTTCATTAATTTAGTGGATATCTGTTCCACCTCTATACTAGCTAGCTATGGTCTGTTTGTATGGATGATGTTATGTTATAATCATATTGATCTTTTTTCAGTTTTTTGTTTCAAACACATTTTATTGGTTTAGGATTTCCAGTTATATATGAATACATTTTAGACAAAGAATGAAGAATTACATATACCACAACCAATGTTGACTTTGCAGTTTTACCATTACTATCTATTATCAAAAGTTGACTCCTAGTCTGACCTTTTATCTTGTTGACTTCGAATCCTAAACAACATAATTGTTTTTTAGAATTTTTGTTTAAAAATGCTAAAATAGAGGATTACTCTTCTTATTAAAAGTGGTCGAAGTGAATGATGATTCACTGACCACCACGTACCATCGGATTTCGTCATGTCACACCGCATACTAGCGTTAGGATTTTGACATGTCGTAGTCCGTTTGAGTTTTATTTCCCGGGTTTATTCTTGGTTTTCTTTGCACATTTTTCTCTTTTGATTTCTGCAATAGGAGAACAAATGTACGCAAGAGGATTCCTCAGCTTCAGAACATAAAGGACAAAGTGTAGATGGGATATCAATCATATCCCATCTCTCTTTTTCGATAGATTAACACGGGTGGGAAGACGATCCAAAAGAACTCTCAATACGTGATTATTGATCTTCTTAGGAGCCAAGGGGTTCCATCTGGTAACTCGTTCCATCTGCATCTAACGAACCAATTCCAAGGCTCCCATTTTCGTTTTTTTGCAACCACGTTATCCCATTTAATTAACCCAGTGTAACTTAGATTCCTCGTCATTTCCTCCCCAAAAGAACCGTGCTCTCAAAGATTTTTTCTTTTCATTTCCCCTCCCAATTAATTAGCAGGACCAACCCAGGCATCGCCTCTTTTATGGGTTGTCTTACTCTCGTTCTTTCATAATGATTTTTGATGAACTTTAAAGCAAACATATATACATAAGATCGTGTGGTTGTGGTATTGACTTAAAAAAAAAGTAGATACCCGCAATAACACATACACACCAATGCTGCCCATCGGGCTCCCTGAACCCCCTCTAGTTAATATAATAACGGAGTGTTTTGACAACCCTTACCACCATGGACTTTATGATATTAATTGGGCCTACGTCTTTATTTCTTATTTCATGGTGATTCCATAATTAATTTTCTTTATGTAACGACCCTAACTTACTGAACTTACAAAATATATCAAAAGGAACTTAAAGACAAAAGGGCGTTAATCTTATTCAAAAGTAAAAGCAAAGTCAAACCTAAAGTCAAACTTGACAAAGTATTAAAAGTTCTTTATAATTCAAATATAAAGTGCTTATTCATAAATTAATCTAAGGCAAGGTGCTAAGTCCACTTCAGTCTACGCTCTTCTCTCGTCCCCAATGCCCCCTTGATCACTTGTCGTATAAGAAGGAAAAAGGAATACGGCTGAGCAAAAAGCCCAGTGAACGAATATAACAAAAGCTGAAGTATATTATATGAGATCCAAATAGACATTTCAAAGACAAACTTATTTTCAAAACAAACTTATTTCAAATTATAGTACAAATATATGTATAATGTCACACTATCTTTTTTTAGAACGGGAATATATATAGAAGTAAAACATCTAGCAAATTACTAGATGTCCAAAGTACAAGAAGATACAATTACAATTACATAAACAGAACACGCTATCTAGGAGCCAAAACATGAAACACGACCCCTAGATACATCTCATGGCTTGAACTGCGAGGATCGCAAAAAGGGTAAAAAAACTCGTACCAATTACAGTTGCCCAAGATACGAGAAAAACTCTCACCAGACGAAGGCCGAGCCACCAGTTTTCACTCTGCTGTGTTTTTTATGCAATCCCAAATAAGCCACAAGGAAAACCCGAAAAACTAAGGAATAAGAAGAGGATTTTTAAGCCACTCCGTCCACGATATCCGATTCTTTTTGCACCTATTAGAGTACCAGAAGTAAGACTGAGCAACAATGAGGTCAAACAACAACTCTTTGCGTTGAATCCCGGGAGAAAAAACCTCGTCATTACGATGTTTCCAAATTGACCACCACCCGCAAAACACAATTAGTTCAACTATGCGCTTTTTGTCCGACGAAATTCTCATATAATCAATGCTCATTAAAGTGTCATTTGGACCATGAGAATTAAAAAGGGGGATCTGGAGCCAATTAGAAGTCACAGACCAAATTCTAGAAGCAAACACACATGTGCCAAAAATATGATCACTGCATTCCACATTTTGATCGCACAGAGGACAAAGGACCGAGGGGATGTCAATACCTTTTGAAGCCAAATTACTTCGGGTTGGAATGTTATTCAAGATAACTCTCCAAACATAAATATTAACCTTGCAAGGCACGAATTTGTTCCATCTAGTAACCGTAAGAGTGTTGGGGAGAGTAGTGTCATCAATGATTTTACGAACACCTTTTACCACAAAGTCAGCCATAGTAGAAGTTGAGAACACCCAAGTATCCGGGTTTTCACTTAACTCAATGCTATTTAAAATGGACAGGAGATTGGACAATTCACAGCTCTCAACCCCACCCCTTATTTCTTTTCTCCAATTTGGCGCAAAAGATTGATTATGCCAGCGCTCCATGACCAACGCTTTTTTATCTAGCTCAAGATTGAATAGCCGAGGAAATCTTGACGCCAAACTAACATTACCCATCCATACATCGTACCAAAACAAAGTGTTATCACCTCTACCAATTTTTCTCGATAAAGAATGCAGTGGAATAATATTAGACCGATCAAGATCCATGACGAAATTTTTTTTGAACGGGCGTTTTTCAAGGGTGTTTTGTCAAACAAGTTTTTAGATTTTGTTTTTTGTGAAACCAGTTAAACCAGTACTGGGAGTACCGGTTTCGGATTTTTGCCTCGAACCCGGTATTCGCAAAACCGGGTTCAGAAAATTCAGTTTAAAACCGGTATTAGTGTTGAGTCATGGATTCGCTGAAAGACTCAGCGATGGACTCTGTCAGCGAGTCATCAGCGACCATCATTCATCTTCGAGTAAAAGATAAGTTCAATGACTCACCCCAAGATTTGTAAGTCAAATATGGGCGGGAAGATGAAGATAAGAAGGCTGGTCCCCAAGGACACGTGTTGATCAAGCAGAATGAAGACATGTGACCTTGTACCAAAATGGTACTAAGGTGTTTCTCTTTCATACCCGTTTTGGAAAAGAAACAAGATGGAAAAAGAGATTCCTGCAGACCAGTCTTACACACCAATAGATGGTTGACAACCTTCATGTGTCAACATCTATTGGGTTGTCATGTGATGTCTTTTCTCCCCTATATAAAGCATCACTTGACCTAGCCGCAACTTAGTTGGTTCGTGCCATATTTTACACTTAGTGTGTTTTTCTCTCTTTGTATAATTGTTAAGTTTTTAGTGTGTCAAAACTTAACAATATTTTCTCTTTTCTTTCTTTGTAAACCGACCATGTATTCACCGTTTAATCAATATTACTTATGATTAAACTTATTTACTTTTATGTCTTGTGTTCTTAAAGTAATTGACATTAGTTGTTAATTATATAATCTGTGCAAACTTGGGACTTTCAGTTGGTATCAGAGCAGTGTTTCGATACACTGAAACTGATCTGAAAAGTGTTTGCAAGATTATCTTTCTTTCTTTACTTTTAACTTTCTGCATCAAAAACCTTTTCTTTTCTTTAAACTTTCTGTCCTCTTTTCTTTATTGTTTACATGGCTCAGGTTCCTACTCTGGTTAATACCAGAGATTTTGGGTATGTCTCCATCCCACCAAGATTCGAGACCCATGATTTCGGATCTTGGAAGGAGAGAATGCTCCTACACATTGTAGGAGTTGAACCTTACCTAATGACCATTCTTACCAGAGGGCCATATGTACCGATTCTGGTTTCCAGGACACCAGGAGCTACTACTGATGCTCCTGAAGTTGTTACTGAGATTGTTAAACCAGAAGTACAATGGACAGATGATGAGCGTAGGCTTGTCAATCTGGATGCTCGGTTAAGAAACTTAATTATCAACACCCTTCCTGATGATATTATGAAATCTGTCATCAAACTTTCTTCTGCTAAAAAGGTGTGGGATAATCTTTGTACCAGATTTGATGGTACGGAATATGTTCTTGCTACTAAGAAAATAGATCTCAAGCGTGCCTATGAAGGATTCTTTTCTCTCCCTAATGAGAGTCTTGATGGCACGTATAATCGCTTTAAATGCCTTCTGAATGACATGATGAACGCTGGCATAGAGCATGACATGCTTGAAATATGCCACAAGTTCATTGACAGCTTGCCCATCAAATGGCAAGGCTTAAGGCAAATTCTTAGGACTACTAAGCAGCTGAAGCAGCATGACTTAGAGTCACTCTATGACACTCTTCAATTTGAAGAGAGAGCCCTCGCTCAAAACTTGAGAGCTGAGGCTGAGTCTAAGAGGCATGCTGGTTCATCTGCTTCATCCTCTACTTCTTTATCTAATATTTCTCATGACCCTCTTGCACTGGTCTCTGCTGAAGTTAGCACTATCCATGTTAACAACAGCCATTCTACCCCATCTCATATCCAAGATCTTGTCAATGACCTCGACTTTGAGGACAGACAAGAGATGTTCTCGGATTTCATGCAATTTGCTTTTATCGCTGGAAAAAGATATTCTAAAAAATGGAATAGTCGTAGGTCGAATGTTTCCCAAAAACCAGTGGTAGACAAATCGCAAGAAGAATGCTGGAGATGTGGTCGAAGGTGACATTATCAGAAAGAATGCAAAGTCTCTATTCCTTCTTTGCAGGCAGCGAAGCCCTCTTCTTCATCAGTCAGCCCGCTGATGAATACAAGAAAAAGTACTATGAGCTTCGTGCCAAAATGACTGAAGTGGAAGAAGCCAAAGCTCCTGCCAAGGGTCTTGTTGCTGAAGAACACGACTGGGCTGAATCTGATGTTTCTGACAGCGAGGACTTTGTTGATGCCATTTGCTTCATGGCACTCGCTGACGAACAAACACTGACAAAAGATCAAGTGTGCTCCAGTCAATGGGTGAATGTCACAATCAAGAAGGTATGCCACTTTTCCTCTGCCTCTGAAGAGGATAAAGCTAAAATTCTTGAATCTCTTACTTGTGATATTTAGTTTGTCGAGTCTATTCGTGCTGATCTTCAATCCAAACTTAACTCAGTTAGTGCTGAGCTAAGTGATAAATCTGACAAGCTCAAGGACTTAAGAAATGTCCATGTTGAGCTTGAATCTCAAAAGCTTCTTAATCAAACTCTTCAAATTTCAAATGAGAAGCTGAAAAATGAGGTCGCTGACCTTGAAAAGATTGTCACCTCATGGTCCAAAGCCTCCAGGCTTCACAACCAAATCTTCAGCAAGCAGGTACCTGCTCAAGTCAAAGCCATAATTGGTGGTGACTATGAGACTGCTGCTGTCATTACTAACATGATCAGCGACAGTCCTGCTTCTGAAGAGAGGATTCCTCCCAATGCTCTGGCATCTCGTGAGGAAATGCTGAAGTATTACTTCATCAAAGGTATGAATGATTACCATTCTGAACTGAATGATGAGTCACCCTCTCCCAGCACTTCTTCCTCACAAGCTGAAACTAGTTCATCAGCTAGTTTTGCTAAAACTATCTTCCCTAATCATCCTATCATTGATATGATGCCTAATGAAGGCAGAGTTCAATATTCTTCTTCCCAAACATTTGAAGGAAATTTCTCAAGTGATGGTTACAAACCTCTTGCTCCCCAGCTTTTGACTGTTAAGTCTAAGGCTGTTGATCCTTTTAAAAGGAGCAAGGTTGCTATTCCATATGACTACAGCACTCCTCAGCGAGCTAAGCCTGTTAGTCAGCCTGCTGAGAATCCTGTTCCCTGAGCTGTCGCTGAACGCCCTGAGTCTCAGCCTTCGTCTTCTTCTAATCTTCCTCATGCTGATAGTAAGTCTGCTATGCATGATCGCTTAATAAAAAGACGAACTAGGTTCGCTGATGCTCGTTATCAGCAACCCAATCGTGTCTATGTTCAAAAGGGAACTTATGTCCCTCAGCAACCCAAACCTGTTCAGCAGGTTAGACCTCCTCAGCAAGGATCAGCGAGTTGTTCAGACTCATTCTGGCCCTTCCTCTTCTAATACTCAATCAAAGGGCAAGTCCATTCTTGGTCCTGTTCCTAAGTCTCTTCCTTTTCAATTTAGGAAGAAAAAGGCTTCTTCAGTAGTATCAACTTCTTCCTCCAATCATGAGATATGTGAGTTGACTAAACGTGTCAACGACTTGTCCTCACAACTCAAGGAGTTTCTGATTCAAAGTCAGAATGCAGGAAGAAAGTGTTATCTTTGTGGTGAAAGAGGACACATTGCTGCTGATTGTAATGACAAAGACACTAGGAATCCACCTGAAGTTGTCATTCAGCCAAATCCTTCTTCAGCTTCTGCTGCTCCTTCCTCCTCTGTAATCGCTGAGCAAACTCCTCCAGCTGAGTCCAATATCAGCTCGGATGAAGCAGTTGTCCTTAATGGGGACAACATTGCTGAGTTCATTGCCTCTCAGCGAATTTCCATTCCCCAGTCTCAAGAGATTATTACAAATGATCTTGGTAGTATTCTGGTTGAATATGGGAACAATGATCAAGTCAGTAGCATGTTTGTTCTTGACTCTGGAAACACTGTTACCCATACCTCTGAAGACCAATACTTCACTTATGAGGTACCACGTGACATGCTTCCTTCTCATCAACTTGTTGATGATCCTCCTAGTGATGAACTCACTAACCCAAATGCTCCTCTCTCCATCTCTGCTGATGATACTGTCAGTGGAGAAAATCTAGATTCTGCCTAAATCCTTCTATTGTTATCCATGGAGGCCTCACTAGGAAAAGGAGTGTGGTATTTGGACAGTGGCTGTTCAAAACACATGACTAGATCTAAGGACCTGCTGGATAACTTTGTGGCGACTGATGGTCCCACAGTCGTGTTTGGTGACAATTCTACTGGCCAAACTGAAGGATATGGGTCTCTCTCCAATGGGCTAATCAAATTCACAAAGGTTGCCTATGTGAATGGATTGAAACATAATCTGATCAGCATCAGTCAACTGTGTGATGCTGACTACAAGGTTATCCTTGATAAGCATCAAGGCACAGTTATTGACATCAATAAGGAGGTAGTTCTGATTGCTCCTAGAAAAAGGGACATCTACTTGGTAGATTTCACACCTGTCAAGACTGACAGTGAGACCTGTTTCTTTTCTAAAGCTGCCTCTCAAATCAATTGGTTGTGGCACAAGCGTATGTCGCATGTGAATTTCAAAACAATCAATTCTCTAGCCAAGAAAAATCTTGTTCGAGGCCTTCCTCCTCTGTAATCGCTGAGCAAACTCCTCCAGCTGAGTCCAATATCAGCTCGGATGAAGCAGTTGTCCTTAATGGGGACAACATTGCTGAGTTCATTGCCTCTCAGCGAATTTCCATTCCCCAGTCTCAAGAGATTATTACAAATGATCTTGGTAGTATTCTGGTTGAATATGGGAACAATGATCAAGTCAGTAGCATGTTTGTTCTTGACTCTGGAAACACTGTTACCCATACCTCTGAAGACCAATACTTCACTTATGAGGTAACACGTGACATGCTTCCTGCTCATCAACTTGTTGATAATCCTCCTAGTGATGAACTCACTAACCCAAATGCTCCTCTCTCCAATGGGCTGATCAAATTCACAAAGGTTGCCTATGTGAATGGATTGAAACATAATCTGATCAGCATCAGTCAACTGTGTGATGCTGACTACAAGGTTATCCTTGATAAGCATCAAGGCACAGTTATTGACATCAATAAGGAGGTAGTTCTGATTGCTCCTAGAAAAAGGGACATCTACTTGGTAGATTTCACACCTGTCAAGACTGACAGTGAGACCTGTTTCTTTTCTAAAGCTGCCTCTCAAATCAATTGGTTGTGGCACAAGCGTATGTCGCATGTGAATTTCAAAACAATCAATTCTCTAGCCAAGAAAAATCTTGTTCGAGGCCTTCCTCCTCTCACTTATGAGAAGGACAGGCTCTGTGGTGCATGTGAAAAAGGAAAAAGCCACCGAGCCACATTCAAAACCAAACAAGCCAATTCTATCAATGGCTGCTTCCATCTACTTCACATGGACCTTTTTGGTCCAGTGAATGTCCAAAGTCTAAGGGGTAGCAGATACACCTTAGTTATTGTGGATGAATATTCACGATATACTTGGACAATATTCCTTCATTCTAAGAGTGATGCTGCTGAGGAAATTATTAATTTCATTAAAAGAATGGAAAACCTCAACAACATACGTGTTAAAGAACTCAGAAGTGATCATGACACTGAGTTCAAAAACCACACTCTTGAAAGTTTTTGTGCTGATCAAGGGATTGCACAAAACTTCTCTTCTGTTCGAACTCCTGAGCAAAATGGAGTGGCTGAAAGGAGAAACAGAACTCTCATTGAAGCTGCTCGAACTATGCCCAGTGAGTCTTCCCTTCCTAGTAAATTCTGGGCTGAAGCAGTTAGTACTGCTTGCCATACTCAAAATAGATGTCTTATTGTCAAAAGACATGACAAGACTTCCTATGAAATTCTTAAGGGTAAGAAACCTCAAATTGGATACTTCCATGTTTTTGGGTGTCTAGTTTTTATCCTGAATGATAAGGATCATTTAGGTAAATTTGATCCCAAAGCTGATGATGGCTATTTTCTGGGATACTCCTCTATTAGTAAGGCTTTCAGAGTGTTTAATACTCGCACTCAAAAAGTGGATGAATCAATTCATGTTACTTTTGATGAAAGCTGTTCAGCTCTGGGTGATCTCTCAAGTGAGTCATCCGCTGAAGTAATCTTCAGCGACCTTGCTGATCCTCCAGTAGAGGCAGCGACACATCATGATGTTGCTGACTCACATACTGCTGACACTTCTAGTCTCTCAACAAATGATGAGTATGTGGCCGCTCACATTTACTCTATTGATCCAGTTGAGCCTCTCTTTAGGACAGTTAATGCCACTTCCATTAACGTTCCTCCCTCAGCTGAACCTCATACTGCTGACACTTCTAGTCTCTCAACAAATGATGAGTATGTGGCCGCTCACATTTACTCTATTGATCCAGTTGAGCCTCTCTTTAGGACAGTTAATGCCACTTCCATTAACGTTCCTCCCTCAGCTGAACCTCATACTGCTGACACTTCTAGTCTCTCAACAAATGATGAGTATGTGGCCGCTCACATTTACTCTATTGATCCAGTTGAGCCTCTCTTTAGGACAGTTAATGCCACTTCCATTAACGTTCCTCCCTCAGCTGAACCTCATACTGCTGACACTTCTAGTCTCTCAACAAATGATGAGTATGTGGCCGCTCACATTTACTCTATTGATCCAGTTGAGCCTCTCTTAGGACAGTTAATGCCACTTCCATTAACGTTCCTCCCTCAGCTGAACCTCATACTGCTGACACTTCTAGTCTCTCAACAAATGATGAGTATGTGGCCGCTCACATTTACTCTATTGATCCAGTTGAGCCTCTCTTAGGACAGTTAATGCCACTTCCATTAACGTTCCTCCCTCAGCTGAACCTCATACTGCTGACACTTCTAGTCTCTCAACAAATGATGAGTATGTGGCCGCTCACATTTACTCTATTGATCCAGTTGAGCCTCTCTTTAGGACAGTTAATGCCACTTCCATTAACGTTCCTCCCTCAGCTGAACCTCATACTGCTGACACTTCTAGTCTCTCAACAAATGATGAGTATGTGGCCGCTCACATTTACTCTATTGATCCAGTTGAGCCTCTCTTTAGGACAGTTAATGCCACTTCCATTAACGTTCCTCCCTCAGCTGAACCTCATACTGCTGACACTTCTAGTCTCTCAACAAATGATGAGTATGTGGCCGCTCACATTTACTCTATTGATCCAGTTGAGCCTCTCTTAGGACAGTTAATGCCACTTCCATTAACGTTCCTCCCTCAGCTGAACCTCATACTGCTGACACTTCTAGTCTCTCAACAAATGATGAGTATGTGGCCGCTCACATTTACTCTATTGATCCAGTTGAGCCTCTCTTAGGACAGTTAATGCCACTTCCATTAACGTTCCTCCCTCAGCTGAACCTCATACTGCTGACACTTCTAGTCTCTCAACAAATGATGAGTATGTGGCCGCTCACATTTACTCTATTGATCCAGTTGAGCCTCTCTTTAGGACAGTTAATGCCACTTCCATTAACGTTCCTCCCTCAGCTGAACCTCATACTGCTGACACTTCTAGTCTCTCAACAAATGATGAGTATGTGGCCGCTCACATTTACTCTATTGATCCAGTTGAGCCTCTCTTTAGGACAGTTAATGCCACTTCCATTAACGTTCCTCCCTCAGCTGAACCTCATACTGCTGACACTTCTAGTCTCTCAACAAATGATGAGTATGTGGCCGCTCACATTTACTCTATTGATCCAGTTGAGCCTCTCCTTAGGACAGTTAATGCCACTTCCATTAACGTTCCTCCCTCAGCTGAACCTCATACTGCTGACAGTGTCGCTGAGGAAATCTTTCATGATGCCTCAGCGAATGCTGTTTCTGGAGACGCTGATGATGACACATGTAACACCCTTCATTTAACCACATAACTGCTTTCTTCATTAACTGCTTTACTACGTTTTAACTGCTTTAATGTACAACATAAGTTACCAATTGGGAAGTTATGATTATGAAACCATCGTTTGTTGAACCCTCAGCGTGTCAAAAGTAGTGTATCTTACCTCAAAGAAGCGCACGACAATAGGCAACTACGTTACCGTGCAAAGCAAATAGTCTCGTCTACCTATATATAGTAAACGACCATTAGACACGCTAATACTCACATTATTAAGGTCATATCTCAGACCTCAACACCTACAAACAAGACCCACGACAACGACTACGCATTGGAGGTTCAAAAGTTAAACTCATTTCGAAACTGACACTGTTGCGCCGCAACATACCACGTTGCGCCGCAACTTATCTTTCTGTATTACAGTTGCGCCGCAACCTACATGTTGCGCCGCAACATACTTTCTGGATCAGTTGCGCCGCAACCTACATGTTGCGCCGCAACTTAACTTTCTGATACAGTTGCGCCGCAACCCTACATGTTGCGCCGCAACTTACTTTCTGATACAGTTGCGCCGCAACCCTACATGTTGCGCCGCAACTTACTTTCTGGAATACAGTTGCGCCGCAACTTACTCATACAGTTGCGCCGCAACACCACAGTTGCGCCGCAACACTTTGTTGCGTCGCAACTTAACTTTCTGGAAACCAGTTGCGCCGCAACCAACCCCGATTCTGCACAACTTCGATCGATTACACCCCAAACCAGATCCAAACGACTCCAAATCAAATACATGACTTTCATACATCAAAATCCTTCATTTTCAAACCATTATAATGCAAATAACTCCTTTATTAAACCACTCATGATTTGCATTATTAAAACAAACGTTATTTCGACATCAATTGACCCTCCAATGGTCTAGATCTGATTTCTAATGACTCATATGATCAAAAAGACATAAAATCAAAAGCAATATACCTCTATTACATGAAGATCACAATGGGGATGCAAAATACTCGATCAATCACTCCTAAATCACACGTTTGAAGAATTTTCGGCTTAGAATTTTGATAGGGGATCAAAGGGGTGGCTAGGCTTGAGAGAAAAGTTATATTTCTGCAAATGATGAACTAATGGCTCCCTCCAAGACCCTAAACCCGTTTTTGACTTTTCACACCATGTCAAAATTGGTCCCTAAGCTTCATAAAGTCATATTTTTTGCCCAAAATACCTCTATGGACTATATACAACTCATTAAACACTTCGAACACCTCAAAAAGGCATTTAACTACATATAAGCATAAAATCTATCGACGACTTAACGACACGTTATGTTGACTTAACGACTCTAGTCAACCGTTAAATAAAAAGATTGAGATGTTACAATTACCTCCCCCTTAAGAGGATTCCGTCCCCGGAATCTCATCAGAAAGGAACAACTTTGGATACTTCTCTTTCATCACAGACTCGGTTTCCCAAGTGAGACTTTCTCCATGGTTGTGTTTCCACTTGATCAACACAAGGTCAATCATCTTCCTGCGTAGCTTCTTTTGCTTCCTTCCAAGTATCGCTATTGGTTCCTCAATCATTCTTTTACTTGGATCAATGCTCACATCTTCGATAGGAATCACACTTGACTCTTAGGCTAAACATTTCCTCAAATAGAATACATGAAATGTGTTGTGAATTCCATCCAATTCTGGAAGTAATTCCAACTGATATGCCACATCTTTAATACGCTTCAGAACTTTAAATGGTCCAATAAATCTTGGACTCAACTTACCTTTCTTTCCAAAGCGAATGACTCCTTTCCATGAGGATACTTTCAGCATCACCATGTCAAAATTGGTCCCTAAGCTTCATAAAGTCATATTTTTTGCCCAAAATACCTCTATGGACTATATACAACTCATTAAACACTTCGAACACCTCAAAAAGGCATTTAACTACATCTTAACCACATTACTACATCAATCAATAAGACATTCAAGTCTCACACGCATAACACATTAACTACATATAAGCATAAAATCTATCGACGACTTAACGACACGTTATGTTGACTTAACGACTCTAGTCAACCGTTAAATAAAAAGATTGAGATGTTACAATTACCTCCCCCTTAAGAGGATTCCGTCCCCGGAATCTCATCAGAAAGGAACAACTTTGGATACTTCTCTTTCATCACAGACTCGGTTTCCCAAGTGAGACTTTCTCCATGGTTGTGTTTCCACTTGATCAACACAAGGTCAATCATCTTCCTGCGTAGCTTCTTTTGCTTCCTTCCAAGTATCGCTATTGGTTCCTCAATCATTCTTTTACTTGGATCAATGCTCACATCTTCGATAGGAATCACACTTGACTCTTAGGCTAAACATTTCCTCAAATAGAATACATGAAATGTGTTGTGAATTCCATCCAATTCTGGAAGTAATTCCAACTGATATGCCACATCTTTAATACGCTTCAGAACTTTAAATGGTCCAATAAATCTTGGACTCAACTTACCTTTCTTTCCAAAGCGAATGACTCCTTTCCATGAGGATACTTTCAGCATCACCATGTCACCAACTTCAAACTCAACCGGCCTTCTTTTCTTGTCGGCATAAGTTTTCTGTCTTTCTCTTGCCACACGAAGAGCTTCTTTAGCAATATTAACTTTCTCCGCTGTGAGCTCTATAATTTCAGGACCTGTAATTTGCTTTTCACCGGGCTCTATCCAACAACTTGGAGTCCTACACCTTCTACCATACAACATTTCAAATGGCGGCATTCCAATGCTTGCATGGTAGCTATTATTATAAGCAAACTCAATCAACTTCAAATGATCATCCCATGCTCCACCATACTCCATTACACAAGCCCTCAACATATCCTCCAATGTTTGTATCGTCCTCTCACTTTGCCCATCGGTTTGAGGATGATAGGCGGTGCTCAAATTCACTCTAGTACCCAATGCGTTTTGGAGACCTTTCCAAAAGCTAGATACAAACCTCGTGTCTCGATCCGAAACGATAGATAATGGAACACCATGCATTGAGACAACTTCATCTATATACATCTTTTCCATCTTGGTCAATGGCACATCTTTAATACGCTTCAGAACTTTAAATGGTCCAATAAATCTTGGACTCAACTTACCTTTCTTTCCAAAGCGAATGACTCCTTTCCATGAGGATACTTTCAGCATCACCATGTCACCAACTTCAAACTCAACCGGCCTTCTTTTCTTGTCGGCATAAGTTTTCTGTCTTTCTCTTGCCACACGAAGAGCTTCTTTAGCAATATTAACTTTCTCCGCTGTGAGCTCTATAATTTCAGGACCTGTAATTTGCTTTTCACCGGGCTCTATCCAACAACTTGGAGTCCTACACCTTCTACCATACAACATTTCAAATGGCGGCATTCCAATGCTTGCATGGTAGCTATTATTATAAGCAAACTCAATCAACTTCAAATGATCATCCCATGCTCCACCATACTCCATTACACAAGCCCTCAACATATCCTCCAATGTTTGTATCGTCCTCTCACTTTGCCCATCGGTTTGAGGATGATAGGCGGTGCTCAAATTCACTCTAGTACCCAATGCGTTTTGGAGACCTTTCCAAAAGCTAGATACAAACCTCGTGTCTCGATCCGAAACGATAGATAATGGAACACCATGCATTGAGACAACTTCATCTATATACATCTTTTCCATCTTGGTCAATGGCACATCTTGGCGCGTTGCCAAGAAATGAGCACTCTTCGTCAATCTATCCACAATAACCCAAACCATATCATTACCTTTTGGAGTTCTAGGTAACTTGGTCACAAAATCCATAATTATATGATCCCATTTCCATTCGGGAATCTCCAATTGATGCAACATTCCATATGGCTTTTTGTGATCTGCTTTAACCCGTGCACAAGTCAAACATCTTTCCACAAAATGTGCCACTTCTCCTTTAATATTAGGCCACCAATAGATTGGTCTCAAATCTGCATACATCTTTGTAGCACCGGGATGAACTGAATACCTTGACCTATGAGCTTCTTCAAGTATCAGTTCTCAGTTGCCTTCAAGTAATGGCACCCAAATTCGACCCTTATATGTCCGAAATCCACGGCTATTCGTCTCCATCACTAATCTTTTCTTCTTTCCAATACTTTTTTTGTCGATGTTATCCTTCAATAACGCTTTAACTTGAGCCTCTTTGATACGATCAAGTAATCCCGACTTCGCTTGTACGACCATACTTATCAATCTACATGAAAAATTCTGCACCTTCCTACTTAATGCATCAGCTGCTACATTGGCTTTACCGGGATGGTATTTGATTTCACAATCACAGTCTTTCAACAGTTCCATCCATCTCCTTTGTCTCACATTCATTTCTTTCTGAGTAAACACATATTGTAAACTCTTATGGTCGGTGTACAAGGTACACTTAGTGCCATATAGGTAGTGTCTCCATAACTTCAAAGCAAACACCACCGCCGCTAACTCAAGATCATGAGTCGGGTAGTTCTTTTCATTTGGCTTCAATTGGCGTGAAGCTTAGGCAATAACCTTATCCCTCTGCATAAGAACACAACCCAAACCCGTAATGGAAGCATCACTATTAACAACAAGATCATCTGTACCTTCGGGTAGGGCAAGGATAGGAGCTTTACATAACTTCGTCTTCAACGTTTGAAAAGCCTTCTCTTGAGCTTCCGACCATACAAACTTCACTCCTTTCTTCGTCAATTCGGTCATTGGCTTAGCTATACGAGAGAAATCTTGTATAAACCTTTGATAATAGCCGGCTAAACCAAGAAAACTCTTGATCTCCGTGGGAGTCTTTGGCTGTTCCCACTTAGAAACAGCTTCAATCTTTGAGGGATCAACTTTAATTCCTTCAGAAGAAATGACATGTCCAAGAAACTGAACTTCTCTAAGCCAAAACTCACATTTAGAGAACTTTGCATATAACTTCTTTTCTCTAAGGACTTCAAGGACAACCCTTAAGTGTTCTCGATGCTCGGCTTCAGACTTAGAATAAATCAGAATGTCATCTATGAAAACAATCACAAAATGGTCTAAGAATGGACGACAGACACGATTCATAAGATCCATAAAAGCGGCTGGAGCATTTGTCAAACCAAAAGGCATGACTAAGAATTCATAATGTCCATATCATGTACGAAAAGCTGTTTTTGCAACATCCTCCTTGTTAACCTTCAATTGGTGATAACCGGACCGCAAATCTATCTTAGAAAAGTATGAAGCACCATGCAGTTGATCAAAAAGATCATCAATACGCGGAAGAGGATACTTGTTCTTAACTGTTCGCTTATTCAACTCACGGTAGTCTATACACATGCGCATTGAACCATCTTTCTTCTTTACAAATAAACCGGAGCTCCCCAAGGCGAGGAACTAGGTTGTATAAAACCCTTGTCAAGTAACTCTTGAAGTTGCGTCATCAACTCTTTCATCTCAGTAGGAGCCAAACGATATGGCGCCTTTGCAACTGGTGTAGCACTGGGAACAAGATCAATCTGAAAAGTAACCTCTCGATCGGGAGGGATACCGGGAAGATCATCCGGAAAGACATCAGAAAATTCCGACACCACATCAACGTTAGAAATAGAAGACTTCTCCTTTCGTGTATCAATCACATAAGCAAGGAAGTGATTCTTATTATGCCGAATGCAATTTAGAGCCTTCATTAAATTAATGATCTTCAACCCCCCCTTCTTCTTATCTCCATAAACAGAGATGACTACACCATCCGGGGTAGTGAAACGAACTACCTTTTGATAACATATAATTGTAGCATCATTTTGAGACAACCAATCCATACCTATCACTATATCAAAACCAGCAAGAGTAGTAGGTAATAACTGGACCGGAAAAGAGCGACCTTCAATCTCAATGTCGCAATCATCATAGCCCACACGTATGTCACTAATAGTACCATTGGAAATCTCTACCTCTACAGAACAATCTGAGGGAGTAGTGACTCTTTCAAGCTTAGGAGCAAACAAGGTAGACACAAAGGACCTATTTGCACCCGAATCAAAAAGAACAGAAGCAGGTTTTGAATTAACAAGGAAAGTACCGCTTACCACTTCATCGTTGTCCTTAGCAGCTTCCACCGTCATTTGAAGTGCTTGAACTCTTGTCTTTGGAGCGGCTGCCTTCTTTCCATCATTCTTCATCTGTGGGCAATCTGCAATGAGATGACCTGTTTCTTGACACTTGTAGCAACGCATCCTATCCCTACAATCAGCTGCAATATGCCCCGATGAACCACACTTATGGCACCATTTGGTCTTGTCTGAACATTGACCATCATGAGTAGTCTTGCAAGTGGGACACCACGTGCCACTCCTCTTTTTGTCTTTACCTCCATTCGAGGTAGAACCACCTTTGAACTTTTTATTAGAACCCGAAGACCAATTAGATCTTCTCTTGAATCCCGACTTCTTATCATCGGCTTTCTCCACCACTTTTTCAGCTTTGAAATCATCATCCAGCCTCTTAGACTCCTTAATGGCTGCAAACAATGTAGTGTGCTACCTACATAGACCACGATAGCTAACCGGGAGACCATCACAATATGCCTCAATCTGGTCCACCTCCCTACGGACCATATGTCCCACAAACTTGAGTTTCTCCATGAACGAATGGGCATACTCCGTTATAGCACCGGGCTTAGCAATCAAAGCCCTAAACTCCTTCTCAATCAGCCTCAACTCTCGAGTTCCAACATACTCCTCCAAGAACTTCTCCTTAAAAGTACTCCAGGACATCACAACTAGCACCTCAGGAGCTATGGAAACTGTAGTAGCCCTCCACCAATTACGGGCATTCTTTTTTCAACATACGAGTTGCACACAAAACTTTCATGTCATCAGGACAATAACATGAAGCAAAGACCACCTCAATATCTTCTAACCACTCCATGGCACCCACTGCATTCTGAGTACCATCAAAGTCTTTAGCACCACATTTCTGAAAACTCTCATACTTAAAGTTGATAATACGAGGGGCAACCACGACTCGAGGTTCCACCATATTTTCTACACCATTAACCTCTGCAACTACATCCTCAGGAGCAACCAATGACCTTACATTCGATGGCTCAGCACGGTTTGAGCGGTTCGAATAGTTTCCATCGGTATGCTCATTCCGGTGCAAACTAGCATCCCTTTCTGCCCTCAATTGTGCTAACTCCTCTTCATTTCTCCTCAAAAGAGCTCGGATAGCTCTCAACTCTTCATGTAATTCTGCTTGATTGGGAACCTGTTCAATCACCGGGTTTGCCCTATCAATTTCTGACCTTGTGGGCTGTGCACCCGGATGTGGCCTTCGCGGAGGCCTTTGGTTAACACCATCCCCAACCCCATTCCCATTAGGCGGAGCACCACTAGCATTAGTCCCACTCCGTTGACTGTTAGCATGTGTGTTAACCATGTTGTCTACAATGAAATGACGACAGTTAGCAAGAATTAAAGTGAGAACAAGGTGATTAAGGCTACACGACATCTACATAAGCTGCATATAGAACCACAAACAAGCCTCAACCTACACTCTCACTCAATCCCAACCCGTCCTAAAGCACTTCATCTCAAGCTAGGCACACCTACATAAGCCTAACTTATCCTCCATCGGTTTAAGTCCAAAATCCTACGGTCATGGTCGAACTTTGGTTCACTTAAACCATTTCTCTGATACCAACTTGTAACACCCTTCATTTAAAAATACGGGTTTCCAAAATTTTTCGCCTGACGGCATTAAAATAAAGCGGAAGAAACATTAATAGTCCAAACCAATTAAAATCTGTTTGGTTTACTTTATTCAATGGTGTTACTAATCGCATCATCAAAACAAGTTTAATAGAAACCCGTCGGCTGCCCAACACAAAACAACCGACTACATAATAATCCAACTCCATTAAAGACAAACATAAACAAATATCTATAAAAGTTCATCATCTATGGGTAGCTAAGGTCAACAGCAAGCTATCTACCCATTCCACGCTCTTCTTCATCAACTACCTCAGCTACGCTAAACCTGAGGGAGCAACACATTTCAAAAGACAAGTGTTAGCTAACGAATTAGCTAAGTAAGATAACACTCAAGTTATAAAACAATTGTCCATTTCAAACATTATGGATTTATATACCTCATTAAGGCACAACACACATCAAACATACCACGTCATCAACATAACATATTAGGATGAACCACCCTAAATGTGTTTATCCTGCTTTACTTAATTACACACATATAACCACATAACTGCTTTCTTCATTAACTGCTTTACTACGTTTTAACTGCTTTACTACATTTTAACTGCGTTAATGTGCAACATAAGTTACACCCGACTAGATGACAACCATTCAGTCGAACATCAAACGTCGTTAAGGAATGGCAAGCCAATCCCCGAGTAATCCGTATGTACAAGATAAATAAGGGCGGGTCAGACCCCTCGTATTACTCAACTGCATCTCAATGACCATGTTGCAAGGAGCTACCCAAGCAACCTACGTCAACGCACTTAGCCGGGCTAGGGCAAGTACGGGTTAAGCTTAACACTTTCCTGCATCAAAGTTTTACGAGCTCGAAACTGCATCATTTAGTTTAGGTGACTACATTACCTAAACATTTACTACGTTAACTGCTTTTACATTTTGGGCCCTTAAACGTGCACGTGACATGGCAACTTAGCAAGTTTAGTGAACTAGATGAGCAAGCCATACAAAACATGCACAACATCAATCAATACCAACATATACTGCATCTCATAACATCACAAGTTACTGCATATCATAACACTACATCATACTACATACATAGCACTACATCCTACGTCATATCATAACATGCACTACAATATATATCATGAGGGACTGCATTTCAGGTCTCAAAGGTCAACTACATAACCCATATTACCTCCCGTGTAACCCATACACCCATAAACAACATAAGTTACCAATTGGGAAGTTATGATTATGAAACCATCATTTGTTGAACCCTCAGCGTGTCAAAAGTAGTGTATCTTACCTCAAAGAAGCGCACGACAATAGGCAACTACGTTACCGTGCAAAGCAAATAGTCTCGTCTACCTATATATAGTAAACGACCATTAGACACGCTAATACTCACGTTATTAAGGTCATATCTCAGACCTCAACACCTACAAACAAGACCCACGACAACGACTACGCATTGGAGGTTCAAAAGTTAAACTCATTTCGAAACTGACACTGTTGCGCCGCAACTACCACGTTGCGCCGCAACATACCATGTTGCGCCGCAACTTATCTTTCTGTATTACAGTTGCGCCGCAACCTACATGTTGCGCCGCAACACCAGCCCTCAGTTGCGCCGCAACCTACATGTTGCGCCGCAACTTAACTTTCTGGAAACCAGTTGCGCCGCAGCTACATGTTGCGCCGCAACCAGCCCCGATTCTGCACAACTTCGATCGATTACACCCCAAACCAGATCCAAACGACTCCAAATCAAATACATGACTTTCATACATCAAAATCCTTTATTTTCAAACCATTATAATGCAAATAACTCCTTTATTAAACCACTTATGATTTGCATTATTAAAACAAACGTTATTTCGACATCAATTGACCCTCCAATGGTCTAGATCTGATTTCTAATGACTCATATGATCAAAAAGACATAAAATCAAAATCAATATACCTCTATTACCTGAAGATCACAATGGGGATGCAAAATACTCGATCAATCACTCCTAAATCAGACGTTTGAAGGATTTTCGGCTTAGAATTTTGATAGGGGATCAAAGGGTGGCTAGGGCTTGAGAGAAAAGTTATATTTCTGCAAATGATGAACTAATGGCTCCCTCCAAGACCCTAAACCCGTTTTGACTTTCACACCATGTCAAAATTGGTCCGTAAGCTTCATAAAGTCATATGTTTTGCCCAAAATACCTCTATGGACTATATACAACTCATTAAACACTTCGAACACCTCAAAAAGGCATTTAAATACATCTTAACCACATTACTACATCAATCAATAAGACATTTAAGTCACACACGCATAACACATTAACTACATATAAGCATAAAATCTATCGACGACTTAACGACACGTTATGTTGACTTAACGACTCTAGTCAACCGTTAAATAAAAAGATTGAGATGTTACAACACATCTCAGCAAGAGGTACCCACTTCTCTCAGTGAACCTCCCGTCAGCAACTCTGGACCTTCTTTAACCATTGATCTCTCCACTTATTCTCTTACACCAAATGATCCTACCACCACCTTATCCGCTATCACTCACTCTTCTTCTATTCATACACCAGCACTACAATGGACTGCTGATCACCCTCTTGACCATGTGATTGGTAATCCACACAATGGTGTCCAAACTCGCTCAGCAACAAGTAATACTTGTCTCTATGTTAATTTCTTATCTCAAATAGTGCCCTCCAAATTTGTTGAAGCCATGGCTGATCCTTGGGTGGAAGCCATGCAAGTAGAATTGACACAATTTGAAAGAAATCACGTTTGGTTTCTTGTTCCTCCTCCCTATAAGGAACCCATTGGCACTCGATGGGTTTATCGGAATAAGATGGATGAAGCTGGTGTAGTTATCAGAAACAAGGCAAGACTGGTTGCACAAGGTTATACTCAAGCTGAAGGCATTGATTATGATGAAACCTTTGCTCCAGTCGCTCGCCTTGAAGCCATTCGTCTCTTTCTTGCTCACGCTGCCTACAAAGGCTTCACTGTCTATCAAATGGACGTCAAGAGTGCCTTCTTAAATGGTGCTCTTGATGAGGAAGTCTACGTTAAGCAGCCTCCTGGCTTTGAGGATCCAAAGCATCCTCACTATGTCTACAAGCTTAATAAAGCTCTCTATGGTCTCAAACAGGCTCCTAGAGCCTGGTATGACACTCTTTCTACCTTTCTTTTAGACCATGGTTTTCGTAGAGGAACCATATATAGCACTCTCTTTATCTACAAGAAGAAAGCTGATGTTCTGTATGTTCAGATATATGTCGATGACATAATCTTTGGTTCCTTATCTACAAAACTTTGTCAAAAGTTTAGCACTCTCATGTCCAGTACCTTTGAAATGAGTATGATGGGTGAATTAACCTTATCCTTGGGGTTACAAATTAAGCAGCTTCCCACTGGAATATTTATCAATCAAGAAAAATATATTCGGGATATGCTGCATAAATTTGACTTCAATCATGTTACTCCAAAAGGAACTCTTATGTCCCCTCCTAATAATCTCCATGCTGACCCTACTGGTAAGTATGTGAATCCTAATCACTATAGAGGCATGATTGGCTCGCTAATGTATCTCACATCAAGTCGACCAGACATTATGTTTGCAACATGCCTCTGTGCTCGCTATCAAGCTTCTCCTAGAGAATCACATCTTCTCGCTATCAAGCGCATCTTTAAATATCTCAAGGGTACACCCACGCTGGGTCTCTAGTACCCAAAGGATTCCAACTTTGAGTTAGTTGGATATTCTGACTCTGACTATGCTGGGTGCATGCTTGATCGCAAAAGCACCAGTGGAGGATGTCAACTGTTGGGGGGGAAGCTGACTAGTTGGACTAGTAAAAAGCAGCACACAGTGTCCATCTCCACTGCTGAGGCAGAATATGTCTCTGCAGCGAGCTGTTGTGCCCAAATTCTCTGGATGAAACATCAGCTTGCTGACTATGATTTGGAATATTCCAAAATTCCAATCATGTGTGATAATACAAGTGCTATTGCTATTCCACACAACCCCGTTCAGCACTCTAAAACTAAGCATATTGACATTCGATATCACTTTATTCGTGACCATGTCATGAAAGGTGATATTGAAATCTATTTCATTCCTACTGATGATCAAATTGCTGACATCTTCACTAAACCATTGGATGAAACTAGATTCAAATTGCTTGTTAGCAAGTTAGGAATGCTGAATGGTGAATCAGCAACATGATTTTTCATGTATGCTAACTCATCGAGTTTAAGTCTGTCTTGCTCGCTGATCTCAAAGCAATGAAATGCTTAAAGTCTTCATCTAGTCCAGCAGCAAACGGCTCTGGTAAAGACTTATCAAATCCGTTAATCCCTGTTGCTTTGGGAAAAAGCAAAATAAAGTAATGGAGAGCTAAAAGTCTTCATCTAGTCCAGTAGCAAACGGCTCTGGTAAAGACTTCTTAAATCCGTTGATCCCTGTTGCTTTGGGAAAAAGTAAAATAAAGCAATGGAAAGCTAAAAGTCTTCATCTAGTCCAGTAGCAAACGGCTCTGGTAAAGACTTCTTAAATCCGTTGATCCCTGTTGCTTTGGGAAAAAGCAAAATAAAGCAATGGAGAGCTAAAAGTCTTCATCTAGTCCAGTAGCAAACGGCTCTGGTAAAGACTTATTAAATCCGTTGATGGCTGACAGTTTGCCAAAAACTGTATTCATTGTCAGCGATCAACAATCAGTTGTGAAGTCGCTGACAAAACGTTAGGCATGCTGAGTATATCCCAGCATGTGATCTTCCTTAATAACTAAATGTTTTCAGCATCCAAACTTCTTTTCTTGAAAGAGTGCTGAAGAAAAAGGCATTTAATTGTATTAAATATCTTTCTTAACATTAATTTCTTATTTAATAAAACATAGGATATTTTTGAAACTAAGTGTTTTCAATGTAACTATGTTGGTGACGTGGCAAAATTTTGAACCACATGTTTTAAAATTCAAAACTGAAAGGTCACCTCGATTTCTTCCTTGATCACGTCATTTGTCCTCATGTGACAGTTTTTGCGCATCTGATTGACAGGTGATGTCTGCAAATACGGCGTATACTCGAGTATTTGTAGATATTATTTTCTTTCCTTTTATTAAAACGTTACTCACAAACGTGTTATATATATATATTATAATCGTATATATACGAAAACAGTTGGTTACAACTGTTATCCTTTTCAAAAGAAGAGAGAGAAACTTTTTCAATACCTTTTCGTGTGTAAAGACGTGGCCCACCACCATACCCTATATATATCCGCTCATTATTCTCTCACCACACTTTACACACACTCAAATCTTTTCGTATCCCTTCAATAAAAAATCTCTCCATATTTCTCTCTTTCTGTTCATCTTCTTCATAAATTCTTCATCTCTTTTCCGATCAAATTCTTGTCCCAAATAAAAATGGCATCATCCTCTGAAACTCCTCAAATCGTTGAATCATCAACATAAAATGTTGAGATTCCTTCTTCTTCCACCGCCACCGTTCAAAATCCACCAGTTCCTGAACCACAAGTTCAGGAACAAGAACCAATCACATATCTAAACTCTCTTGAATATGTGCCAGTAAATGTAACAAAATCTTCTAAAGTCTCTTTTTCTCCCTCAAAGATGATTGTTAATGTCACACCCCGTTGTAGCGGAAATACAGGGTTAACAAGTAATTGCGTACTAATCAGAAGGTAAATAGAGATTACATCCATTAATCCAAATACGAGTTTATTACAAGTATAATCGTTCGGAAGTGGACCCCAATACACGGATACAAACTATCCTCAATTGGAAATGGGCCCACTAAATACAAATATAACATATGGACAGCTAAGTACAATTAGGACTAATAAAGCTATAGTCCTCAGAGGTCTGACGCTAATTGTACGTCCAATGTTCAAAAGATGGCTTCAAAATGCCATATACGCTTCCAAATACTTACTGTTGGTTCCCTGAAAAGCATGAAATTTGAGAGGATCAACTATCGAAATAGTTGGTGAGTTTACAGTATGTTTGACCAAATGTTTATTCGTCATTGATACAACACAATGACCTATAGTTATAAAAGACCAGGCAGTTAGAATACAACATCTAACAATACTTTTATTTCAAAAACAGTCGGTATATCTAGATCCGACCTTTTATACAAGACTGTCAGTATATCTAGATCTGACAACTCTTATATCACAATTTATAACGAGATAGTCAGTATATCAAATCTGAACTCATCTTATATCACGTCAATCAGTATATCTAGATCTGATGACAGCATATGACAGTCAGAATACAACATCCGACAGTATCAGCCAATATGCCTCGCACAGGTTTCCGTTCCATGTGGGTGCGGACCTTAACCAAGACAGTCAGAATACAACATCCGACAATTTACAAATAGGGGGAAACATTTTAGTTTGTCAAACACAAGGAAACATTTTAATCAGCCATCACACGGCAATCCAACGTCATTTTATCCAACATTTAATAAATGACACGTATACACATTTTCGACAGCCCAACATGGCAAATTTAAGTCAAATGATCTAAGTATCCAAATCACATGGCATACTCACAAAACAATCATTTATTTAATAAATAGTGTATACAACAGTACATGCTTTTCAGGCCCAAAGTAAAAGGAAAAGGGCGCCATAAACTCACCTTAGCGATCTAAATGCTAAAAGGTATAACGTAGCTCGAGAAGATCCACAGTCAATTCTCCTGGTTATCCAAAACCTATGATATCATTACCAATAATGAGGATCAAATCCCTTGACGACGGGTATCCTACGTACAACTACTTAGCTATAGACCCTAGAATGCCATAACCGAGAATGTGATTCAATGTTCAATATTATTTGACTCAAGTTCGTCTTTTAATACTAAATTGGATGGAAAGTCAAATGTTCCAGCAAGATACCACTGCGCCGCAGTGGGAAAAGTTTCACCCCACTGCGCCGCAGTCAGACAACCAGAGCTCACTGCGCCGCAGTGGCTTAAGTCGACACCAGACCAGAGCTGGGCACTGCGCCGCAGTGGGCTAAGACAACGCTCACTGCGCCGCAGTGGCTTAAGTCGACACCAGACCAGAGCTGGGCACTGCGCCGCAGTGGGCTAAGACAATGCTCACTGCGCCGCAGTGGCTTAAGTCGACACCAGACCAGAGCCTGGGCACTGCGCCGCAGTGGGCTAAGACAACGCCACTGCGCCGCAGTGGGCTTAAGACACCACTGCGCCGCAGTGACCAGAGCTGGGCACTGCGCCGCAGTGGGCTAAGACAACGCCACTGCGCCGCAGTGGCTTAAGTCGACACCAGACCAGAGTCTGGGCACTGCGCCGCAGTGGGCTAAGACAACGCCACTGCGCCGCAGTGGCCCCATTCTGCAGCCAAAAACCAGCAACTTCTTATGCAGAAAGCCAAACCAAAAATGTTTCTAAATCAATCCCTTTCATTTCAAAGACTATGTGTATGTTCATAAGACCTGGAAATATCCAAATTCGCCAACCATTCATCATTCCAACCCTTTTGATTTCAAAACCTAATTTCTAAGTCAAATGTCCATTTATCAATAAAACCCTAATTTCTTATCAAAATCAAAGGTTTCTAATTCCATTAACAAAACTGAATCAAACCCTTAATTGAATTTAAATCAATAAGAAAATTGAAGAAATAAGTTAACTTACCACTTTTGTGTTCTTGAAGAATTTGATGAGGATGATGAAGATTATGATGATGTTAAAGCTTGATTATCCACTAAAATGATAAACCCCTTTAAATTTCTCTTAAGATTTCTTCTTGCAAATTGATTCAGAGCATAAAAGATATTTGTGTGTGTGTTCTGTGTGTGTGTGGGTGTGTTTTGTCAGGAAGTTTTAAGAAAAGGGTGATGGGGGGGTTTGTTGTTTCCCTCCCAGCCTTTCAAACCAATTTAAGCCCATGTGGCTTCTTTTAGAAAATTTTAATACCCTTAATTTGGTAAAATGCTTACGATTAATTACCGTTTGACCTAAAAGTCAAAATATAAGGTAAAGGTATTTTCCCCCGTCTTATTTTAGTTAAGACAAGAAATTAAAATTAAATAAACTAAACTTTTAGAAACATTTAGTTTAGACAGTCTATTTACTGTGTTCAATTTTTAACATTTAAATCTTAATTTAACGTTATTTTAAGACTCGGCATTCGTCTAAATAGCTAATAGTCTACGTCACAAGGATACGCCTAATTGAACTATAACGAAGGTTCAATTAACTAACAATTTCCACGTCATAATCTCTATATTAGACGAAATTATAATAATGATCGAGATTAGGACTAACCCGTTGTTAATAAATCACGAGTTGTCACAGTTAAACCCAACAATCATCTTGGCACGTCTGAAGTACCAAAAGGTACAAAAGGATATACGCCAATGCTGGATTTCAACCATGCATCTCCTGCAAACTATTGCATCATGGCGGACCCATAACAAATTTTTGTCCATCTTCTTCTTGAGTTCGGGTGGACTTGTGAGTATGATGATAACTCAAAGTCCATTACTGGAACCGTCTGCCAGGGGGAGAAAACTATCACTATCACTCCGGCATCTCTTCGCCAAACATTAAGGTTTCCACAAGAAACGGATGAAAATAAATTTGTGGAGCCAGTCAGTGAGAATGAATGGAAGGCTTGGCTGCCATCCATTGGATACAATTATAACTTGAGAAATCCTCCAGCGATCCTAAGCAATCCTTTAAAGCAAAATCTACTAGGGATCTGGAGGGTACTATTTACTCATTTGATTCAGTGTAAGGGGGGTAATTCTGGTTCTTACAATCAAGCATCATCTACTTCGATGCCAATGATTCATGCTCTCGCTGAAGGGAGATATGTAGACTATGGCCAGCTGATCTTCAATTACATGAAGAATAAGATCAGCATGAACAACAGGTCGCACACAGTGCCCTTCACAAGAATATTCTCTCTCATTTTCAAGGAGGCGCTGGGTGATGAGTATGTGCTACCTAAGGCTTCAACAATTCCAACAGCAAGGGTTGGAAACAACATATACAAGCAGCCCGCTGAGCATCTGGTTGCTCGACTCACCTCTCACATGAAAGAGGTACTCTTCTCTCTTAACTCTTCTTTATACCTGAAAGACAGCGACTGGGAGGCAGCACTTCCTACTGATGAAGTGGCTGGTACGGTCGCTGTGGATGATAGATTGCCTGTTGAGGCTGGTTCGCTGGAAAACCCCCAGCGACCTCCCAAGCCTCCAAAAAGACCAAAAAATCAAAGGCAACATCCTCAACTCAATCTACTCAATCTTCACCCTCCGCTGACGTCCCAAAACATAAGCGGAGTGTATCAAAGGGCAAACGAGTTACTAAGGCTAGGGAGTCCTTACCGCCCAAGGACATTAGTACCCAAACCAACCCATCAGCAGCCTCCCAACAGGCTGTTGATGAGACAAATGGGAGCAGTTTACAGCCACCTCAAACTTCTGTAGGCGAGGTTGGTGAAGATATTGGGTCACCCCAACCCACTAGAGGTCTAAGTCCACCCCATCAAATATTTCCCCTTCTTCTCAAAACCCTTCTGAGTCGTTGTCAGCAGCCAGATCACAGATGATGCTAGAGACAACACAATCTACGGCTGATGATGTCTCAGTGCAACAACACACTGAGACTGAGGCACCAATTGACCCTACCCCTATCTCTTTCTCTGTCTTGGAAACTGTTAGTGCAGGGACCGAGACAAATGTGTCTTCATCAGGCGCTGAAACTGATGAGGAGTTGGGCAGCGAGTTCAGTCAACAAGATGATGATGCTGAAGTTAAACTCGCTGCCACTGAAGAAAAAGAAGAGGATGAAGTGACCAGCGAAGACTTTAATGAAGAACTCAATTATGTGTTAGTCTCTTCTCCTCCTACTCAATTTGATAATGCTGGTGACACCTTACCAGACATGCCTCCTCCTCCTTATTTCTCTCCAAGGCCCACTGTTTATCATGAGCCAGCTGGGTACTTCGGAGAATATTTCTGTACACCATCTCCTGGGCATGAAGCCAAGATCCCATATGAAGATGAGGAGATTGATGATGAAATTATCATGGAAGTGCCACCATTGCATCATCCTGACTTCTTTGGCCTTCCATGTTCTAAGTATCCAGTGTCGCTGAAGGACCTCAAAGTGCCTTCTCCCGAGGAAGCGACCACTGCCTTCACTGCTGTAAACTTGCCTGGTTTGGACTATGTTGAAACTTACCAGCTGCAAGAAATTCTTAGAAGGCTCCAAATCTGTCAAAGTCAGGGGAACATGCATGGTTATTTGTACGCCTGGTTGGTTGACAAGATGGCTGAAATAAATTTTGGGGCACTTGCCAAGTTTGAGGAGTTAGTTCTTGGAAATAATAATTTGAAGGATGAGCTTTCTACACTTCAAGGAATGGTGTTTGGAATTACAAAGAATCAAGTCACCAACACCAGGTCAAATGAGCAGCTTTTTAGAAGAAATCAAACTCTGCTGCATGAAAGCATGAAGAAAGTCAGCACCTCCAACTCCTCTATCTCTGCCTCGCTAGACAAGTTAAAAGAAGAAGTCCATTCAGCGAAGGCTGCTGAAGTGCCTGGCCTCTTGTCAGCACTTGATGAACTCAAACAGTCTAACATTCTTCTCACTGCTCACATTCGCCAACTCACCAACTCTGTCTCCTTCTTCTCTAAAAATCAAGATGATTTTCTTACCACCCTCACTCGTGAAATCTCTTCTCTTAAAACCCAATCATCTTCTCAAACTCCTTCACAGGCTGCTGTTGATAAAAAGTTACTTGAAGAATCTATCTGCAGGCAGCGAAAACTTGAAGAGGAAGTTGGTACTCTTAAAGGGATGATGACTGAAATGCTGGGACTCCTTAAGAAAAACAATGTGGAAGTAGCTAGTTCCTCCGCTGCTTCCAAGGGGGAGAAAGATGCTGAGGAGGGTCCAGCAAATGGGAATGTTACAAGAGAAAATGTTGAAAGTGCTCCCCAAACTGAAACTGAAAATGTTGATATTGCTGAGAAGGTTGATGAACTGGCAGCAAATGTTGAGGGGGAGCAAACTGAAAATGTTACAAGTGAAAGTGCTCCCCAAGTGAAAGTGCTCCCCAAACTAAAAGTACTGAGAAGGTTGTTGAACCGGCAGCCACTGTTGAGGGGGAGCAAGCTGAGAAGGTTGTTGAACTGGCAGCTGAAGCTGAAAAAGAAAAAGAAACAACAGTTGCTGAGAATGTGCCAGCGACTGTTGAAAAAGATGAAGTCATTGTCATTGCTGAGGATGTACCAGCAGGGGACATAAATGTATCTTCATTCAAGCCAACCCCTGAGTTCCATGTTGCACTCGAAAAGAAGTATGCTGAAAAGGGTAAGGCAGCGATTGCCGATAAAATTGCTGGCAAGCCACCCAAAGTTCCTACTACAGCAAGGGATCAACAAGAAAAGCTAATGGCTGGAGCTTTCCCTAAGCCAACAACATCTCAAAAAACAACTGCTGAACTTACTCCTGAAGAAGTTGTACTTCAGGAGGAGCTGAAAAAGAAAAAGAGAGAAGAGGAGCTCTCTCAAAAGTTTATAAGTGAGCAGGTTGTTGGTGAAGAATTGAAAGATGCTGATGGTGAGTTTAAAATGTTGGCTCAGCAGACTAGTAGGCTCGAAGCACTAAAGAAGAAAGAGGAAGAGTTCTATGCCAGGAAAGCTCAATTGAAGAAAAATTTTGAAGAAGGCAAAGAACGCTACCTCAAGTCAAGGGAGATTAGGCAAAGGAAAGAAGAGATCCTGTCAGTCAGGGTCACTTTGACAAGGAAGGGAATGAACATTCACCTTCAAAGGGAAGGAGTGCCCAAGTTGCTTACTTTGGAAGAGGTCACTGATAGCACACTTGGGCCAACTGAATGGATTGAAGTTTACAAGCTGATAAAGGATAAGAAAGTAGTTAGCTACAAGCCGCTGATTGAGCTAGCAGGGAAGCAAATAAAGAAAGTGCGTGAAATGGAAAAGAAGTATAGAATTAAAGACTCCCTGCTCAGCGCTGCTAGACATCCATTCCCTCCTCCTCCATCTCAGCCAGCAAGAGCTGGAGTTAAAAGGCCAGCTTCTGGATCCCATTCTTCTCAGCTCCCCACTATACTCAGAGTCATTCCCAAATCTGATATAGATGAGGAGCCGCTGCTTAACCTCAGAATGCCTTCCAGAACTCTTTTTATGGAAGGTGTTTATGATGAGAAGCTGGGAGGTTTCTGTTTTTGCAATGTTCATGGTCATGAACTCTTCTTCAGGACTAGTGAAATTGCCATTGCTCCTTCTTCCTTCCTTGTAAAAATAAGGAAGTATTGTATCAAGACTTCCAATGATCTCGAGTTTATAAAGTTGATTGATCAAGAGCTGCTGAAGCCTGAAAGGCAAAAGGATGAAGCATTCATCAAGGCCAAGCAAGAGTCTCAGTGGGATTAAGTAGTCTTGTAAAATTTGTAATGCTGTTTATAGTAAAGTTGTTTGTCATATATAAAATCAGCATTCCCTCATCCTACTTATCATGCTTATGAGTTCAAGCCACTTCCACTCAACTAAGTCTCCTCAGCGAATAGGGGGAGATTGTTGAGTCATGGATTCGCTGAAAGACTCAGCGATGGACTCTGTCAGCGAATCATCAGCGACCATCATTCATCTTCGAGTAAAAGATAAGTTCAATGACTCACCCCAAGATTTGTAAGTCAAATATGGGCGGGAAGATGAAGATAAGAAGGCTGGTCCCCAAGGACACGTGTTGATCAAGCAGAATGAAGACATGTGACCTTGTACCAAAATGGTACTAAGGTGTTTCTCTTTCATACCCGTTTTGGAAAAGAAACAAGATGGAAAAAGAGATTCCTGCATACCAGTCTTACACACCAATAGATGGTTGACAACCTTCATGTGTCAACATCTATTGGGTTGTCATGTGATGTCTTTTCTCCCCTATATAAAGCATCACTTGACCTAGCCGCAACTTAGTTGGTTCGTGCCATATTTTACACTTAGTGTGTTTTTCTCTCTTTGTATAATTGTTAAGTTTTTAGTGTGTCAAAACTTAACAATATTTTCTCTTTTCTTTCTTTGTAAACTGACCATGTATTCACCGTTTAATCAATATTACTTATGATTAAACTTATTTACTTTTATGTCTTGTGTTCTTAAAGTAATTGACATTAGTTGTTAATTATATAATCTGTGCAAACTTGGGACTTTCAATTAGCATTACCGGTTTCGAACAACGTGCCAGCTTTTTCAGAGTACAGTAAAACATGCAGGTTGATGGGACTAGTCACTGCGAACCCGGTATTGGCAAAACCGGGTTCGAGGTCACAAAAAAAGAGGTAGCAGGTTGATATATATTTTCTCGATTTGTGCGTATATATATATATATAATACTATGTGATTTGGTTGTTCATATAATACTATGTGATTTGTTTCAAGTTTAATATATATAATACTATGTGATTCGGCTGCTCCTTGATTAGAATCAATATTTAACCTGGCAAGTTCAATATCATCCCGCAAATGCATCATCAAGATATGACATAACCTCTCTCCCACTATTATATTCCCACAACAATATTGCCCCCTACCCTGTCACCACCGTGAACCCTGCCGGAAAAAACACCAGAGGAAACAAACACTCACTCATCGAGTGTGTTGATGCTCGTCACAGTCCAGTTTTCGTGGCAACACCACCACCATTAACAAGCCCATATGCCATTGGTGGGTCGGAGTATGTTGATTGCTTATGAACTCTGAAAAATAGATATAAAAAGTTATGATGATTGAGAGGGGGAATCAGTTGGTTTTATAAAAATAAACAAAGCTGATTACAAATCTTTGCCTTTTTGTTATTTTAACTACATTTCGTTTTATGGGTTGGAGAAGAAAGGGATTTGTGGTTAAAAAGAAAGAGAGAGAAAGAGGAGTTTTACTAAATGTCTTTTTTAAACTTCCCACTACTTATTGTGGTCCCACAAATTACATATGCAAAATTGTTTCAATAGTCACTGTACTGTAGCGGTCAAAAAGCTACTGCAACATGTCACATCAATGTGAAACCGGTAATGCTAATACCGGTTTCAAACTGAATTTTCTGAACCCGGTTTTGCGAATACCGGGTTCGAGGCAAAAATCCGAAACCGGTACTGGGAGTACCGGTTTATCTGGTTTCACAAAAAAAAAATTCCAAAAACTTGTTTGACAAAACACCCTTGAAAAACGCCCGTTTCAAAAAAAAATTCCAAAAACTTGTTTGACAAAACACCCTTGAAAAACGCCCGTTTCAAAAAAAAATTCGATCCATGACAACCATATTAATGGCGTGCCAAATACCAGAATTGGTAAAACCCGGTTTCAACCAATCCGAGAATCAAACAGGATTATATATATTGTTTAACACCAAGACCCAAAGCGCATTAGAGTTTGCCACATACCTCCATTTCCATTTCAGGAGTAACCCACGATTTAAAGCATCCAAAGATCCAATTCCAAGACCGCCATTCGCCTTACTAGCCAAAGTGGTATCCCAGTTGACCCAATGCATCTTCTTACAATCTTCGGTACCTCCCTAAAAAAATTTAGCACGCAAACTTTCGAGCTTCTTTTTAACAGCAACCGGAAGTCGAAATAAAGACATATAATAAGTACCAACTGATCCAAGAACCGATAACACTAACGTTGATCGACCGCCAATGGATAGCAAGTTTGCTTTCCATTTAGAAAGTCTCTTTTTAAATTTATCAATGATCGGAGACCAGGACTCCACTCTTTTCATATTAGCTCCTATTGGAACACCCAAATAAGTAAAAGGAAAAACACCACGCCACAACCCATAATTCTAGCAAACTGATCAGATTCGACCCCAGTAGCACCGACTCCATAAAGTTTAGATTTCTGAAGATTTATCCGCAAACCAGAAGAAATATAGAAACATGTAAAGATTGTTTTGATGTTGATGAGATTTTCTTCGGACCAATCTGCCAAGAAAAGGACATCGTCAGCATAAACAACACGATGTGAAAACCGGTGGCTCGGCCTTCGTTTGTTGGGAGTTTTTCTCGTGCCTCCTTTTGGTAAGACCTCGCAGTTAATGTCTCGGGAAGAGTCTAGAGATTGTTGTTATTGGTTTCGTTTCTAGGTTGAATGTATATTTGTAATTGTACTTTTGGCGACTAGTACCTTGCTAGTTTGCCGTTTATAAATAAAATTCTTTAGCCGTTCCAAAAAAAAAGATGAGATGGGGAGAGATTACCAACCTTTAAACCACGAATCGTTCCTGACAGTTTCATATCTTCCACAGTGACATGTAAACCTTCCATAGAAAGGATGAAAAGGAAGGGTGCCATCGGATCGCCTTTTCTAAGACCTCTTTCTAAAGCAAACTCCTTAGTAGGACTGCCATTAACAAGGATAGAAGATCTAGCCGAGTAAAGACAAGCAGAAATCCAGCTAATCCATCTCCTCCCAAACCCCATAAATCGCATAACAGTACATAGATAATCCCAGTTAAGGGAATCATATGCCTTGGCAATATCCAACTTGAGAAAAATTGCTTTCTTCTTTTTCTTTTTAAACCATTCAAGGATCTCATTGAGGATAAGAGGACCATCCAGAATGTTACGCCCCTTAATGAAATCCGATTGAGTATAACTCACCACCGAGTCAAGCACCTTAGCGAGTCTTCTTACTAAAATTTTAGCAATGATTTTATATTGTAGTCCAATAAGACTGATTGGTCGGAACTCCTCAATAGTCAGTGGATTAGAAACTTTCGGGATGAGAGTAATAAAAGAAGAGTTACAACCGGGGGGAAGGAAGCTCGTTTGGAAAAAACGCTGCACAAAATTAACCACATCCATTTTAAATAGATCCCACGACTCTTTAATGAAACCAAAAGTAAATTCATCAGGCCCCGGGGATTTATCACTACCACATTCCCAAACCGCAGCCTTGACCTCATCCTCAGATACCATTCTTTCAAGATGATTTGCCTGCTTACTAGACAATGATTTGAAAAATTGACTCCTTGACGTTAATTTCACGTACGGGCCTCTCTTGAACTTCCTAGCATAATGATCTGCAAAAGCATTCTTAACACTGTCAGGATCCTCAAGCCAAACACCATTCACTTAAACACCTTGGATAGAAAGATTTTTCCGAGACTTATTAACATAGGAATGAAATAAATTAGTGTTCTCGTCACCTTCCACACACCAGGTGACCTTGGATTTTTGTTTGATGTCTAAAAACTCACCATTTTCCAAGTTCAGGATTTCATGTAGAGTATCAATCCGTTTTTTTGCGACATTATCATCATAACCACCATTATCCAAATGTTTATCCAAGGCAACCAACTCATCACGAAGTCTTGCCAATTTGACCTTGTTGTTTACATTTTTTTTCCAGTTTTTAAGGTCGCCCTTGAGAAGTTTTAGTCTGTTTCGAAATTGAGAAATTGGACAACCAGGTAAGGTGATAGAAGATTTCCAAGACTCAGAAACCACAGAGTTAAATCTCAAAATTTTACTCCACGTATTAAACACTTTAAAAGGAATAGGGCCATAGTCAACGACTTGTTGGAAAAGAATAATAGCATGGTGATCAGAAATATTTCTATCCAACACAATAGCCTTAATATTAGCAACCGCCGCAAAAATAGGTCTAGAGATTAAAAAACTGTCAAGTTTGGCCCCACAATTGCCATTCGGGCTCATGCGGGTAAATCTGTACTGCCCCATTTGCACGTCAACTAACTCGGTATCCAAACTAAAAGAATTAAATGCAGAAACATTTGCGTGGCAGAAGGCAGATCCTACCCTCTCATCCGCACAACGGACCGAATTAAAGTCTCAAAGAAAAAGGAAATTCTCTCCATGATTGGCCATAAACTGCTTAATAAAGTTCCTAAGACTCCTTTTTGCTATTTCATCCTGCGGGGCATAAACATTAATCATAAAACAGTTAAGATTGAGAGGAATCCACATACCTTCCACGACGAGGACATTAGGAAAACAAAGCACTTTGGTACTCTGAAACACTGGACAGAAAGCAAACCACCTGAATGACCCCGAGCCAATGAAGTCGCAAACTCAAACTGGCCATTACCCCATAATTTACGGATATTAAGGAGATTAACCGACGACATAAAAGTTTCTTGAATTCCACAGAAATTAACACGATGATTTGCTAAAGTAGAAGAGACCTTTTACAGCTTGTTCGGGTCTTTCCCACCAAAGCCACGCAAATTCAAAGATAACACATTCATTAAGCCAACTGACCCTCACGCATTCCTGTAATCATATCCTTCAATACATTAACATCAGAAGGCATTTCTAAACCAATATCATTCCCCATGCGATTCAAACGAGAAAGACCAGAAGATGGAGACTCCTTGCAAGAGATACCACGCACAGACCCACCATGGCATTGAGAAGCAGCATCAAACTTTGTATCACATTGACGAGGCTCTTGATTATCCATAACCATATTTTTAGGCGCCCCCTTAAAGACCGGTGGAGTAGAAACTGAAGAATTCATATTCACAACACCATTGGGAGAAGCACTAGAATCAGTATCCGACTTTCCATCCCCCAACACAACTTCATGTGCATCAATATTCTCCAAATTAATAGTATCATGTTCCCCTGAAGGTATCTCAAGATTACCACTAGAAAACTTATCCAATACTTTATTGTTTACATCATGTGTAACATGTTCCCCTAAAGGCACCTCAAAATCATCACAGGAATAAACATTTTTAGTTGGTTCCATATAGTTCTCATCATCCACTTTTTTTGTCACGTTATTGAAATCCACCTCAAGATCATCAGTAGCATTATTAGGACAATTTACATTATTTTTTTCAATATCATGGACCATGTTCCTTTCCATACAATCATTGACACAAGCATCATTATTAAAAATTGAATCACCAACAATCTCACTGATGACATACACCTCCAGCGGCACACAGAACCTGTCACAGTAACACGTTATGATACGAAGGTCCGTCTGTCACGAAGGCTTCCGCAGTAAGATGAAAGGGATAAGAATTACTCCCCTAAAAGTTCGGGATTTGTTCCTATCACTTTTAACCGATAATTAGGGAAATTATATCCTTGGCCTAAGACTTAGGAAACCCTAAAGAGGCCTACTTGTTCTCCAAGAACATCTCTCCTATAAAAGGAGATCCGTAAGACCTTCTAAAAGGCATGCAACTCAATACTCGATCACACATAGATCGTATTCTGGCTAGATTGGCGTAAAGAGATCAAAACTCTACCTCAGGGGAATCGCCAACGAACAGCCTAAAACCACCCATTATCCCACATTTGTTCTAACCTCGGTTCGGTGCACAAACATCCGTGGGACCCCACACTCAGATCCCATAACCACTCTCAATTCTGTTTTTTGTATCGAATCAAAAACTAGGAAAAATGGCCGATGTTCCGCCAGGATTTGGACAAAATCCCCAGCAAACGACGGGAAACGAGCCTACTGGAAACTCTCCACCCAGATCTGGGCCAGCAACTGAAGTGCCGACCAGTGGTGATCAGCAAACGAATCGCCGAACTGATGAAGACACGGAACGCCCAGCCCAGACACCAGGGGGACAAGGCGGGTTCACTCGGGGGTCTCCATCCAGGACCCCACAATTATTCGATCCAGACTATATTCTTCAAAATTATAGTCATATCCAGCAAACTATGAGGCATCTACGAAGAATCGGAGCACTCGATAGCACCAGCAGGGTATTAAACTTTGACGATGAAACAGAGGATGACTATGATGCGGAAACTCCTCCAAGGGGACTCCAACGATACCCGCGGATTCCGAGACCCAGGGTCAGAACCGATTACGGTTTCGGGCTGAATAGCGAGGGCCTCCGGCCCCGAACACCTCTGCATCGGACACGGCCGGAAGAGACTGAAGCCTCAAGGCCAGAAAACACAGCCTCTGGAGCTGACACTCAGGCTAATGTTCCCCCAGGATCCGTAGGACCTGGGGGTCAGCAGTCCAACATGCCTCAGGCAGGATCTGTCCCCGGACAAAGTGCCCAGTATGCCCCAGCAAGTACCGGAGGGAATAATGCCAACCCGACGTACAGTACTCCCGCCGGCTACAATATCCCATCCGGAGCCTATCAAGGACCTTCGGGACAGAGCTATCAAGGACCTTCGGGCCAAAGCTATCAAGGACCTTCGGGCCAAAGCTATCAAGGACCTTCGGGCCAAAGCTATCAAGGACCTTCGGGCCAAAGCTATCAAGGACCTTCGGGCCAAAGCTATCAAGGACCTTCGGGCCAAAGCTATCAAGGACCTTCGGGCCAAAGCTATCAAGGACCTTCGGGCCAAAGCTATCAAGGACCTTCGGGCCAAAGCTATCAAGGACCTTCGGGCCAAAGCTATCAAGGACCTTCGGGCCAAAGCTATCAAGGACCTTCGGGCCAAAGCTATCAAGGACCTTCGGGCCAAAGCTATCAAGGACCTTCGGGCCAAAGCTATCAAGGACCTTCGGGCCAAAGCTATCAAGGACCTTCGGGCCAAAGCTATCAAGGACCTTCGGGCCAAAGCTATCAAGGACCTTCGGGCCAAAGCTATCAAGGACCTTCGGGCCAAAGCTATCAAGGACCTTCGGGCCAAAGCTATCAAGGACCTTCGGGCCAAAGCTATCAAGGACCTTCGGGCCAAAGCTATCAAGGACCTTCGGGCCAAAGCTATCAAGGACCTTCGGGCCAAAGCTATCAAGGACCTTCGGGCCAAAGCTATCAAGGACCTTCGGGCCAAAGCTATCAAGGACCTTCGGGCCAAAGCTATCAAGGACCTTCGGGCCAAAGCTATCAAGGACCTTCGGGCCAAAGCTATCAAGGACCTTCGGGCCAAAGCTATCAAGGACCTTCGGGCCAAAGCTATCAAGGACCTTCGGGCCAAAGCTATCAAGGACCTTCGGGCCAAAGCTATCAAGGACCTTCGGGCCAAAGCTATCAAGGACCTTCGGGCCAAAGCTATCAAGGACCTTCGGGCCAAAGCTATCAAGGACCTTCGGGCCAAAGCTATCAAGGACCTTCGGGCCAAAGCTATCAAGGACCTTCGGGCCAAAGCTATCAAGGACCTTCGGGCCAAAGCTATCAAGGACCTTCGGGCCAAAGCTATCAAGGACCTTCGGGCCAAAGCTATCAAGGACCTTCGGGCCAAAGCTATCAAGGACCTTCGGGCCAAAGCTATCAAGGACCTTCGGGCCAAAGCTATCAAGGACCTTCGGGCCAAAGCTATCAAGGACCTTCGGGCCAAAGCTATCAAGGACCTTCGGGCCAAAGCTATCAAGGACCTTCGGGCCAAAGCTATCAAGGACCTTCGGGCCAAAGCTATCAAGGACCTTCGGGCCAAAGCTATCAAGGACCTTCGGGCCAAAGCTATCAAGGACCTTCGGGCCAAAGCTATCAAGGACCTTCGGGCCAAAGCTATCAAGGACCTTCGGGCCAAAGCTATCAAGGACCTTCGGGCCAAAGCTATCAAGGACCTTCGGGCCAAAGCTATCAAGGACCTTCGGGCCAAAGCTATCAAGGACCTTCGGGCCAAAGCTATCAAGGACCTTCGGGCCAAAGCTATCAAGGACCTTCGGGCCAAAGCTATCAAGGACCTTCGGGCCAAAGCTATCAAGGACCTTCGGGCCAAAGCTATCAAGGACCTTCGGGCCAAAGCTATCAAGGACCTTCGGGCCAAAGCTATCAAGGACCTTCGGGCCAAAGCTATCAAGGACCTTCGGGCCAAAGCTATCAAGGACCTTCGGGCCAAAGCTATCAAGGACCTTCGGGCCAAAGCTATCAAGGACCTTCGGGCCAAAGCTATCAAGGACCTTCGGGCCAAAGCTATCAAGGACCTTCGGGCCAAAGCTATCAAGGACCTTCGGGCCAAAGCTATCAAGGACCTTCGGGCCAAAGCTATCAAGGACCTTCGGGCCAAAGCTATCAAGGACCTTCGGGCCAAAGCTATCAAGGACCTTCGGGCCAAAGCTATCAAGGACCTTCGGGCCAAAGCTATCAAGGACCTTCGGGCCAAAGCTATCAAGGACCTTCGGGCCAAAGCTATCAAGGACCTTCGGGCCAAAGCTATCAAGGACCTTCGGGCCAAAGCTATCAAGGACCTTCGGGCCAAAGCTATCAAGGACCTTCGGGCCAAAGCTATCAAGGACCTTCGGGCCAAAGCTATCAAGGACCTTCGGGCCAAAGCTATCAAGGACCTTCGGGCCAAAGCTATCAAGGACCTTCGGGCCAAAGCTATCAAGGACCTTCGGGCCAAAGCTATCAAGGACCTTCGGGCCAAAGCTATCAAGGACCTTCGGGCCAAAGCTATCAAGGACCTTCGGGCCAAAGCTATCAAGGACCTTCCGAAGACATATGAAGCAGTTCAGAAGAGAGCCCATGTGTACTTGGATGCTAGGGACACCGCCTCAAAGGGAGACACCAGTCCCCCACAGGAAAAAGAAGTCCGACAAGCAGAAAAGGAAAATAGGGAAATGAAAAAGAGAAATCAAGATATAGCCCGTACCACAAAGATGATAAAGGGTACCTCAAGATTAACCTCCCGGAATTGCACAAAAGCCCGAAAGAAATACTGCTCACTGAAAGTGTCGCAAAGACTTTCCCCACACCGCCCAGATTGAGCGGTAAAAACAGGAAAGACCCAGAGAAGTACTGTGAGTTCCACAGAGACCATGGCCATGATACGAACGCATGTTGGCAACTCCGAAAGGCCATAGAGGAAGCAATTAACGAAGGGAAGCTGTCACACTTGGTGAAAAGTGTCAGACAGCAGCAGAGTACTAAAAAAGAGGATGACGTGAATGAGAAGAAGAAAGGCCCCGAGAAAACTATTTATACTATCATAAAAAGCAAACCTGGGGCAGGACGTTCGCTCCCGAAGACCTACAGGGGAGATATGACGAGGATCACATTTCCCTCAATCTATAATGGCAAAGCCTTCAGAGATCCCCTGGTAATTTCAGCACTTCTAGAAATATCAAAGGTTAAGCAAATTATTATAGATACGGGAAGCGAGTGCAACGTCCTGTATGAAAAAGCATTCTGGAAGTTACACCCTGTGTCACGAATGAACTTCAGAAAGACAGAAGCTTCGGTACAAGGGTATTCGGGGATTCAGCTAAACCACTAGGGAAACTGTCGGTACAAATGACAATTGGAAAGGGACGCTGGGAACGAAAGGAGAAAATCACGTTCTTGGTGGTCAGCGGAACCTCACCCTTCCAAGCAATCCTAGGTAGACCTGGAATCCAGAAGTTTGAGATGATCCCATCTGTGGTACATGGCGTGATCAAGTACGAATCAGATGGAGGGATAGGGACCTTGGTGACAAAGGCAAATAGACTATCTGAAGAAGGCCAGGATGGCCCCCATTGGCTCTCATGGAACGAGGGACCCTATTACGGGCGCTTAGACGGATAGTGATTCGTCCAAAAGCAAGCCCCATTCACAAGACCTATTAGTCTTTCATTATTATAAAGCCTAGAGGATATGGTATGTAACCTCACTTATATTACTAAATAAAGGCTTCTTATTTTTTCAGTACATTTTCCTTCTAGGAAAAAGACGCATGTATGCGCAAAAAGTAAACAAAAAACAATATGCATAAAACATATATGCATTAAAATGGGGACGCCCATATACTCGAACTCCGGAGATTAAAAGGACCTATATATAGTCCAAACAAACACCTACATAACGGATATATCCATATAAAAATAGCATGCAAATAAGTGGGTGCAAATAAAGGCAGTTATAACTGCTCCAAAGACAGCTCTTAAGCTGCAACACCAATAAAAGCAACTGCCAAAGTTGCATGATAACTTCAAAGACAGCTCTTAAGCTGCAATACCCACAAAGCAGTACAAAAACTGCAAAATACCCAAAAGACAGCTTTTAAGCTGCTATATTTACAAAAGCAGTATTAACACTGCCAAATATCCATAAGACAGCTATCAAGCTGCAACATTCACAAAACAACCCATAGGCTGTAGTTACCAAAAGAAAAGTATAAGACCACACTTACTAAACCGTAGGCAAGCAAAAGAAAATATCCATAAGCAGCTCTAAGCTGAAGACATAAAAATAAATTGTTTAAACAGCATCACAAGTTGTTGGCAAAAGATAAATTGTTCAAAGGGGCACATACGCCACATCAGAGGCACGCATGCCATGAAAATTTCACTTAGGGTCAGCAGCGGCTTCAGGTTGAATCACGTCGGGAACAATCTTGAGCAGGTCTTCAACAGCAGCATTGGGATCAACCACAACCTTCTCCAGGTAAGAAAAGACAACATCCTTCCACTTCTGGTCGGCTACCTCAAGGTCATGAGAGGCATTGGCAGTAAAATCTCCTCTGCATTGCAAATCACATTTACCTTCAGCAGCAAATTCCTCCAACACAGTAGACCTCTCATCAGCCCTTTCAGCTGAAGTCATTTCCCCCAAAAGCTGCCCAACTTCATCACTGTATAGCAAGGACCTGCTCACATGAGGAACCACCTCTGTAACCAACCTGACCCGATCCTGCTTCAACACATCAACCTGCTCACGCAACAGCCTGCTACCCTCACGCTCTGCATCACACTCCTGCTGCAACTTCAAAACAACTTCTTCATGAACAACTGCATCCGCCTTTAACATATTTATCTGCTGCTTCAAACCCTGTACAATATCAGATGACTCAACGGTGGTAACAAATCTGGCCTCTCTAGCCTTCAAATCCTCAACAGTGGCCAACATGGACTGCACCTCCAAACTCTTGGATCTGAGATCAACAGACATTCTAGAAAAACGCCTAGCAATAACTGCATCAAGATAAGTATGGAACTGGCGATCTTTTTTGAAAACACGAAGGAATGTCTCGTTGTCCATATTGTCTATCTTCTTGACATCTTCTGCATTCAAATCCTCACCATCCAGCCAGTTGAATATGTAAATAAAGAAAGAAAGAAAGGAATTACACCTGTCCTCGGGGCATAGGGCTTGCGGAACTCAGTTGCCTTGGCATCATCGCCAACCTTCCTCCTCTTCAAACGACTTGCAACGGTTTGGGGTACGCTGGAACCAGGAACCTCCTTCTTTTTCTTCCTCTTATCAGACGCAGAAACTTCAACAACTTCAACCTCAGACATATCAACATTCAAGACAGGGGGATTCACAGCACTTGAAACCTCAGGATGTTCGTTACGCACACCAGAAGAACCAATATTCTGAGAAGGAGCATCAGCAACACCACTACCCTGCCCCTCAAGACGAGGTACCACAGTTACTTCCTTTACACCTTTCCTCACAAACTTCCTGAAAGTCATATCTGTAAAAGACAAATAATAAACAGCAGATATCAAAACAAAGAACAAGCGCCACAAAAATAGTATATCACAATTCTTACCATCAATGTCTACACCACCAGGCAAGAAATTTATCACCTTGGCTTTGTACAATACAACATTAGGATACAAGACAACCTTTATGGGATTAGATCGAATCTCCCGACACAAATCATCAACAAGGTAGTCAGGAAAGGGATTCTCGTATTTTTCATGAATACGCAACAACTTTCTATCAGTTACAGAATCATAGGTATTGGGAATCAAAGACGCTTTCATAAAAACAAAACCGCTCTTCCACTCGCGGATATCCAGACCACCCCTTCGAAAACAACCACTCTTTGAACGGTTACCTACAGTAACCCAATCACCAGAAGGGCAAGTTTGAACAAAATACCTAAAAAGATCAAGCGATGGCTCACCGCCATACGCCCTACACATCACTTCAAAGGCTATTATTCTTGATAAACCAAGAGGAGTGATAGTGGAGATGTGGATATTAAAATAGTCAAGCACAGACAACATAAAGGGAGAAAAAGGGTATCTAACATTACCCTCAGTTATGGATTTAAGATAAAAACCTACATACCCTTCTGGGGGAGTCAAGATAGTTTCTCCATCAGATGGAATCTTAAACGAAGACATTTTGCCAGGAAAATATTTATTGACGAAATCGTTTAGTTTCGACCGAATGACGGTCGATTCAGTAGTTTCTATACCCCCCTTCGACATCAGAATGGCAAAATAACGGAGGACAGTAAATAAAAACAAAAGGGGAGAACGTACCTAACGATGTGATCGGAGAAGACGACGCTCAGAAACCCTAAGAGAGAGAGGGGTTATTTTGTGAAGTAAATAAAATAAAAAAGAAACAGGGGAAAAAAGGATTTATATATCCGGCTGCATGAAGATCACATCCGTTGATTAGTCATCTAGAGATACGCGCCCATCTACCACCCTTAATTACCTTTCAAATCAAAAACTTAATTAAGCGGTTCAGAGAATTTACAAGACGCACCCCTGGAGAATATGAGGAAGCCAAGGATAGTCCAACGCAATGCTTATTTAGCAAAAATCATCCCCTTGGACTGGGGGGCTTGATGACATACCCCTCCAGCGGCACGCAGAACCTGTCACAGTAACACGTTATGATACGAAGATCCGTCTGTCACGAAGGCTTCCGCAGTAAGATGAAAGGAATAAGAATTACTCCCCTAAAAGTTCGGGATTTGTTCCTATCACATTTAACCGATAATTAGGGAAATTATATCCCTGGCCTAAGACATAAGAAACCCTAAAGAGGCCTTCTTGTTCTCCAAGAACATCTCTCCTATAAAAGGAGATCCGTAAGACCTTCTAAAAGGCATGCAACTCAATACTCGATCACACATAGATCGTATTCAGGCTAGATTGGAGTAAAGAGATCAAAACTCTACCTCAGGGGAATCGCCAACGAACAGCCTAAAACCACCCATTATCCCACATTTGTTCTAACCTCGGTTCGGTGCACAAACACTCACCTTCTTCGATAGTATCCGCGTGATCAGAATCCACCCCACGAACGTCCACCTCTCTCATAAGCCGACTAGTAGATGAACTTTCATCAGCCGAATCCGAGTCACTATTACTTTCATTCTAAGGATCTTCAGATTCTGATTCCCCATCCAAGCTAGATACCTGTTCGTCATTCCTTTCTAGAAAGTCGTTCGTAGATTTATCATCCGACGATTCAAAAGTGGGTTCCCAGTAAGCAAATTCAGTAGCCGCAATACCATAAGTTTGTTTACGACACGAAATTTTAAAGGACTCTAACACTCGATGCAAGGACTTGGTAAGGACACAAACCTTCCCATGAGACATTGGTCCATCATTGTCCATATCGACAAAAAAACTAGAACCCCACCGACTGCCCAGCTTCTTGTACACCTCTGGAGTCCATGTCGCCAATGGTAAACCCACCAAGACCTTTGATGACATGAAGCTTTCCACCTGATCCGTAAAATCAAATTCCAACCAAACCCAACGACCCCCAACATATCTAAGGGCAACATTAGCAAAACCCTCTGAACGAGAATATTTTAGAAGGTCTTTAATAACACTTAAATCTTTCACTTTCACAAGGATGCTACGCTCCATGCCATCATAGTCCATACAATCGTCTTCCAAGATATCCATCAAGACTTCGTCATTACTCGACTCCGCATTAGCCTCATGACTATTAGATAACCCCACAGGTTTATCACCAACGTTACTCCCATCTTTATTAACCGACGCACCCACATCTTTATTGCCCAAAACCGCTTCAGCATACGACTAATTTACATTGGGATTACCACGCACAGGTTGTGAATGCGTACCTTCATTGGATTTTCCATCACCAATATGTTTCTCCTGCCTTTTATCAGTACGACCATATTTTGTCACATCGGCAAACAAACGAAAACCACCCATCCAAGTCGCTCTAAGATTGGTGACTAACAAATTGATATCCTTGACATTTTTGAAGCGTACAAAACCGAATCGATGTCCCGATTTTGATCTCTTAGCAGCAATATAAACATCAACCACCACACCCCATTGTTTACATGAATCCCAAAGATCTTGAACAGTCGCTTTCCATGGGATATTCGAAACAAAAATTGATGAAGACAACTTTTCAACCGCATGAAAATTAGGGTTAGGTTTAATAGGAATACCTTGAATT
>CM067167.1:121409664-121437164 GCA_034093135.1 Erigeron breviscapus
AATTCTCTAAACGGACGTTAAACACCCATCACGTGATCTGCACGTGATGGGTATTTTAGTCTTTTCATTAGCACAAGGACGAAAACGGTAATTTTTGACCCACGACAGGGACCAAAATTGTAATTTACTCTTTAAAAGTTAAAAGAAAAACAAATAAATTATAATAATACATACACATTCTTTAACAAAATTTTCCTATCCCTCCTTTTTATCTCTAAATTTTTTGAAAAGCCCACCAATTTCACCCTAAAAATTTTGAAGGCATATACATCTCATCACCACACATATACAAATCACACATACATATCACCACACAAAGATCTCAATACACTCTCTACTCCCTTATCCTCTTTTTTCTCACAAACCCACCGGAAATTACTGCCGCCGTCGGGAACCCACACCCACCGGAAAAATCATATCGCCGGAAACATCTCACCATCGGGAAAAAACCGCCCCCTTTCTCTCTATCATCCTTTTCCCCTCTTTTCTTCTTTCTCTTTTCTGGGTTACCTGGAGTTTCTCGCCGGAAACAACTCACCACCGGAAGAAACTGCCCCACTTCTTCAAGTCGATGCCGTCGGCCACCGGGAAAACCCATCTTCCTTTTCTTGTAAGTTTCTATGTGTATATGTGTGTGTGTGTATATATCTCAAAAACCAACATACATACACACACATACATCACTACTGCCACGGGCCACCGGCAACTCCACCACCGCAGTAGCTGCAGCTGTCCACCACCAGCAACCCCCCACCACAGTAGCCGCAGCCCTCCACCACCGTCTGCCGCCTGCCGATTGCAAGGTCTTTTAAATCATTTGTTAGTGAAATTTGTTAGGGTATAATTTGTTAGTGAAATTTTGTTATTAAAAATTCATATGGTAATGTTTTGTTAGTTTGGATAGTTTGTGTATAAATTTAGTTTGTATTGTCTTATTTTTGTATTTTGATATAGTTTAATTTGTATTATTTTGTGTTTTTGTGTATGATTTTGAATGGAAATCTGTGGGTTTGCTTTAAATTTGTTAGAGAGTGAATTGAGATGAAATGTGAAACCCTAGATTTGAAAGATCAAGAGAAAATGAAAGGAGGTTTTTGGAAAGAGAAATGAGGGTAAAGACAAAAGTGGAAATGGGCATGGAAAAATTCTGAGCTAGGAGAAGAGCTTTTTTTTTTTTTTTGAACGGAGCCTTTTTGTTAGAGTATTTAATAATAAGAGTAAATTACAAATTTGGTCCCTGTCGTGGGTCAAAAATTACCGTTTTCGTCCCTGTGCTAATGAAAAGACTAAAATACCCATCACGTGCAGATCACGTGATGGGTGTTTAACGTCCGTTTAGAGAATTGGACCAAAAGCGTTGACGGACCAAAGTTTTTTGGACCAAAACGGTAATATATGAAAGGTAGGGACGAAAACGGTAATTTTTGACCCACGACAGGGACCAAATTTGTAATTTACTCTTATTATTATAGATGATATTTGTAACCACCTAATTCTATATACTTTTCTATATCAATATAAATTCTACTCATGTAAAATATATCATCCCTATAAGTTCATTTACTCCCTCCGTCCCACTAAATGGGTCATATTTTGAATTTTCAAAGTCTTATTTTATAAACTTTGACATTAAATATTGTGAGTTCTGTTATATAATATTTGATGAAAGTTATATGAATTGATTGAGTTTTAAATGTATATTTTATTAGTATAATTTTCATCAAATATTATATAACACAAATCAAGATATTTAAGGTCAAAGTTTATAAAGAAAGACTTTGAAATTTCAAAATATGACACATTTAATGGGACGGAGGGAGTATATGCCTACAATATATACTAGTGTTCATCCGGCTGTGCAGTGCACAGCCCACTAGAAGCTAGTATTATGTAATGTAATAAAGAAATATATAGTTTTGATAATATTTGTTTAATACTCATTTTCAATGTGACTATGAAACTGAAAACAAATCTTGAAGTAGGTTAAATACAAGACTGTTTCATTAAAAAGCAATAAAGTCATATACAATAATACAAACATAAAAACCAACTGGGTTGGATCAGTGGTTGGAGCTCTTGCCTCTGGAAACAGAGGTCATGGGTTCGATCCTCATGCCCAGCAAGGCTGGAGGTCCTTTTCTACCTTTGGTAGAACCTGGAAGCAGTCTCTCTACCTTTGGTAGGGGTAAGACTGTCTACATATCAACCTCCCCCATACACCGTCGAAGACGGTATTGGGACCCAAAACCCGTGGAAGACGGCATTGGGAGTTACTTAATAATACAAACATACCATTACAAGCATTATTTAGTAGAAGCATGTTCCTAGAATGTAACTATATTACAACCACAACCAACCGCTTCCATAGTTTTGCTAAGAAAGGCCAAATGCTACAGATATAACAACCACAATTAAAAGCCTTTAGCCTAAAAGAAAAGCTTCATAGGTTGGACACAAAATAGCAGGGATAATAAGGCTGGTTTCAAAAGGAAAGCTTTAGAGATCCGGTTCAAAAGTGATAGCTTTATGGGCAGGTTTTGGAAGGGAATGGCGTTGGAGTGTTTTCAAAAAGACGATTCCCATATTGATGTAGGCATGTTCCCACACCAGAAGCTACAGCCACATTCAAATAATTTTTGGTTTTCTTGGTTGGGTCTCATCCATAATCTGAGACAGCCTCTTTATTTATGGAGGCACGAGTTGGGATAGTATGTGTGACTCGAGCGCCTATCTCTTTCTTTATGGTAGTGAGGGCAGGTATCGGTTCATTCACTTTTAGTTCCACCGATTTCTTATTGGCAGCAAGTGCCGAGACCGCATCTTTAACTGGGAGTTTTTGCGGAAACATTACTACCATGGGGCTGGTTTAATGTAGCATCTGTTTGGTCATCAGAAAATGTAAGGCTTTTTGTACAGACTTTGAAACGAGAGGGTCGAGCTAACTTCCTCCAAGATTAGTTTTGTAGATGGGGTAAATAGTTTTTCCTTTCCCTTAGGCGTGGTTGAAGACCCAACAACTATATTGGATTCATAAACGTGTCCCATTGCTTGTACGGTTATGGCAGCACCTGTAACATCTAAAGGGGGGCTGAACACGGTCTATCTATACAGTGGCTTACGATGTTAGGTTGAGGAAAAACTTAACCAAGTTTGTAAGTCTTTACAATGTTCATGTTCAATTGACTTTGCCCATAGAATGTTGTTTCATACAAGCGTATAAAGGTCAATACTCTGTAATTGAAATGTGTCAGGAGCTTAATGAAACAGGTTATGAATAGATGCAATACAAAACTATATATTGCCTATTTGTTCAGCTTGCTAACTGACAATGCCCGAGTTCCAATAAAGATGTTAAAAACCAATTAATTATGTAGGTGACTCATAAAATACTAATACTAAGTACGCATACTACTGAAGTCATTCGATATCTCGGTTTGATTGCTATTACACAAAAAGATGTGCATATAAATAAAAATAAGATGATTCGGGCTATCTAAACACATTTAGACATAATTGAGATGGTTTTCTAGCAGCAACAAGATCACGGCTTGACTCATTGTACATACTTGTAACAAGGCCCATCTGACTGGCTTTGGCAATACGACCCACCATGTGCAAGAAATCTACAGCGAATGAAGCAAATTCTGAATCAGATGCAAAGAATTAACACACAGATCGCTAATATCTCCTTAGAAAATAGAATAGAGAAACAAAAAATTAAGTTTCACGTATCTGTATAACGAAGTAAAAGCAAAAAGGTCGTTATACGTCCTAATGTATGTTCTAAAAGAGCTTTAAAATTTAGTGAAGGATCAAGTGATTGAATAAAAGCAAATCTAAATTTCTTTTAACATATCCCAAAAAATCTTTTGCTGAGCAAACTAAACGCATTCCTTCAAAAACTTGCAACTCGTACAAAAACCCCGAAAAATTAAACAAACCAAAAGATGCAATCTAGCATGTACTCTTAAAATTTTGGAATGAAGATAAGAAAAGAAGAAGCTAACCACTTAACCTGGTAAGAGTAAAGAATCTATAACATACGAACAATATTATAGTCCATAATCTACTTATGGACTTAAACATGCCGCTCTATCTTATGTTTTTTTGTTCGTGCGCATCTGCTAAAACAGATTATGTACAGCTCTTATGCTGCCTTGATAGAGATAAATGGGGAGAATATAAATTTAGGTGCTGACGTTTATTATCTTTTTAAAACTCTGTTTGTGACTTTCAGCTCATAATAGGAGTAAGAGTTATTTTTCAATACAAAATACATTAGTTACCCTAGTTTAATCAGTGACCGAAGCAAACATACATCATTTTTTGCCGCCAGCATATCAACATTCAGTATCATAATCACTCACATATGTATACACACAAACGCAGTATACCATTGCAACAAAAAAGCAAACAAAGTACCTGATATTTCTCAAATACTTACATAGCTCAAGCGAATTAATATTATCGACATCTACCAAATACAAGATCCAGTCAAGCTTGTCGTCACATTCATCTCCACAGCAATCCAAATAACCTGTGGCAGCACAAGTGTTAGTACCTGTCCTAACCTATTCAAATAAAATTCTTGCAACGCTCTACCATAAGTCGGTGTTCACAACAATCACTTGTTTCTTATCAACAACGTCATAATCAAACATTTCCTTCACATCATTGAATTTCTCAACTTTATCAATAAGAACATCTTGTTTAACATTTAAAACCAGACCGCCACTTTTGATTTCAAAAGAAAAGTCGCGACTTTGAATATTTTTGTTCAAGCTCACCAAAAGGGGGTAAATGTAACAAAAAAGCTAGCAAGAAAAGCAAGAGATAACCGAAGAATACCCTTTTTGGTATTGTTACTAATAATATGTTTATCGGCTCTTATAAATCTATGAACACCTATACCGAAATCGGATAAAGAGGAAGCAAATCTAATAGTACTATCGGGGTTAAGGTTAGTAAGTGAATTAGGTGAAAAGGGACTTGTATTACCTCCGTTTCGATAAGGAGAAGGTTTTCTTCTACTCAAGACATCGATCATCAACGAAATCTTTATATATTATACTATTAAGCAACATAACAAACTACCACATAAAATTGCGGCAGCCAAATTAAGCAAATGGCATACTCAGCGATCCACAACACAAAAAAAAACACCACTCAAAATATTTGAATTATTCATGCTACGTGGAATTTTTCTACCCAACCACAGTAAAAAGAGGGGTTTTCTTGTAATATAGGTAGATAGATATGTAATTCCAAGTTTTTGATTTTGATCCCCTAAATCTCCTTAATGTTTATCTGTATATATTTCTATATACATATCATATAACTTTATATTAAATTAAAAGAACAATTATTTTAGTAGAATATTAGTAAGAAATAATTTCTTAAAATGTTCTTAATAAATTACATTGATTAATAGAATCTTTATCACATCATTTTCTTTTTATTATATTCATATAAATATATATTTATATATTTGTTTTTATCAATGGCTTATATATAAAATTTATTTAAGAATTCTAGTCCTTTTTGAGGATATTTAAATTTCTCTAAAATATATTTTTTAAAATATATGATGATTTACAGATTAATTTATTTTACCCTTTTGTCCAAAGAGATTATAACTTATACATCTCGAAAGGATTATTATACTATTCACCCATCTATTATTAGCATTATAATTTTATTTATTCATTTACTATCTACTTATAAAATAAAGGGTATTACACTTTAATTCTCAGTTTCGTTTATATCATGTCATCAGGTGATGACCAATGTCATAGTTTTTCACAGCCATTTAGTTGAGAGGCAAAATTAGGCAAGCGAAGAATATAAAAGATTTACACAAAAAACTTATAAATGTTGTGGTTTAATTCATTGAAGGAGGTGATGTTTTTGGAGAAAGAAGAAAAGAAAGGGTGCTTCTTTTCTGCAAATAGGTTGTGTTTTGGGTGAAGAGAAAGAGAAAATGGGTTGTTGGGGGAGAGTAGGTGTATGTAGGACTAGTGGCCATGTGTTGAATCGTGATTGGTTTAAACAATCCGTGTGTTTTTTAGCATTTGAGCACTAGCTCAATAGTTGAAAAACCATCCCCCATTCAAGAGGTCTTGTGTTCAAGCTGTAACACCCCACCAATGACGAAAACGTAAGATGCAACTGAAACAAGCTTGCAAATGGATATTACTCAGATAAACTACATGATGATCAAATAATGCTACAAGTTGATAAATTCAAGATGAAATACCACAAATATATCCCATGCAAAGGGAAAACAACCGAGGCATCGTGTCCGAGTCTAACAGTCTACAAGCAACCAAATGATCCTTAAGTCCAACTATAGACATCAACTCCTAGCTTGCAAGCGATTTCTTGTATACCTGAAAAGATACTCAAAATGTGAACACTAGGTTGGTGAGTTCGTAGGATCACATAGTTTCAAATTGAGCAATAGATTCGATACTAATGTATATACACCTATGTACATAATTATATCCATAAATAAAAGAGTATCGAATGGCTGTTCCATAGAAGTCCCGCACTGGGAGATATTCCACCATATTGAAGTATCACAAGTATCTCATCCAAAAGCTACACCAAAATCACAAGAGTCATACAACATATAACATATCAAATGTTAAGACCACATCCACAATGATCGCCATACAATAACCATCGACATCAAAGTCACACAAGAAACGAAACCAAAATAACATACATATACCAAGTGAAAACTACGTGGAACCCTTCACACGTTCCAAGTAGGTTGTACCCTTGAGGCTGGCATTTCTAGTATCTAAATGGGAATGCAACCCGATAATCAATAATCACTATGGGATCTACGCCCAAGAATCACAATAATCACCATGGGAACTACGCCCAAGAATCACAATAATCACCATGGGAACTACGCCCAAGAATCACAATAATCACCATGGGAACTACGCCCAAAAGCGTAGCACATTAGCACATAGCACGTAAATACTACAAGTGTAATCTACGACATAGCACATTAGTATCTAAACATATGCACGTAAATACTACAAGTGTAATCTACGACATAGCACATTAGCACATAGCGAGTATCTTTCCACCCCAAAAGCATGCAAATAGTAGGGGCTACGAACTCACCTGATGCGACCAAACAAGTATTACCGCTTCCCAAGATGAGTAAGTAAGGCCCGAAGTGCTACAACGATCACAACCTACTCCACAAGCATTGAGTCAACATATTATACCCACATAGTATGGCCTAGCTAGTTAGTTGTATGCCATTACCCAACAAACGCTTTACAAGTTTCCCCGACCAAGGTCAACGACACTTTAAACTCACATTTTTAGAAATGAGATTGGATTCATCCCAAGATAATGAATCCAAAAGATAGTAGACTCTCACACGATTCTAACGATAGCTCATACGTTTAAAACGGACTTACGGTTTAAAAGTTACTAACGCTAAACGAAAATAAAGTTAAATGTTGAAGGAGGAAGAGTTGCGTCACACCCCTTCAAAGTTGCGGCGCAACTTTTGATCAGTGGGGAGACCAAAATGAAAGTTGCGTCACACCCCTCTAAAGTTGCGACACAACTCTTCAGTTTCCAGGAACTACACACGATTTCGTCACAAATCGACCCATTTTCACTTAGAATCCGTTAACCAAACTTTGACACAATGAAATTCAAGTATAAACACACCTTAAAAACATATCTTTTCCCAAACCCACTTCCGATTTCACGACTTTTAATCCAAGACTCGTTTTTGAGCTAAAACACCCATTTTACACACGAATCGACCCCAAATCGTTTAGATCCAACACAAGGAAGTTATCTACTAGTTAAAAGGAACATTTTGAGCTAAAGATCACTTACCAATTCGCCCCGAATCTCGAAATCCGGTTTTGGAGCTTAAAAGGAGATGAACACTTGATTACACCCACAAATCTTGAAGTTTGAAGGAAGGGAAATATAACTTAACAAGTTTCTAACACTTTTGATGCTACGGAAAGCATTAGATCCGAATTTTCGAAGAGAAAAGAAAAGAGTGTGTGTTTGTGTGTGTGTTCTTGAGGTTGAGAGAGAAAAAGGAGAGAAAGATATGATAGAGAGAGAAAGGGATGAGTGGAAATGAAGGGTGGGAGGGGGGTTTTGGTCTTCCATCTCTCACCCACCATGTGACACCCGACAAATTTCAGGTCGACTAAACTTAAACGATCTCTTATTATACGCGTTATAAAGACTTATTTAAATATATGATTATTTAAAATACATACGTGTAAGCGAACACGTAAATGAACAAACTTTGTTATAGGATAACAAACCGAATGAACAATTATAAGGTTGATGAACAAGACGTGAATAACTTCCGTGTGCATATTTTAGCCATGAGTAATTATTATGATTTATGTGTTTATTTTAAACATTTTATATTTAGGTTACAAAATCATTAAAACATTAAACGTCTAGTTTGTAAACAACTAGCTTCATCACCACCGTTACATAGAAAATACTAATAATTATTTTACTAAACAAATTATAATTATTGTATTTTGACCCATATATATATAAAATATATAATGAGATAGTTTATTTAAATTATAAACCTTACATTAAAATAAATACATAAACAAAACACTAATAAATACAATATATATATATAATATATATATATATATATAATATATATATATATATATATATATATATATATATATATATATATATAATATATATATATATATATAATATATATATATATATATATATATATAATATATATATATATATATATATATATATATATATAATATATATATATATATATATATATATAAAATAAATACATAAACAAAACACTAATAAATACAAATAATACATAATGTATATAAATACATATATATATAGTATATATATAAATAGAATCAATCACCACTTCCACCCATTCAAATTTGTCTTCTTTACCCCACCCCACTCACCACTCAAATTTGTCTTCTTTACCCCACCTTCAATCACCACACTAATTTGTCCCTCATAATTTACCTCCACCTATCCTCTCATTAGCCTATAAATAACACCCCATGGCTAGCCATTTTTCTCACACCAAAACATTCTTTCTCTCTTCATACAACACTCTAACCAACCTCCAATCTTACCAAATCATCATTTGTTAACTTATTAGTTCAAGTAAGTATCTAATCTTTGGTTTTAGATACTTAAACTTTGGTAAGAAAAGAATACAAAAGTATTCTTACATTTTCTTTCTTACAATATTTTCATCACCCAAAGGTATGTGCCAAATTTATAAAAATTGTAAATTTTATTACATGACAATGTAAATAATATACATATAATTATATTACAACATATATATACATATATATATATATTACACATGATCATATACCTACTCCGTTGCACCAATATCCTTGCTTGTTAGGGATCGGTGTACATGTATGGTTCTACTTTTGGAATAAATAAAAACGAACATGTAAATTAAACAAATGTCATGACAACAACCTAATTTGGGTGACGAAGACTACAAAAATAACTTTCTTTCATCTATCTTCTAACAAGAACATATTAACTGAGACAAGTATTATTTTCTTTGAAATAGGTTCCACGTAACACGACTTAGTTTACTCACTTTTTCTTTCTTCATCCCACGATTCACTCCAATTAAGGTGAGTCCCTTAGCCCCAACTTGTTAAAACTATTTGGGCTGTGATACATACTCTTTCATTATGGACACAAGTGTAATACCGGCATACTTATCTAAGTCTCTGTTCATGCAAGGCCTCCAAATCATGAAACGTTAATTAAACAGAAGTAAACGTGAATATGTTTAGTAGCGCTATTAAGGTTGACACCCCCACTTGGTACAACATATTTGTATATATATCTGCTTAATAATTGTATATATATATATATATATATATATATATATATATATATATATATATATATATATATATATATATATATATATATATATATATATATATATATATATATATATATATATATATATATATATATATATATATATATATATATATATATATATATATATATATATATATATATATATATATATATATATATATATATATATATATATATATATATATATATATATATATATATATATATATATATATATATATATATATATATATATATATATATATATATATATATATATATATATATATATATATATATATATATATATATATATATATATATATATATATATATATATATATATATATATATATATATATATATATATATATATATATATATATATATATATATATATATATATATATATATATATATATATATATATATATATATATATATATATATATATATATATATATATATATATATATATATATATATATATATATATATATATATATATATATATATATATATATATATATATATATATATATATATATATATATATATATATATATATATATATATATATATATATATATATATATATATATATATATATATATATATATATATATATATATATATATATATATATATATATATATATATATATATATATATATATATATATATATATATATATATATATATATATATATATATATATATATATATATATATATATATATATATATATATATATATATATATATATATATATATATATATATATATATATATATATATATATATATATATATATATATATATATATATATATATATATATATATATATATATATATATATATATATATATATATATATATATATATATATATATATATATATATATATATATATATATATATATATATATATATATATATATATATATATATATATATATATATATATATATATATATATATATATATATATATATATATATATATATATATATATATATATATATATATATATATATATATATATATATATATATATATATATATATATATATATATATATATATATATATATATATATATATATATATATATATATATATATATATATATATATATATATATATATATATATATATATATATATATATATATATATATATATATATATATATATATATATATATATATATATATATATATATATATATATATATATATATATATATATATATATATATATATATATATATATATATATATATATATATATATATATATATATATATATATATATATATATATATATATATATATATATATATATATATATATATATATATATATATATATATATATATATATATATATATATATATATATATATATATATATATATATATATATATATATATATATATATATATATATATATATATATATATATATATATATATATATATATATATATATATATATATATATATATATATATATATATATATATATATATATATATATATATATATATATATATATATATATATATATATATATATATATATATATATATATATATATATATATATATATATATATATATATATATATATATATATATATATATATATATATATATATATATATATATATATATATATATATATATATATATATATATATATATATATATATATATATATATATATATATATATATATATATATATATATATATATATATATATATATATATATATATATATATATATATATATATATATATATATATATATATATATATATATATATATATATATATATATATATATATATATATATATATATATATATATATATATATATATATATATATATATATATATATATATATATATATATATATATATATATATATATATATATATATATATATATATATATATATATATATATATATATATATAGTCTCTGTTCATGCAAGGCCTCCAAATCATGAAACGTTAATTAAACAGAAGTAAATGTGAATATGTTTAGTAGCGCTATTAGGGTTGACACCCCCAACCATGAAACCATAGCGGATATCGTTGGAGCTCAAGAGAGTGAGAGTGAACCTATGGAAGACTCCGCGGATGGAGTGTCCATTACTCGGACCGCCCCTGCCACTGCTTCCCTGCCCACTCATCCATCACCACAATCAACCTCCCCTATGGACACTACTTCCATTTCCAACCCCATTCCCTCTTATACAATACCGACTCGCCACATTTATCCTCCGGGAGAGGGCTCATCAAAACGACCCTTTCCTCATCCCCATAATGATATGTACCCTCGAAAATACCCGAAAATCATTCCCCATGTTCCATCCGGCTCACCAACCGATAGTCTAAGACCTCGATGGGAATCCTTGAAGGACACGATTTACTATTGGAAACAGGCTGAGAGGATCGAGAGGTCTGACTCATATGGGCTAGCTAAAGGGAACTCCTGTATCCCCTCCCTTACTGGTGAGCACCTCCACCAGACTGTGCCCTTGCTAGTGGCACGTCTAACTAGAGCCGAGCGACGATTGGAAGTCTTGGAGTGTACAGATTACACTAGTCTTGCTGGCCAAGTCTACCACATCGAGGACAAAATGGAAGAGGGAGCCATGCAGGCACACACTACACAGGGACGGCTAGAGGAGTTAGAAGAGGAGAACACGTTGCTGAGGATAGAAGCTCAGGAGAGGGGAGAACAAATTCAGCAGCTGGAAAAGGATCTAGAAATTAACAATGCCCAACTTGACATCTTGGGGGCTGCCATGCTAGAGATGATGGAAAGACAAACGACTCAGGAGGCCAGGGTTCTTCGGTCAGAGGCACTGTTGAAGGCCATATCTAAGGCCGCCTCTGGCTCTACATCTGGTTCATCTCCCCAGCCTTGATCATTTCACATTTTCAGTATTAAGCCTATACGAGCGGGTTGTGCTCGAGAACATGTGTTTATGGTAACATTATAGATTTACGGGGTGTTTACATCCCTATGTTGTTTTATGTCTTGAAACAATGAATCTATTATTTATCTAAAATCTTGATCTTTTGGGTTTTTACTATTATGTTTGAGATAATTGATTTTGGTTGAGTAGTGATTGTATTGTTATGATCCTTGTGATTATTTGTGGTTTGGGTGAAAATTTTCTACATCATACTAGTATGTTTACACATTGCCTTAATGTGTAGCAATGATGAATTGAAATCTCACTATCTTCTTTATTTCTTTTTAAAGAACTATGCCACCAGCAAGAGCAGCCCGGATGACGGCAGCCGACATCCAAAGGCTTGTGGCCGAAGGTGTGGCAGCCGCACTTGCCGCCCAACAAACTAATCAGAATCAAAACGGTAATGGGGGTCAAGGAAACGGCCAAATGCAGGAGAATGCACCAAGGAGGTGCACATACAGGGAATTTGAGCAGTGTAAACCCCTTCATTTTAGCGGTACTGAGGGTGCCATCGGATTGATCAGGTGGTATGAAAAGATGGAGACAGTGTTTCGTGTTAGTGATTGCCCAGTCGACTGTCGGGTTAAGTACGCCACTTGTACACTACAAGGGGGTGCCCAAACCTGGTGGAACTCTTATGCCACTACCGTTGGGATTGATACTGCTCATGCACTCCCTTGGGAAGAATTGAAAGAGATGTTGAAAAATGAATATTGTCCCCGTAATGAAATTCAACAACTGGAAGTAGAGTTCTGGAATTTGAAAAGTAAGGGCTTAGAAGTAAAAGAATATACCACACGATTTCACGAGTTGGCCATACTTTGCCCAACTATGGTTGCACCAGAGTTTAAGCGCATTGAGCGCTACATTTGGGGACTTCCACCACAAATTCAAGGTATGGTCACTTCATCTGGGCCAACAACCATTGACAGTGCGGTTCGCATGGCCAATAACTTAGCAGACCAGATTAAAAGAAGGAATGTTGGAGAAGGAAATGTCAGTACTCAAAGGGGAGTGGACAACAAAAGGAAATGGGAAAATTATAGCCAAGCAAAGAAGCCTGAGACTGCTGGGGGTAGTCAAGCGGGACCACCCGCAAAGAAGAGCTATGTGGGTAACAAACCATTTTGCACTAAGTGCAACCTCCACCATTTTGGTCAGTGTATGGTGCAGTGTGGAAGTTGTAAGAAGTTTGGGCACTTAACCCAAAATTGTAGGCTTCCAACTGCCAATAATGGGATTAAAAAGGGATGCTATGAGTGTGGGAAGGAAGGGCACATCAAAAGAGATTGCCCAAGATTGAGAAACCCAGTTAACAACAACAACCACAACCGAAACAACAACAACCGAAACCACAACAACAACCCCAACAATAACAACCAAAACAACAACAATGGTAACAACAATGCTCATGGGAGAGCATTCGTGATGAATGCCGGAGAAGCCCGTCAAGACCCTAACATCGTCACTGGTACGTTTCATTTGAACTCTCTCGTTGTCTCAGTCTTATTCGATACCGGCGCCGACAAAAGTTTTGTATCTAGAAAACTTTGCCCTTTACTTTCAACTGCTCCTGTTTCATTAGATGTTATATATTCTATAGAAATAGCAAATGGCAAATTACTCAAAGCCGATAGTATAATCCGCAATTGCACCATGTGCTTTGCAAATAGATCATTTCCTATAGATTTAATCCCAATCGAGATTGGAAGCTTTGATGTCATAATAGGCATGGATTGGTTATCCAAGAACCGAGCTGAGATTGTGTGTCATGAGAAGATGGTCCGTATCCCACTCATGGGTAACGAAATACTCATTATTCAAGGCGATAAGGAAAAGGTAAAGTTTAATATCATATCGTGTATGAAGACTCAAAAGTATTTGAGGAAGGGATACGAGGCCATACTAGCCCATGTTTCAGTAAAAGAACCGGAGAAGAGGAAGATAGAAGACGTACCCATTGTTCGGGAATATCCGGAGGTATTTCCTGAAGACTTACCTGGTCTTCCACCAGCACGAGAAGTGGAATTCCAAATAGAATTAGTCCCTGGTGCTGCACCAGTGGCGAGAGCACCTTACAGAATGGCACCAGCAGAGATGAAGGAACTTGCAAGTCAATTGCAAGAACTATTGGAGAAAGGGTTCATTCGACCAAGTTCCTCACCTTGGGGAGCTCCCATCTTATTTGTCAAGAAGAAAGATGGATCCTTACGAATGTGTATAGATTATCACGAGTTGAACAAACTGACGGTTAAGAACCGGTACCCTCTTCCTAGGATCGATGACTTGTTTGATCAGTTACAAGGATCGAGTTACTACTCGAAGATTGATCTTAGGTCCGGTTACCATCAGTTGCGAGTTCGAGAAGAAGATATACCGAAGACGGCATTTAGGACTCGTTATGGTCACTATGAATTCCAAGTAATGCCATTTGGTTTAACAAATGCACCAGCGGTATTTATGGATCTCATGAATCGCGTGTGCAAGCCATACTTGGATAAGTTTGTGATTGTATTCATAGATGATATCCTAATCTATTCAAAGACCAGAGAGGAGCATGAAGTACATTTGAAAGCTATCTTGGAATTGCTTAAAAAGAAAGAATTGTACGCAAAATTCTCAAAGTGTGAGTTTTGGATTCGTACTGTACAGTTTCTAGGTCACGTCATTAATAATCAAGGGATCCACGTAGACCCCGCAAAGATTGAATATATCAATAATTGGGGAGCCCCAAGCACGCCGACAGAAATACGACAATTTTTGGGTCTTGCTGGCTATTATAGAAGGTTCATCGAGAACTTCTCTAAGATAGCTCAACCACTAACTACTTTGACCCAGAAAAGCAAGAAGTTTGATTGGGGCGAGAAGCAAGAGAAGGCTTTTCAGTTACTAAAGGAGAAACTTTGTAGTGCCCCAATCTTGGCACTACCTGAAGGATGTGATGATTTTGTGGTGTATTGTGATGCCTCTCATCAAGGGCTAGGGTGTGTATTAATGCAAAAGGATAAAGTGATAGCCTATGCTTCTCGACAATTGAAGGTGCACGAGAAAAATTACACCACCCACGACTTGGAACTAGGAGCGGTGGTCTTTGCTCTTAAGATTTGGAGACATTATTTGTACGGCACTAAGTGCACTATATTTACAGATCATAAGAGTCTCCAACACATTTTTGATCAGAAGGATCTGAACATGAGACAACGGCGATGGGTGGAGTTGATTAGTGATTATGATTGTGAGATTCGGTACCATCCTGGAAAGGCTAATGTGGTAGCCGATGCCTTAAGTAGAAAAGAACGGATGAAGCCACTGCGAGTTCGAGCCCTAGGTATGACCATTCATACCCATCTCACTTCTCAGATTCATGCGGCTCAACTCGAAGCACTAAAGGAGGAAAACCTTAAAGAAGAAGGCTTGAGAGGGATGGAGAAGCAGTTTGAAGTTAAGTTTGATGGAACCCATTATTTTTACGACCGAATTTGGCTCCCAAAGTATGGGAACTTAAGGAATCTAGTGATGGATGAAGCCCATAAGAGTAGATACTCGATACATCCTGGATCCGATAAGATGTATCATGGACTTAGAGAGTTGTATTGGTGGCCTAACATGAAGGCTGACATAGCCACCTATGTCAGTAAGTGTTTAACGTGTTCAAAGGTGAAAGTTGAGTACCAAAAGCCATCAGGACTGTTACAACAACCAGATATTCCCCAATGAAAGTGGGAATGTATAGCCATGGATTTTATCACAAAGTTACCCAAGACTCCTAATGGGCATGATACGATATGGGTGATAGTAGATCGTCTCACCAAGTCTGCTCACTTCTTACCTATCAGAGAAAAGGACAGGACAGAGAAGCTGGCTAGAATATATATGAAGGAGGTAGTGTCTCGACATGGGATACCTATTTCGATCATATCGGATAGGGATAGTCGATTTACCTCTAGATTTTGGAGATCTTTGCAAAAGGCACTGGGTACACGTTTAGACATGAGCACCGCGTACCACCCACAGACTGATGGTCAGAGTGAAAGGACTATCCAGACATTGGAAGACATGCTACGCGCTTGTGTAATTGACTTTGGTAAGGATTGGGAGAAGCCTCTACCGTTATGCGAATTCTCGTACAACAACAGCTATCACACGAGCATTAAGGCGGCTCCATTTGAGGCACTTTATGGGAGGAAGTGTCGCTCGCCCATTTGTTGGATAGAAGTGGGAGATAGTCAAATCACTGGTCCTGAAATCATTCATGAGACCAATGAGAAAATTGTGCAAATACAGAACCGATTGACGGTTGCTCGTGACCGTCAAAAGAACTATGCAGACATGAGACGTAAGCCATTGGAATTTCAAGTAGGAGACATGGTGTTGCTGAAGGTATCCCCTTGGAAGGGAGCTATTCGCTTTGGGAAGCGAGGGAAGTTGAACCCAAGGTTTGTTGGACCATTTGAGATACTAGAAAGAGTTGGTCCAATAGCTTATAAACTTAAACTACCTCAGGAACTTAGTAGCATTCACGATGTGTTCCATGTCTCAAACTTAAGGAAGTGTTTGTCTGACGAAACACTAATCACATCTCTTGAAGAACTCCAGATTGACGATAAGATGCACTTTATAGAAGAACCAGTAGAAATAATAGGTAGGGATGTCAAAGGATTAAGACAGAGTCGTATCCCTATTGTGAAAGTCCGTTGGGACTCTAAACGGGGTCCTGAGTTCACATGGGAACGAGAAGACCAAATGAAAGAAAAGTACCCTCATCTATTTACGGAGGTCCCGACACCCGATGGCACGAGCTAAATTTCGGGACGAAATTTCCAATAACCCGGGGAGAATGTGACACCCGACAAATTTCAGGTCGACTAAACTTAAACGATCTCTTATTATACGCGTTATAAAGACTTATTTAAATATATGATTATTTAAAATACATACGTGTAAGCGAACACGTAAATGAACAAACTTTGTTATAGGATAACAAACCGAATGAACAATTATAAGGTTGATGAACAAGACGTGAATAACTTCCGTGTGCATATTTTAGCCATGAGTAATTATTATGATTTATGTGTTTATTTTAAACATTTTATATTTAGGTTACAAAATCATTAAAACATTAAACGTCTAGTTTGTAAACAACTAGCTTCATCACCACCGTTACATAGAAAATACTAATAATTATTTTACTAAACAAATTATAATTATTGTATTTTGACCCATATATATATAAATATATAATGAGATAGTTTATTTAAATTATAAACCTTACATTAAAATAAATACATAAACAAAACACTAATAAATACAAATAATACATAATGTATATAAATACATATATATATAGTATATATATAAATAGAATCAATCACCACTTAAAAACACTAATAAATACAAATAATACATAATGTATATAAATACAATATATATATAGTATATATATAAATAGAATCAATCACCACTTCCACCCATTCAAATTTGTCTTCTTTACCCCACCCCACTCACCACTCAAATTTGTCTTCTTTACCCCACCTTCAATCACCACACTAATTTGTCCCTCATAATTTACCTCCACCTATCCTCTCATTAGCCTATAAATAACACCCCATGGCTAGCCATTTTTCTCACACCAAAACATTCTTTCTCTCTTCATACAACACTCTAACCAACCTCCAATCTTACCAAATCATCATTTGTTAACTTATTAGTTCAAGTAAGTATCTAATCTTTGGTTTTAGATACTTAAACTTTGGTAAGAAAAGAATACAAAAGTATTCTTACATTTTCTTTCTTACAATATTTTCATCACCCAAAGGTATGTGCCAAATTTATAAAAATTGTAAATTTTATTACATGACAATGTAAATAATATACATATAATTATATTACAACATATATATACATATATATATATATATTACACATGATCATATACCTACTCCGTTGCACCAATATCCTTGCTTGTTAGGGATCGGTGTACATGTATGGTTCTACTTTTGGAATAAATAAAAACGAACATGTAAATTAAACAAATGTCATGACAACAACCTAATTTGGGTGACGAAGACTACAAAAATAACTTTCTTTCATCTATCTTCTAACAAGAACATATTAACTGAGACAAGTATTATTTTCTTTGAAATAGGTTCCACGTAACACGACTTAGTTTACTCACTTTTTCTTTCTTCATCCCACGATTCACTCCAATTAAGGTGAGTCCCTTAGCCCCAACTTGTTAAAACTATTTGGGCTGTGATACATACTCTTTCATTATGGACACAAGTGTAATACCGGCATACTTATCTAAGTCTCTGTTCATGCAAGGCCTCTAAATCATGAAACGTTAATTAAACAGAAGTAAACGTGAATATGTTTAGTAGCGCTATTAGGGTTAACACCCCCACTTGGTACGGTGAACATATTTGTAAACTTAGATACCCTGAACAAGTATCTCTGAGGCAAATCTATAACTAGTCAAGTTCGTTTCATGAGCTTAGATATAATGTATGCATTTTTCATTCCTAGCATTGTTAAGACAATGACTACTTGATATTGCGTTTGGGCAATGATCACTATTGGTATCTTGTGGTTCATGGATAACTTGCTTTATAAAAACTATGGGATTCACCAACTTTATGTTGACTCTGTTTAGTATGTATCACAGGTACTTAGAAGCTTATGGAACCATGGAAATAACACTCGTTGCATGCAACATGAAGAATAAAGATCTACCTTGCCCTTAGGAATGCTCCAACTTTTGCTAAGGACATGGATTTCAAATAATTGTTATTTCTAAATATTTTTTTTCAAGACTACTTTCATTTCAAGTATTGTACTTTCATTTTCAAACTATGACATCTTTTAATTAAGAAATTTTACAAAACGACAACGTTTTATGTCGTTCATTATGATTCTTGTGTTATGATGTCATGATAGTCGCGCCCCTTGCATGCCATATTTTGGGGGTGTGACACACCACCCATACACTAACTAGTTACCATTATCCGGGTATCCCGACCAAACACGTAAATGAAGAATATCACCAAATACACTAAGGATCATAAAATCAACTCGAGTTTCATTAATCACATAAGTTCCAAACAAATTCACAATTATTCACATGGTCAACAAAAGTAATTAGTCAAATTTCACAGGTGTTACATCATTTCCTAGTTAAAAGAATTTCGTCATCGAAATTACAACGATTCTCACTCTAAACAAAGTTCAAATCTCCTTAACCCATTCACACTCATCATTCAGCTACATGAATCGAACGAACGGTGCTCAACCTCACCTTGCTAGATTTACATAATCGACCCACGACTCCATTTCAAGGGTTAATAGTATCGCCAGTGATAACGGGTTGTATTAGATTCTTATGTGTCATCATATTTACCCAAACGCTTGTACTAAGCACTCCCGTTCAATGTACGTGCGAGTCTAAGATTTCACTCACGTGTGAAAATTTCGAATAAAACTTGAAGGCTATGCAACTCTAATCGTAATATCGTCCTACCCGTTCCGCTCCACGCATTTATTGGTTGATTCCCCAGTTAAGGAAGAATCTCCTCAGATCCGGATCTTACTTTGACGCCTTGGGGAATTCCCTAGTTAAAAGAATTCCCTCTTCGCATTCTGAACTTCCTTTTACTCATTTGATTTGTGCACCTCAAATATTTTGATTTCTTTTATCTGTATACACAAGTTTTAAGTTTTTGTCTGTTCCTAGACGTCATCACATGGTTTTGCTCGAATGAGGATTTTGACGGTCATATTTTATCCCTCTTGCCTTATCATTTACATATTTTGTAAGTCTAGATTGATCCTCTTGTATATAGTTAACAAAATCCTTTCATAGGTCACCTTATGTTCCTCAAATGATCTTAGAAATCCCTAAGACCATTTGCCATAACTTTTGATCACTTCCATTTGAATTTCACTACATATGCCCCCAAAACATCTTACCATCGTATTATGAAAATTCGTTCAATTATAGATGTCGTTTTAGGTAATAAGTTTATACTTTATAATTTGTTAAATTATTAAGACCGGGTGACGTCGTAAGCATCCTTCATACCAAGTGTTATAATCTTTTGCCAAGATTTATCGAACACCGGGTTATCATCCCACTTTACCAAACGAGTTTATTGGCACCTCCAAGTAATTTGATTTATTACCCCATTCATATCGCGGTTAAAGTCTTGCCCACTCGGCTTAACATTAAGTTCATTTAGTTATATATAGGTAACACTTATTATGACGATTTGACATACAGTCAGCGCACTCGTGACTTGTTTCACCTGTTGGTCGGCGACTCATTCACTGAAGCCAACGTTTGCTCCCATTCTGGCCATCCATCTGACAATGGGAGGGATCCTATACACGGCATCCAATCCTGACAACATCTTCATTTATGTGATAGAAAACAATCTAGCAATCCGTTTAAGGTCGAGAAGATTTGAGACTCACACGCTATAAGTATCAAAACTTCTCACATCTCATGTATGACTCGCACTGTGGCACTCATCCGGCCCATCATCCATATTCTTGGGAACTCTCGATCCCGCATTAAGTTAGGCATTCATTTGATCAACTTTTACCAACCGTATACTCGTATATATATATATACATAAATACTACCCGACATCGTACTCATTTTGATTTTATTTCGCGACGCTCACGTCCACACAATTTTACATATTAGGTAGACTCTTAAATGCCAATTTATTTGTTCAAATTTATGGTTAGCCTAACCAAGATCGTTTCTTCTCACATATAGAAAAAATTTATAGTTGTATCAAGACTCATGATATATTCGTATTCCCTCGCTGTCGTTCTCATACAGTCACCTCACCTTAGCTAACTCAAGCATTGTCCTAAAGTTCAATCTTAGGGGCATATGATATAACGAGGTTCCCAAAATCATAATACAACAATACTTGTTGCACATGTTACCAACTAAGTCATATAATCCACATAGTAGACAAGGATGAAGCTTATACAAGTAACTTAATCATCATATCAAATGATACATACAATTACCCAAGATGCCAACTACTGCTACATATGCATTTTATCTCCCAACAATTTATTCAATAATTAAGTTAGGAAACAAGATTTAAGCATATTCAACAATTAGACTAGCATGACAACCATACATGCTCTACCATAACCTAACCACTCATTCTCATAACCAAGTTAACCATAACAAAACACATACGAAACCCTAAGCAATACGGTTAAAATATAGTCTGAATCTAACTCCTACATCCAACTACTAGTGGTGTATGTATACAGGTGATACCAGCGGCTTTCCCTCCACCCAACCAATGCCCATCAAACATACCGGTTTACCTACTATACCTTAACCAACATGTGCAATCCATGATACCAATAACTTGTTATACCACTGGGTTGCCGTAGAACCGTTGATCGGGTGTTTCTAGGGTTGCCCACTGTTATACCATGTTATTGCCATCACTTCACTTTGCTATAAATAAATACACACAACAAGTTCCACATTCCATCATCAACCACAAAAATTTTGTTCAGCCAAGACATCGTTCCACACAATACATGTTTCACACCACATATAACTACATTAAGTATCAATAATCAAGATCACAATCAATAAACAACCATAGCCATAAGATCACCAAGCTCACAAGTCCCCACGGGACACCAATCATGTGTAAGTATCAAGCGTTACAACGGGGATCCATCCCAAGTATCTAGCATCTCAAAAGATTTCAATTAATACAAGTAAGTGTCTGAAACACGTCTCACAAGAATCGCACAAAATATGTTTCTTTGATTCCTTCATAATCTAGTTCAACCAAATAATGAGGCAAGTAAACACAAAGTACAACGAGCATGTACATAATTCTTACTCATATATGGTTAGTTTTTGAAAGTAACGAACTCACCAATTTATTCAATAATTAAGTTAGGAAACAAGATTTAAGCATATTCAACAATTAGACTAGCATGACAACCATACATGCTCTACCATAACCTAACCACTCATTCTCATAACCAAGTTCCAACCATAACAAAACACATACGAAACCCTAAACAATACGGTAAAATATAGTCTGAATCTAACTCCTACATCCAACTACTAGTGGTGTATGTATACAGGTGATACCAGCGGCTTTCCCTCCATACCACTAGACATTAGATGCATGTCGGGATTCGGTTCTGATATCCCTTCTAGGTATTGGTTGGGCATGTATACAAGTGATACCAGCGGCTTTCCCTCTACCCAACCAATGCCCATCAAACATACCGGTTTACCTACTATACCTTAACCAACATGTGCAATCCATGATACCAATAACTTGTTATACCACTGGGTTGCCGTAGAACCGTTGATCGGGTGTTTCTAGGGTTGCCCACTGTTATACCATGTTATTGCCATCACTTCACTTTGCTATAAATAAATACACACAACAAGTTCCACATTCCATCATCAACCACAAAAATTTTGTTCAGCCAAGACATCGTTCCACACAATACATGTTTCACACCACATATAACTACATTAAGTATCAATAATCAAGATCACTATCAATAAACAACCGTAGCCATAAAATCACCAAGCTCACAAGTCTCCAAGGACACCAATCATGTGTAAGTATCAAGCGTTACAACGGGGATCCATCCCAAGTATCTAGCATCTCAAAAGATTTCAATTAATACAAGTAAGTGTCTGAAACACGTCTCACAAGAATCGCACAAAATATGTTTCTTTGATTCCTTCATAATCTAGTTCAACCAAATAATGAGGCAAGTAAACACAAAGTACAACGAGCATGTACATAATTCTTACTCATATATGGTTAGTTTTTGAAAGTAACGAACTCACCACTTTTAAATAAAATCCTTTAGTATTTGAATATACAAATTTATCTTCTCAAATTTATTATCATTCTCCGATATACGCTTGCTTAACCTCACTTATGGCCATCTAAGCATATATCAACCATTTCACATGGGTTTCACCTCAAAGTTTCCTACGCAAAAACACAATTAGCATATACTTGTAAAATCTCCAACACTGTTACCATCACAGAAGCTTCAAAAGTATTCATTTGGGTTTATATAACAAAATTTTCAAAAATATTTGCAACCTTGCAAAATGAAAATTTTTATATTCGAACATTGCCGACCATTTGAGAAATAATTGCATTTAAGAAAGCATGTAACCACAAGTTTGTAAGGTATTTAGATCTTGAGATTTTCCAAAAAAATAAGTCATTAGAAAACATGTAGTTACACTCAAGCTTTCATGGTACCTTTAGAAAGTTAAGGTTTTGGAAACTCGACATTAGCGTTGGCAAACATTTTCAAAGCCTTTGAAACACTGAATAAAGTCATCGTTAAAAATTTCTCAATTTATCCGCAAGCTATCCATATAATTCACATATAGCAATCCACACATAGTTTCATATGAAATATACTATATGCGGGTGCTTAGGTTTTAGTCTAGGTCAAACCACCTAATTCTCTAAGACCTAGGCTCTGATACCATTCTGTAACACCCCAACAGAGGCGGAAACCTAAGATGAAACTGAAACAAGCTTGTAAATGGATATTACTCAGAGAAACCACATGATGATCAAATAAGGCTACAAGTTGATAAATTCAAGATGAAATACCACAAATATATCCCATGCAAAGGGAAAACAACCGAGGCATCGTGCCCGAGTCTAACAGTCTACAACTATAGGCATCAACTCCTAGCTTGCAAGCGATTTCTTGTATACCTAAAAAGATACTCAAAATGTCAACACTAGGTTGGTGAGTTCGTAGGATCACATAGTTTCAAATTGAGCAATAGATTCGATACTAATGTATATACACCTATGTACATAATTATATCCATAAATAAAAGAGTATCGAATGGCTGTTCCATAGAAGTCCCGCACTGGGAGATATTCCACCATATTGAAGTATCACAAGTATCTCATCCAAAAGCTACACCAAAATCACAAGAGTCATACAACATATAACATATCAAATGTTAAGACCACATCCACAATGATCGCCATACAATAACCATCGACATCAAAGTCACACAAGAAACGAAACCAAAATAACATACATATACCAAGTGAAAACTACGTGGAACCCTTCACACGTTCCAAGTAGGTTGTACCCTTGAGGCTGGCATTTCTAGTATCTAAATGGGAATGCAACCCAATAATCAATAATCACTATGGGATCTACGCCCAAGAATCACAATAATCACCATGGGAACTACGCCCAAGAATCCAATAATCACCATGGGAACTACGCCCAAGAATCAAATAATCACCATGGGAACTACGCCCAAGAATCAAATAATCACCAGGGGAACTACGCCCAAGAATCTCAATAATCACCATGGGAACTACGCCCAATAATCAAATAATCACCATGGGAACTACGCCCAATAATCACAACAATCATTCGTCAAGTACATACACTTCATACGATTCTACTTTTGAGGGGTCATAGATGCTTATATATAGGGTCACCCGCAGCCTTCCCACCACATCTATAACCCTTCAAAGGCATTACCGTCTTCCATGTATACACAACTATCCCAACTCACAATATAATATATTCCATCTACGATGTTGCAATCAAACAATCAAGTATCACATGCCACATTAAAAGATCATCCTAACATAGGTTACAACAATCTTATACGTTCAACAATATTCACATTGTTACCATCAAGTTACATGTTTGTCTATAAACATGTAATAACATAAAAACATATGCATGTAAATACTACGAGTGTAATCTACGGCATAGCACATTAGCACATAGCGAGTATCTTTCCACCCCAAAAGCATGCAAATAGTAGGGGCTACGAACTCACCTGGTGCGACCAAACAAGTATTACCGCTTCCCAAGATGAGTAAGTAAGGCCCGAAGCGCTACAACGATCACAACCTACTCCACAAGCATTGAGTCAATATATTATACCCAAATAGTATGGCCTAGCTAGTTAGTGGTATGCCATAACCCAACAAACGCTTTACAAGTTTCCCCGACCAAGGTCAACGACACTTTAAACTCACATTTTTAGAAATGAGATTGGATTCATCCCAAGATAATGAATCCAAAAGATAGTAGACTCTCACACGATTCTAACGATAGCTCATACGTTTAAAACGGACTTACGGTTTAAAAGTTATTAACGCTAGACGAAAATAAAGTTAAATGCTGAAGAAGGAAAAGTTGCGTCACATCCCTTCAAAGTTGGGGCACAACTTTTGATCAGTGGGGAGACCAAAATGAGAGTTGCGTCACACCCCTCCAAAATTGCGACACAACTCTTCAGTTTCCAGGAACTACACACGATTTCGTCACAAAGCGACCCATTTTCACTTAGAATCCGTTAACCAAACTTTGACACAATCAAATTCAAGTATAAACACACCTTAAAAACATTTTTTTTCCCAAACCCACTTCCGGTTTCACGACTTTTAATCCAAGACTCGTTTTTGAGCTAAAACACCCATTTTACACACGAATCGACCCCAAATCGTTTAGATCCAACACAAGGAAGTTATCTACTAGTTAAAAGGAACATTTTGAGCTAAAGATCACATATCAATTCGCCTCTTTGGAACTTAAAAGGAGATGAACACTTGATTACACCCACAAATCTTGAAGTTTGAAGGAAGGGAAATATAATTTAACAAGTTTCTAACACTTTTGATGCTATGGAAAGCATTAGATCCGAATTTTAGAAGAGAAAAGAGAAGAGTGTGTGTTTGTGTGTGTGTTCTTGAGGTTGGGAGATAAAAAGGAGAGAAAGATATGATAGAGAGAGAAAGGGATGAGTGGAAATGAAGGGTGGGAGGGGGGTTTCGGTCTTCCATCTCTCACCCACCACCCATACACTAACTAGTTACCATTATCCGGGTATCCCGACCAAACACGTAAATAAAGAATATCACCAAATACACTAAGGATCATAAAATCAACTCGACTTTCATTAATCACATAAGTTCAAAATAAATTCACAATTATTCACATGGTCAACAAAAGTCAATTAGTCAAATTTCACGGGTGTTACACAAGCCTTGGGGAGGACATAGAAAATCCGTTTATGAGGGCTTGACTTGGGTATACCCAGGTTCAAGTCTGAAGGGGCAAAGTTTGCTACTATTAATGGTCGTGCCTTCGGGCGGATTAGTAGGGGGTTTTCCCCCATCGGGTATTTGAAATAGGCATTTCGTCCCTAGATTCGTTAACCCCCTTACATGCAAGGCACGTGAGTGACATTTATGTCTTTTCACCCATCTTCATCTTTCCAAACAATACCCATGAATCTTTTAGAGTTAAGTGCAAAAATTGTCCATATGGTTTGTTGTTTTTACAGTTTTCATCCTTGTCATTAACAAACCAAGGAGAACTTTTCATCCTCTACCACCAAACAAGAATTTCATCCTCATATGTCTGTGTATATAGGTTTTTGATTTGAGTTTGTTTTATTTTTGGATTAAACTCTTGTTTGGAGGTTGAAGATTAAAAGTTGTTTTGGGTTTGTTAACGGCGAGAATGAAAACTGCAA
>CM067167.1:121444664-121462164 GCA_034093135.1 Erigeron breviscapus
TAATAATTTGATTTTGATATCTAACTTACACATGTGTAAGTTATACTACATATGTGTAAGGTATAATATTCATGATTAGTTATACTACATATACAGATTATCACGACACTATGTAAAATCAAACAAAGCAAAGTAGGGCAATATGAATAAGATGTTGACAATCAGTATTTCGGATTTTGTGGTTGTGCATTAAGAACTAAATAATTTGATGATATAAGTTGACCCTACTTACACATGTGTAAGTTTTAACTTACACATATGTGAGTTGTAACTTACACATGTGTAAGTTAGATATTAAAATAAAATGATTATTGAGAACTGTAAGTTGTATATCTTACACATGTGTAAGTTGGACACTTACACATGTGTAAGTTAGATATCAAAATCAAATGATTATTCAAATATTACCCATTTAAGCCCAAACCATTTTTGACCCTGTTGGAATGTATAACTAAATATCATTATTCACGAGTACGCAACGAAAGCAAATCAAACCATGTAATCAAATAATTAACCTTGAAATAGGATTAAGGAATACCTCTTAATGTAGATGATAAAGTAAAGAAACTTTAAAAGGATTTGAAGTAAATCCCTCTACGATTGCACACACGATCCACCGATATAGGCGTGCTAGCACTTGATCACGAACCGAGCAACCTTTGGCTTGATCTCCTTCTTCAAAACCGAAAACCAAAAACCCAAAGGGTTTTCCCTTGGTTTGGCCGTCCAAAAGAATGAGAGGAGAGAAGGAGATGAAAGGTTTTAGGAGTTATAACTTTGTAGTTTGTTGTAGAAAACCATAAGGCTACTTTTAGTATTTATAGGTAGGATTAAACTTGGCCATCAAGTTTAGGGTTTCACTAGGAAACCTAGTAGGGAGGCCGGCCCCCTATATGCTTTTCTAGAACCTTCCCTAATCGTTTTAATTACAATTATCTCCTTACTTTAATGACCGTTAGCTAGTAACCGTTAAATATTAACGACCGTTCGTTAACTTATTCGTGATCCATATTAATTAATAAATCAATTAATATTAACTATATTTGAATCGAGACGTGTGACCCGTAGGCTCAAATCATTTCCGGACAAACGTTCATTTTACGTGATCACATACTAACAGCTCCCACTTGAGCTCGTAACAAATGAAGGTAATAACATTGGTTAGCGTCTAGCAACACGCCAATGCTCCCAGAAATATTTAAGTATAGTTTCTTAAAGTATATTTAAATGGTTGAGGCATTTATTATCCCTTTGTTCAGATACCGTGTTAAACATGAATATGGATCAATGTCATTTCATGATTTAACGATTCTGTTTCTCATTTCATCACTACTTAAGATTACCAAACATAATCCAGACACATCTGGATTCATTTGGACATAGCCATGTAAACATCTTAAATAGTCCCAATGAGGGGCCCAATGGTATCATTCTGCAACTATTAGTTGGAGGAACAAATCCTGTATTGACTACACGTGTCAGTCATCATACTTCACTACACTTTCTGAAAATAGCCCTTTATGTACTCCTTATTCAGGAGAGTTAGAACTATATCTAGTAAGTGCAATCCATACATGTTGACCTGCTTGTATCTCAAGTCAAAGGATCAATAAAGTAACCATTTACGAATTTCACTTAATGACGTCGATCCATAAAGTGATAAATTCGTTAGTGGGGTAGTCCGATATGCATCATATGGATACCATGTGAGTTTGGTGGGACCAGCCATTATATATTCAAAGAATATAACCAATCGCTCAGATTTGTCTTAGTTTAATTATATTCCCATATAATTAATCGACAATGGACAATTTAGAATATTTAATAAAATATTCAAGGATTAAACATGCAAATATAGGATACAATTAATATTAAATGAAATCAAACATATCAAGTACTTTATTTCATTATGAAAAATATAAATTGTTTAACATCCCTTATCCAAATACCGAAACAACAGATTTATATGAAATAACTAGCTAATTTAAGTCCTATGCCCTCGGCATGCCTTTCAAGCTTGGGCCTAGCCAAAGCTTTTGTGAAAGGATCAGCTAAGTTAAAATCTGTGTGAACTTTGAGTAATTTTATCTCTCCTAGTTCGATCTGCTCACGAACATAGTGATATCTTCTAACATAATGTCTGGCACCTTTCTGAGCTCCGGGCTCGTTGGCAATGATTAATGCACCAGTGTTATCACAGTACATATCAGTGGGTAAGTCACTCGAGGGAATCACGTCAAGCCCGCTAATGAACTTCCTTATCCAGACTGCTTCCATTGCGGCTTCTGAGGCGGCAATGTACTCAGACTCTGTTGCAGACATGGCAACTGTGGTTTGCTTCTTGCTTTTCCAATCCACAGCACCTCCGTTAAGAACGAAGACGAATCCTGACTAAGACTTCGTGTCATCTCTATCAGTTTGAAATCCAGCATCATAGTATCCGGTCACTTTGAGCTCTAAGTCTGGATTTCCTCCATACACCAAAAACATATCTTTAGTAGCCCATCGGTACTTCAGAATGCTCTTAACAGCAGTCCAGTGACTTTCACCTGGATTATGTTGATATCGACTAACGATGTTTTGCGCGAACGCCACATCGGGTCTAGTGCATCTAACCGCATACATAATAGATCCCACAGCCGAAGCATAAGGGATTCTTCGCATACGCTCCACCTCATTAGGTGTAGTAGCACCCTGTTTGATAGATAAACTAAGTCCTTCTTGCATAGGTGTAAACCCACGCTTAGAATTATCCATCTTGAATCGTTTCAAGATCTTATCAATATAAGCACTTTGACTTAGTCCAATTAATCGCTTTGATCTATCTCGGTAGATCTTGATTCCAAGAATGAATGCCGCTTCTCCTAAATCTTTCATGGAAAAACACTTCCCAAGATGGGATTTAACATCTTGCAACATTGGAATGTGTTTTCCTATGATCAATATGTCATCAACATATAAGACAAGGAAAGTAACATTACTCCCACTAGCTTTGCGATATACACATGGCTCATCGGGATTTGAACGAAACCAAACTTTTTGATTTCTTCATCAAACCGCTTATTCCAACTTCTTGATGCTTGCTTTAGTCCATAAATAGACCTTTGAAGCTTGCATACTTTGTTGGGATGTTTTGGATCAATAAAACCTTCAGGTTGATCCATATAGACTTCTTCATCCAAGTAACCATTTAAGAAGGCAGTCTTAACATCCATTTGCCATATCTCATAGTCATAGTACGCAACTATGGCTAAGAGAATCCTAATAGCTCTAATGTCCGCAACTGGAGAAAAGGTCTCATCATAGTCAACACCGAAACGTTGAGTATAACCTTTCGCCACGAGACGAGCTTTATAGGTGTGTACATTTCCATCCATGTCCGTCTTCTTCTTGAAGATCCACTTACACCCAACAGTTTGAGCATTTTGTGGAAGATCAACCAAGCTCCAGACTTGATTGTCTTTCATGGATTTTATTTCCACCTTCGTAGCTTCAAGCCATTTGTCAGATTCCGGATCTGATAATGCAGCTTTGAAATTCGGAGGCTCATTGAGATCTCCTAAAACGTTTTCTTCTACCATCAGACATAATCTGTCAGTAGGACGTCTTGTCCTTACGGACCTACGAAGTGGAATCGCTTCATCATCATCGACTTGAGGTTCATCACTTTGAACATTCCCCCCCCCCCAAGTTGATGATTGCTGGGAGCTTCAGAAGGTGACACATCTTCTTCTTGAGTCTCATCAAGTTCTACAACCCTCCCACTGTTCGGTTGAGCTAAGTTCTTTTCAAAGAATTCAGCATATCGAGCAACGCGAACAGTGTTTTTGACAGGATCATAGAAGTCGTAACCCATCGTTTCCTTAGGGTATCCGACAAAGATGCACTTAGTAGTTCTGGGTCCAAGTTTGTCAGGCGTATCGCGCTTCACAAGTGCCTCACATCCCCAGACTCTTAAGTAAGACAGATTAGGGATATCTCCATGCCATAATTCATATGGTGTCTTGTCAACCTTCTTTGTTGGAACCATATTGAGAATGCGTACAGCAGTCTCTAGAGCATAATCCCAAAACGAAATTGGGAGAGTTGTAAGGTTCATCATAGATCTCACCATGTCTAGCAAGGTTTGATTTCTCCTTTCAGACACTCCATTATGTTGAGGAGTGTATGGAGGAGTAAGCTGTTGGACAATTCCACACGCTTTCAGATAATCCTTAAACTCTTGGCTTAAGTATTCACCACCTCGATCTGAACGAAGAATCTTGATGGTTTTGCCGAGTTGATTTTCTACTTCATTTTTAAACTCTTTGAATGTTTCAAACACTTCATGTTTATGTTTAAGCAAGTAAACATAACCATAACGACTGAAATCATCCGTAAACGTTATGAAGTAGCTAGCTCCTTTTCTTGACACATGTCTAAATGGGCCGCAAACATCGGTATGAATGAGTCCAAGAAGATCTTTAGCCCTCTCCGGTTTATGCAGAAAAGGTTTTCTAGTCATTTTTCTGGAAACACATGACTCGCATTTATCAAACGATTCATCATTTAATTGTAAGATCCCCTCACGTTGGAGTCTTTCAATGCGATTTTTGCCAATGTGTGCAAGACGACAGTGCCAAAGATAGGTAGAGTCCAAGTTAGTCTTGGCTCTTTTGCTAACATTACACATTGAATTATCATTTAGTGAATCACAACCACGCATATCAATTTCATAAATACCATTATTATCAATAGCATCAAAATAATGAACATTATTTTTAGAAACTGAAATACCATTATCATTAAAAACATTAATGAATCCGTTGTGTTTTAACACTGAAACTGAAACTACACCTCTAGTAATAGATGGCGCATAATGACAATTGTCTAAAACAATAATTAAACCGGAAGGAAGAACTAAATGATATTCTCCAATAGCTTCAACAGGTGCTGGTAGACCATTGCCCACGAACAGCTGCAAAGCTCCGGGCTTCAGCTTCCTCCTTTTCCTAAGTGCCTGTAATTCATTACAGATATGAGTTCCACAGCCAGTTTCATAAACCCATGATTTACGCTTAGTAAAGGAAAATAATTCAATAGTGAAGATACCTGAAGCACTAGCACTGCTAGCTTGCTTCTTCTTCACATTCAACTCGGCAAGATACTTGGGACAGTTCCTCTTCCAGTGCCCGACTTCATTACAATGATGACAGGTCTGGTCTTTTTCCGGATGCTCTTTTTTAGCTGGAGGGGTTTTCTTTGGTTTGGGGGAATTAGCAGCTTGCTTACCCTTGCCCTTACCATCAAACTTGCCTTTAGCTTGGTGCGATTTCTTAGCTTTCTGGATCCGACCCCCCTTTATCATAAGAACATTTGGGTCATTGGCCTTCTTTGGAATCGTCTTCTCATATTCAATGAGCATAGCATGAAGTTCAGTGACGCTCTTTTTCATAGAGTGCATGGTATAGTTTTGCACAAAGCCCTCAAATTCCTTAGTAAGGGATTTGAGAATCATGCCAACTTTTACCTCTTTATGATAAGCGTACTCCATCGAATCCAATTTGTCAAAAATGCTCTTCATCTTGAGCACATGACTGCTAACCGATTTTCCAGATTCAAGTTTCATGTCATGGAGTTCCACGACTAAGTCGAATAGTTCCACTCCAGCTTGTTTTTCATACAAGGATCTAAGTTCTCTGATCATATCATATGGAGTGTAATTCTCGAATTGTTTCTGAAGCTCGGGAGACATGCTCGCAAGCATCAAACAACAAACTTCATTGAATCTAGTGTATTGAACTCTATATTCAGTTCTTTCAGCTGCTGTTGATTCAGCACCTGGTTCGGTTGGCCATTGCCTTTCAATGACATCCATGCGTTCTTCAACTCTTAGAACAATTCTCAGTTGACGATACCAGTCATTGAAATTTGATCCATTAAGCTTTTCTCTTTCAAACATTTGCCGAAAAGCATTGGTGTTTGTAGGAGGATTCATTGCCATCTACAAAACAGATTAAGTTCAAAAATCAGTATTTTCGATAATAAATCCTTAAGAAATAAATTACCCAATGTTTATAAAATAAACAATTAATTTCATTAAGGCTAGGATCCAATTGACATACACTCATTTCATCAGTTGATCTGCTAGAAATGATTGTACTCAAAAGGTAAGTGACGAGCAGTAATTGCATTACATGTGCAATTCCTAGTAAGAATGGGACCTACAAATTACATTTGATTCATCAAGTGATTTGTAGTCATGTTTTGTCCCATCTTTTGCCACGGGTTAAGGTCTCACCGCTTAACTCGCTTTAAGTCGTCCAACCAAGAACGCGCAAATTTGTCCACCACTGTGTACCAGTGAGTGGGATTTGCCATGCAACTGCCATTTCACCACTGTGTACCAGTGAGTAAAACAACAGCCACAAGTGTCCTTTACAAGTTGGATGGCAATGACTTAAGTTTATTGGGTCAATCAATTTGATGTGTGATCAAAAAGTTATGTTTGAAGATTCATGCATATCTTCTAAACATAATATGTTTATAAAACTCAATTTTTATTGCCTTTAAATACAAAAGAGCTCGGTAGCGCAAGCGCAAAGGTTTGCGATGGACGCAATTAAAAACTCGCCCTTTTAGGAGGCTAACGCACTCCGACTTATACCTCTTTTAGAGTTTGTTCAAATGGGTGAGCCGGTGTATCTTTTGATTTTAGGGCACCAATTTTATAAACAAAATCATTATTTCAATGTAATTTAGTCAAGTTTAATTTTCGAAAAACAATTTTGCACACAATTTTCTTAAAGGGCAAAACTAAACATACTAAATATAAACACGCAACAATTAGGTATCCATCCTCGGTTAGGCCACTATGGTTTAAGATTGGCTCCCCTTTCTCAAGGAAAAGGACCACATCCATCAAGTAAACTTGATTGCGTAAGCCAAAATTTAATAACAAATTTATCACATAAACACATAAGGTGCTGATTTGAAAAATCCAGCAGCTTCACGACCCATTTAGGCCTAGAGGATGGCCGAACTGGACTTAGCACAGAACTACAAAGTTGTAGCCCTATGCGTCAAGTATCTACTGTTCAAAGGACGACTTCTAACTCCTTATGGATTAAAAGATATGATCGTTTTAGTGGACTGGTGTCAAGCAGCAACATTAATATATAATTATCACATTGTCAAACAATTAATTATTTTAATTATCCACCTAAAAAACCTAGTGATCAAGTAATTTTATCATTATAACTAAGTAATAATCATGAATCAATTGCATGTAAAAACTCATGATTATTACTTCTTTTTAACAATTAAAATAGAGGTAATCCATAAACGCATGCAATTAACACATTAATCATGCAATAAATCAAAACTTGCAATTTGGGTTTCCTAAAAAAAAAAAATTATTTTATTTCCAGATTTTCGAATTGGGGTTTATCAAAAAAAATAATTTTATTGTTTATTTCATTATTTTATTACAATTAAACCAATTAATTAATAAAATAATCAAAATAATTACATAAAAAATTCGAAAAATATGAAACCTTAACCCCCTTCAAGTTTTGATTTTTAGGTAATTAAAAATCACATGGGTGGCTCGTGATACCACTGTTGGAATGTATAACTAAATATCATTATTCACGAGTACGCAACGGAAGCAAATCAAACCATGTAATCAAATAGGATTAAGGAATACCTCTTAATGTAGATGATAAAGTAAAGAAACTTTAAAAGGATTTGAAGTAAATCCCTCTACGATTGCACACACGATCCACCGATATAGGTGTGCTAGCACTTGATCACGAACCGAGCAACCTTTGGCTTGATCTCCTTCTTCAAAACCGAAAACCAAAAACCCAAAGGGTTTTCCCTTGGTTTGGCCGTCTAAAAGAATGAGAGGAGAGAAGGAGATGAAAGGTTTTAGGAGTTATAACTTTGTAGTTTGTTGTAGAAAACCATAAGGCTACTTTTAGTATTTATAGGTAGGATTAAACTTGGTCATCATGTTTAGGGTTTCACTAGGAAACCTAGTAGGGAGGCCGGCCCCCTATATGCTTTTCTAGAACCTTCCCTAATCGTTTTAATTACAATTATCTCCTTACTTTAACGACCGTTAGCTAGTAACCGTTAAATATTAACGACCGTTCGTTAACTTATTCGTGATCCATATTAATTAATAAATCAATTAATATTAACTATATTTGAATCGAGACGTGTGACCCCGTAGGCTCAAATCATTTCCGGACAAACGTTCATTTTACGTGATCACATACTAACAGACCCGTTAGCCAACCTGCACTGCAGACCCATCTTTTATATCACCTCTAATCATATGATACGAAAGATACTATTATGACTAAGATTCTTGGCATAACTTTAAAGGATGGCTAGCAATGTTGCATGTAATCTCCGCAGAGGTACCAGAATTCACAGTTAGCAGTATTTTTTCTCTACAGGGTACTTTCTTGAACACTGGAGATACATGAGCTGGAAAAGAGAACGGCGCGCTGAGACAAAAATCATCACCTTGATACAACATTTTCTGAGACCATCTAACTTTAACACTTACATTTGGAATGTAAAGAGTCAAACAATAAGTGACTTTTTACATAAATAACATTGCAGATCATTATGCAAAAACATTTTAGGAATACCTGCAAGATTTGAAAAGTGTATGTGTTCCCTTTCATTAAGAAACCGTCTTTTGTGGTTTCTTGTTTGTCGTCTTTTTCATCTTCAGGTGTTATAAGCTGGGTATAATATGATCTCATGTTGGTCTCAACCTCAACACCTAGAACCGAACCCTGTTAGCCAAACCATGCTTTTTGAGAACTAAAATTCGTAAAATTAACATCAATTTACCCAAACATAACATCACTACTTTTTTAAAAGAGTTCTGTTGTACTTTTACATATATAGACATAAAATTTGTGTGGGGGCAGATGACCCCCTTAATTAACCCTTTGTGTAGGCAAATACACTTGCTCATGTATGGAATTCATAAAATGCAAGTTATCATTTGTCTTCAGCACATACTAGCAAAAAAAAGCCTCTAAAAATATTTTTAAAAAATGAAAGAGTATAAAAATATGATAAAATAACATACTACAAAATAAAAAATGGTCCTGCATATGATAAATGGTACAGTTGAACCTATTAAGTATATCCATCATCACCATTTCGAATACTGCCTACAGATTAATAAAACAAAACAATGAAAAATCTAAACTTGGAGCAACAAAGTGTAAATTATTTGGAAAAAAATGTCGTTTACCTGGAGTACGAGAAAATACATCCCAATTGTTGAGACTTTTACCATCTTCACGATACGCTCCTTCAATCTACACATCACAATGTAACAAAAAAATGAATTTATAGAAATCACATTATCGAGTTCAAACCCATTCACCGGTTAAAAAAATGAAAGAAAACGGATAAAAAGGAAAGCCGGGCATACTTGGTAGGCAGATGTACTGACTCCAAACAGAAAGTCTTCCGGAAAATCTGATCTTTTTATGTCTTGTCCAAATGCTAAGAAGCAAAAGTAGCAGCAGAAAAGCAACCAATGGAGTTTACTATTGTTGCTGATCATACCGACACGAATCATGTCAAACTGTCTACCAAAATGGTACTAAATTTGTGCAAAGGAACACACAAATTGAAGCGAAAACACTGCTATTTAAGTATGTTCTGCAAGAATTTCACAAGTTTCAAATATAAGATTCTCATTTAAATTTTTAAACACAAAGAAACTGATACTTATATGATATCATAACCAAATAAGTAATAACAGATTTCATTCATATTACAAACGCTTCCTTTACCACCTAAAATGATCATGTATTAAGATTTGAACCCAAAAACTGTTGGTCAAATCAAAACGTGATTCAAATTTCATGCCCGATGGTGACAGTAGAGCATGAAATGTTATTTTGGACTTTTACTAATTTATATTAGGCTCTTTAAACATAGACATTGACCTAGATACAAATATGTTAATGGAGTAAAACCACCACTACATTGGCCACAAGCGATAAGCGATATTAGAGGACAGCAGCTATGCCCTGGATATACATTTGACACATTTTTAAGGAAAATTATTGACACAATTTGTGAAACAAACAACATGGTACGGATATTAGCTATGCATTCAATACATTTTTAAACGTCAGCATAATAAAATTTTGATACATTTTATTATTGGTAGATACACCAATCCTATTCAAGTTGATCTATTCACTCAAATTGATTTATCCACATACAAATTCATCATATAAACTCAATCACCATTCTAATTGTCCCAAAAAGCTCAAAAGACACATAATTGGTATGTTAATATACACAATAACATATATTTTATATGTACTGATGCTATACAGTACAATATAAACCCTAATTAAAATATAAATTAAGTTAAATAAAAATAAAACTAAATTGAAGCTTACCAAATCAATGGCGCTACTAGTAGACACAAAATTAGAAGATTTATCTTCAAAATTAGCATCTCTCCGTTTCCGAACACCGCCACTCTGTTCCGTCACCGCCGGCGTCACCAAATCCGGCAACAAAGCTGCCAATTTTGAGCTCCAAATTCTGTTATAAACTGAAATCACTAGGAATAACGATGGTTGAGACGTTAATGACAGAGATATTGATCGCGAACTGAAAGAAGAAATAGACGGTTAATCGGATATTTGTTTTATAGTAAATGATGGGAAAGGAAGAGGAATGGATTTGTATGTGAGGTTAATCAGATATTTGTTTTATAGTAAATTACATAAGTACCCTCCCTCCTATGAATAGCACGCGCGTTCATTTGCTCAAACATAATCTGAGCCGCTCAAACATATTGCTTATGATGTTTGTATCTTCTACGTAAATTTTGTGAAGTTGCATTGGTGAAGGTGAATGATCAAATCATTAAGCCCATCTATTGATGGTTAATTATGTTTGTGTTATATGCTTTCTTTGGTGAGTGATCGATAGCATTAGGTTCATTGTTATATCCTTGGTTAGTTAATAAAGGAATTGATGACAGTAAGGTAATATAATTTGTTTCTGTATCATTGGTTGATTTTTATATGATCCATACTTTTTAAGTTATAATTTCATTTGATTTGGGTTCGAGTTGGTCGTCCTATAATTGAAGAACAAGCTCCAGATGTTGGTTTTCAGGTTGAACAAGTATGTGGTAGATTAGGTGCCGAGCATACTAGGGTTCTTGTATGAAGGCCTATCCGAGTACTTCTCGAATCGTAAATGGGTGCCTAGATAAATTTCGGAATCTGCAACACCAAATGGTGTTTCTGGTTCAGCAAGCCCAAACGGATATGGTTTGGGTTCTAAAGTAAGTTCTGGATCATTGACTCCAAATGGTTTGGGTTCAAGGTTAGGTGCTGGATCATTGACTCCAAATGGTTTGGGTTCAAAGTAGGTTCTGGATCATTGACTCCAAATGGTTTGGGTTCAAGTAGGTTCTGGATCATTGACTCCAAATGGTTTGGGTTCAAGTAGGTTCTGGATCATTGACTCCAAATGGTTTGGGTTCAAAGTAGTTCTGGATCATTGACTCCAAATGGTTTGGGTTCTAAAGTAGTTCTGGATCATTGACTCCAAATGGTTTGGGTTCAAGTAGGTTCTGGATCATTGACTCCAAATGGTTTGGGTTCAAGTAGGTTCTGGATCATTGACTCCAAATGGTTTGGGTTCAAGTAGGTTCTGGATCATTGACTCCAAATGGTTTGGGTTCAAGTAGGTTCTGGATCATTGACTCCAAATGGTTTGGGTTCAAGTAGGTTCTGGATCATTGACTCCAAATGGTTTGGGTTCAAGTAGGTTCTGGATCATTGACTCCAAATGGTTTGGGTTCAAGTAGGTTCTGGATCATTGACTCCAAATGGTTTGGGTTCAAGTAGGTTCTGGATCATTGACTCCAAATGGTTTGGGTTCAAAGTAGTTCTGGATCATTGACTCCAAATGGTTTGGGTTCTAAAGTAGTTCTGGATCATTGACTCCAAATGGTTTGGGTTCAAGTAGGTTCTGGATCATTGACTCCAAATGGTTTGGGTTCAAGTAGGTTCTGGATCATTGACTCCAAATGGTTTGGGTTCAAGTAGGTTCTGGATCATTGACTCCAAATGGTTTGGGTTCAAGTAGGTTCTGGATCATTGACTCCAAATGGTTTGGGTTCAAGTAGGTTCTGGATCATTGACTCCAAATGGTTTGGGTTCAAGTAGGTTCTGGATCATTGACTCCAAATGGTTTGGGTTCAAGTAGGTTCTGGATCATTGACTCCAAATGGTTTGGGTTCAAGTAGGTTCTGGATCATTGACTCCAAATGGTTTGGGTTCAAAGTAGTTCTGGATCATTGACTCCAAATGGTTTGGGTTCTAAAGTAGTTCTGGATCATTGACTCCAAATGGTTTGGGTTCAAGTAGGTTCTGGATCATTGACTCCAAATGGTTTGGGTTCAAGTAGGTTCTGGATCATTGACTCCAAATGGTTTGGGTTCAAGTAGGTTCTGGATCATTGACTCCAAATGGTTTGGGTTCAAGTAGGTTCTGGATCATTGACTCCAAATGGTTTGGGTTCAAGCAACTTATGATAGTGAACTTGCCAGGTAGGTACTAAAAGTCATTGTTGTTTGCCTCGGTTTAATAAAATATTTAAATATGTTGCTTCACGATTGATCACACATTATCATTAATGTGTAGCGACCCCAGAATTTGGGGGTGGCACAAGTAGTGTACCGAGCCTCTCTAATATGACGGGAAAGTGCAACATTTCTCTAGCCTTAAACCACAGCAGATTGGGACACACTTTGAGTCAGCTTCAGCCAAAATATGTAAGTTCCGGCCCGTAATGTGGTTGTTATATTCCAAAGTCTTGCATATTTACACTATTTTTTAATATGCGGGCATCTTTGTTATCTACGGAGCTCACAACAACAGAATGCCAGAAGAATTAATAATGGATCATAATTCTCTGGTTATATTACACGCAGACTGTCGTATCTTCGCTGTTGCCTAGCTCTTCATTGCCTCTGTTTGGGAACACTCATTCAATGTAAGGTGCTCCCGAGGTTAGTGAATTTTATCCCCACACTTTCATTTATTATTTTGTTTGATTTTATAATGTATTTTCTTATTGAATCTGTACGGCATTCTGGTAGACTTCACGCTATGAAGGAGAAGTACATGGCAGCCCCACTGCAGGTTGCATCAAACATCCAGGTAACTTGGAGAAACCTTTGTTTTATTGCTTCTTTGATGACAAAAAAAGTTGTAGCCTCTACTCATGGCATTTAACTTCACGGCTCACATCTCAAATACAGATAATTTGTGTTGAGCTTTGTTACCTTCAGCTTCAAAAGTAGTTTTGTGATCCAGTTACTATCAATGCACTTATTACTATCAGAACGGTCAATGTTATTCAATGTGCATAGACACGACAGGGATGCTTTGGATCTATGTGTGAATAAAGTGTATGAATTGGGTTATACATAATTCCAGTTGGGCAATAAAGGTTTTAGCTAAGATTGTAATAGGTCAGGTCAGGTAAATGGATCCTACATGGTTCCAATAGGCTAAATAGTCGCCCATGATATCTATAACAATTCTATGAATACATCAGACTGATTGAACTAAATATGTCTGAATGTACCAGATGCAGCTTTTGTGTTAACATCTACACACTCCTTTTTTCAAAATTCTCATGATGTTGCTTTACCACTATGCAGTTTTAACATATATACTTTAATCGTGGGCAGCCCTTCCACCATTCTCTTTTGTGACTAATCAAAACCTTGAATCTATCTATCCTGATACACATTAAAATCTATCGATATGTTATTATGATTATATTAGATAAGTATTATTATTGTCATTTTCTTTATTAAATCCACAACTGCATTTGTTATTGACAGGGCTCTGAGGTGGAACAAACACTGTTGTTTTTATCAATTGAAGGCTGATCAAGGCATCTAAAATTGATCACGGTTTCTAAAATTGTTCCTTTATGCTCATCCCTCTGGAAGTCATACTTATAACATGTAGTATTAATTTTGTTACCTTTCCTGTTAGACAAGTAACACAAAATATATCATATTTGCACTGTCTATCTTTATGTTTAGTAGCTTCACGAAATTTTATTGAAAGATGTAAAATCTATTAGATACATTTCAAAGTTAAGTAAATTGTTTTTTTACCTAAAAAGCTAAGACTTTTTTTTAATATAGAAACGTCGAGTTCTTATCTGAGTTTGCACTCTGGATGCTCATGATTCAATATGATCTGAACAAAAGCAATGGTGAATTGGCACTAGACTATGGATGTATAGAATCAACACCAGACAGAAATACATACACGTTAACGCTGCAAATATCATATTCAAACCCTTATGACCACGATTGAAGAGGATTGTAGACTTAATCTTTGGTTTCGTGGTCCAAGTATTTGGGTTGCCAAAATGTAGAATTATTGATGAGTTAGTTTAACGCATCAAATGGATAAAAGTAATTGTTCTTTTGCTAAAAAGGGAGCAACTAAGTTGGCTTAAATGTATCAGCCAGTGAGAAAGTTACCAAATGTGTATTCAATATGCATAAAACGTGTAAATCCTTTTTCATATAAAAATTGAATAAAAGTTTGATTTTTATCGTGATGAAGGAAAATATCACCAACGGGTCACCCTAACTTGATCCCCTCAGATTTGTAAGAATAAAAACAACTTGATCCACTCAAATTTCAATTTTAAGAAATTTAGAGGTAACTGGTTACAATTACATGGACCCGACAACGTGGATACCACATATGTGATAATGAAAATCGCCGCGATAATGAAAAAGTGTGTTTCACCTGGATGCAAGTAGGGTTAAACTTTAATTACTACTTTGTCACATCTGCTCATAACATAGTTTTAGTAATGAGATTCAACACACCAATGATTTATCATTAACCTGAACCTGTGTTGAGTTTTTACCTAATGTCAACCCTCCCATTTTGTCACATATCATAGATGACTGAAATCATGGGTTTGCAGGATGAGAAGTTGAAGGGAGGGAATATTAATGCTCTCATATTTGTTGTGTGACTTTAGAGCCATTCTTGGTATGTGCTTAAAAGTTCTTTCTACCGACCAGGTACATTACAGATGATAGTTTTGCGTGGATATTAGGGAAAACAGTAATAAATGTTTGGTGGTGCTGCTTCTTTTCTTTTGTCCAGGGTTTTCGCATTTGTTTGGCTAAACACTTGGTTTTAAGTATAGTCCACTCTGAATCTTTTATAACCATGGTGGACTATTATTTGCTATTATCTAATTGTGGTTAACCTGATCACTTAGTTAAGCTCAAGTATGTTGGTACATTATCAGATGATAGTTTTGCGTGGATATTAGGGAAAACAGTAATAAATGTTTGGTGGTGCTGCTTCTTTTCTTTTGTCCAGGGTTTTCGCAATTGTTTGGCTAAACACTTGGTTTTAAGTATAGTCCACTCTGAATCTTTTATAACCATGGTGGACTATTATTTGCTATTATCTAATTGTGGTTAACCTGATCACTTAGTTAAGCTCAAGTATGTTGGTACATGTATCAGATACAATAGCTGACGAAACTTGGGGTCCACATACTACCGCATTGGCAGAGATTGCATGGGCGACAAAAAAATTTGGAAATATACTTTCACAAGTTATAATATCGTCTATCTACAAAGTCTACATTATAGGCATGTCAAAACAGGTCGTGTCGTGTTTGGTTCACCAGCTACATTTTTTAATCCCTTTTTTCCAAAAACTATTAAAACCATGATGTTCTAACTATATTTTTAAGAAACAACTAACAAGTTTATGAACTCATCTTCTTGACGGCTTGACCTATCAGTACCAGATAAAGCCCACAACCTATTTTCACATTAATAGGTAAGAACATCACTCTCGCTAAGGAGAATCATTGTTGATGTGATGTGTTGTTCTGGAAGTTCGTCTTGAAATCAATTATGAGTTCTCTTAGACGATGAGTAGGACAATTTTGATTTCTTAGAAGTTATCTGAAAAGTTGATAGAAAATTAATTATTCGTGCTGTAAGTATAGTTCAAGCTATATGTGTAACATGTTTCTTTTTAGAATTCGTCACTGATGGAACAATCTCCAGAGGATGGAGTTTCTTTGAATGTTTCACTTGATAATATCTAATTCTCTTTGTTTTTACAATCCATTATACGATGAGGTCATCACCTTATGGCTATGCCTTGATCTTGGAGAACTTGATGCAGCTATTGCAATTGTAGCTGACCTGCAAACGATTGATATCACAGTCCCCGATGAGACACTAGATAGTGTCATTCAGGCTAGACAAACAGCTCATACTAATATAAAAGGTACATCTTTGTCGTTTTAGAACAATTTTTTTTTTGGTTAGTTGTATGTTGCACTTATGATATTAATAGAAATTGGCATACCCTGTAGCATTCATGAAACTGGTGCTCCATTCCCTGAGTTGTAGTGAACGTTTGAAACCATCGTCTAGATTGTAATGATTCAGGTAAAGATTATGAATTTAGAGGCAACACAATGGGCAGGTTGAGTAATACGTCAAAACAGGTTTGGAAGAAGCCCATCTGCAACCCTATACTATATCTATCTTATCGAATCTTTTCTTGTATGAACCAGCAACACTCCATCGTTTTTAAATGAGCAAAAATAGGTTCACGTATGTTTGCTGCTGGTTCTTTTTATCTTTCTTCGCCTTTGTAAAATCCCAGCGGCAGGATACATACTTAAAGAAGACGAGGATAACCTAGAGACGTTATTTCACAGGCATTACCAAAAAGGGCTCTGCCTAGATCCATAGCATAGTGTATTTAAGAAAGCATATTATGGATTGAAGAATTTGTTGAATAAGACAAAAAATGTAAGCCCAAGCATATTAGTTTGTAGAAATTAATCTATGACTTTTGTTGCAGGCAGAAGAAAATGAAAAGAAGGGGAAGTTGCGTGTTGTCGTTGAGGACTACCAAAGAAACCCTTGCTTTAGACCCTAATCATGTGGCACATAATGTGCATCTTCATTTCGGTCTATGTAAGCTTTTAGTTAAGCTCGGTAGAGGAAAGGAGGCCCTAAATGCTTGCATAGAAGCTCTTACTATTGATGAAGAACATACTGAAGCTTTGGTTCAGGTTCTTTAATGTCAAACTCAATATGAAAAATGTAGTGAAGTTAAAATTTAATTTATATAACCCGGTTTGATTCGAATCTATTTTTTCTCAGAGGAGTGGGGCCAAATAATTGACAGAAGATTGGGAGGGGGCTGTTGTATTTATCAAAGCAGCTGCAGAAAAATCACCTCAGGTTGGTTTTGTATTTTAACTTCGAAGCGTGTTAGATTATTAATGACGATTGTATCAACATGTTTGTAATGATGGACATCCCAACTTTAGAAGACATGGCCATTCGGAAAGCACTTTAAGTCTCAAAAAGCCTTAAAATTAAGCCAAGGGAAGGATTGTTAGA
>CM067167.1:121464664-121672164 GCA_034093135.1 Erigeron breviscapus
AGAAGTAAGCCTTTTTTAGTTGTAAAAAAATATTGATTTTGAAAAAATATTTCAAGAAAATAGGAAACACCATTTTCTAGTTTTATAACATAAATTTGGAAAACATTTTGATGTTGACCATTTTTTTCTAATAAGATAATAAAGATAACATATTGTAAATTTGAACATATTTTCAGAATTTTCATTTGTAATGAACTTTGTTGGCCCTTTTATTGACCTCGAGCATTTCTTGGTACAACATTATCTATAGTAGCATAAGTCGGGACGTCTTAAGTGCTTTTCATAAAAAAGTGATTTTTTAAAATGGATTTTCTATCGAGTGTTTTTGGGGCATTGCCTAAACCTCATTGATTACCTTAAAGTTTCTAAATATAAATAATGTTTTTTAGTTTATTTTCTTATACCAAAATTACCCTTTCTATCTTTGAAAACCTTACAACTATCATGCATTAATTTTCGACATTCACGTGACATTTTGTATAGCTTGCAGGCGGATCTAGGAATTTGTTCTAATGGGGCAAAAACACTTGATGATCGATGAGCCTTATGAGTGCCATTTGACAACAGTAAAAAAATAAACTACAAAAACCGCAACTAAATAGCCTTGAATAGCTTCTAAATAGCCTCAAAAGAGCCACGAAATTATGTAATAATACAGAAGTTTGTAATAATAGAACAGCAAAAAAGGCAATTTTTTGCAACAGTAAAAAAATAAACTACAAAAACCGCAACTAAATAGCCTTGAATAGCTTCTAAATAGCCTCAAAAGAGCCACGAAATTATGTAATAATACAGAAGTTTGTAATAATAGAACAGCAAAAAAATTTTGAAAAAATATTGATTTTGAAAAAATATTTCAAGAAAATAGGAAACACCATTTTCTAGTTTTATAACATAAATTTGGAAAACATTTTGATGTTGACCATTTTTTTCTAATAAGATAATAAAGATAACATATTGTAAATTTGAACATATTTTCAGAATTTTCATTTGTAATGAACTTTGTTGGCCCTTTTATTGACCTCGAGCATTTCTTGGTACAACATTATCTATAGTAGCATAAGTCGGGACGTCTTAAGTGCTTTTCATAAAAAAGTGATTTTTTAAAATGGATTTTCTATCGAGTGTTTTTGGGGCATTGCCTAAACCTCATTGATTACCTTAAAGTTTCTAAATATAAATAATGTTTTTTAGTTTATTTTCTTATACCAAAATATTGATTTTGAAAAAATATTTCAAGAAAATAGGAAACACCATTTTCTAGTTTTATAACATAAATTTGGAAAACATTTTGATGTTGACCATTTTTTTCTAATAAGATAATAAAGATAACATATTGTAAATTTGAACATATTTTCAGAATTTTCATTTGTAATGAACTTTGTTGGCCCTTTTATTGACCTCGAGCATTTCTTGGTACAACATTATCTATAGTAGCATAAGTCGGGACGTCTTAAGTGCTTTTCATAAAAAAGTGATTTTTTAAAATGGATTTTCTATCGAGTGTTTTTGGGGCATTGCCTAAACCTCATTGATTACCTTAAAGTTTCTAAATATAAATAATGTTTTTTAGTTTATTTTCTTATACCAAAATTACCCTTTCTATCTTTGAAAACCTTACAACTATCATGCATTAATTTTCGACATTCACGTGACATTTTGTATAGCTTGCAGGCGGATCTAGGAATTTGTTCTAATGGGGCAAAAACACTTGATGATCGATGAGCCTTATGAGTGCCATTTGACAACAGTAAAAAAATAAACTACAAAAACCGCAACTAAATAGCCTTGAATAGCTTCTAAATAGCCTCAAAAGAGCCACGAAATTATGTAATAATACAGAAGTTTGTAATAATAGAACAGCAAAAAAGGCAATTTTTTGCAAAAAAAATAAATAAATAAAGAAAGAAAACATCTTTCAAACAACCAATTTATTTATTTTTTTATTTTTTTTATTTTTTTTCAGAGAGCAAAATTGATTATATTTTCATCATGATATAGTAATTTACATAGAAATAAAAAGCAAACGGGCAACAAGCTGCGCCGCCACTCCTTTTTGTATAGCAAAACTAAGACGTTTAAAAAACAACAAAACAGAGCATTGAGAAAAAAAGAAAAAAAAACTAACGAAAGACAACCAAATTAGTAAACTTCATCATACTACAAACAATAAATAACACCTTAAAGCATGAAAATCATTGCAAAAAACTAATAGTAATACGGAGTAATAACGAAATCCAACAACTAATAAATTAATTTTTATTACACTGCAACTAAAAAGATTACTATTTTTTATTAGCGTTATAAAATTGTAGGTTAATTTAGGATCTTTACTTAGCCTTACTCAAAATTGTGTATAGAATTAAGGTTAGATAATGGAGATGTAGTCTGATCAGCAGCAAGAAAAGATAGAAGAATTGTATATATATATATATATATATTTAAATCTTTATTATTTTAATAAAAAATGAAAAAATAAAACTTTGGAGTTGTAAACTTGTTTGGATTGTTATCTGACGATCTAATTATCCTAATCTTGCATTCTTGTTATTATACACTCCATACAGGAGATGAGGAGGATGTAGAGTCAGATACAGGAGGTAATGCCCAGTTCATGAAGTTAGATGGAGACTAGCATTGTTATGCATTCTTGTTATTTAGATTGCTAGTCATAGTTTCATTTGATAGATTCATGTATATTCGATATAGTTTGGGTGATCTGGACCTGTCCAGTCACCCAGTTGGTTCAATTCCTGCATCACGGGTCTCTTTTATTTACTATGAGGGGGCCCGTGAGGGCATTTCTTTGTACTTACTTTCTTTATTTTAATGCAGTTTTCCTTTCATCCAAAAAATTATCCTAATCTTGCGTATCAAAGTGAGGGCATCTAAATTTTTTGCTGGGGGCATTTGTTATTTTTATGGGCTTTGTGGGCTTTTTAACGGGAATTTACATAAACGAAAAATGCATTTTGGGTGTGGGCTTTTTAACGGGAATTTACATAAACGAAAAATGCATTTTGGGCAGCCTATAGGGGGCATTACCCCCCCCCCCCCCCCCCCCCACTTGAAAATTAAAGAGATAATTTCATTACATATCCTTGGGGTATGTCATATTTTCAAGTTTCACCCCTATCATTTTTTCGTATCATTACATATCCCTATGGTGACTTTTCGTATCACTACATACCCCTCACCCTAACGAACGTTAATTGGGTTTCGGTAAACCCCTCATGTGCACTACATACAAATCTGTATCCTTCTTATATCTATATCTCTGCTTTCAATCGAGGGGGAAGTTAAAGATTACTGGATAAGCAGAAGTGGTTGCTCCAAATAAGAACCCATAAGGAAAATCGGATTTTTTTACCTGGTTTTATTGTTTTAACTTGATTCACTGCTGTTGATGAAAGCTCTAAAAAGTAGATGGATTGTTGATGACTTTTTTAATTTGATTTGGCTACCCACATGTATATTTTGGATTGCGGTTAGCTTTACTATCTTATCATTTAGAGATAATTAAAATAGTAGATATCATAAGTACCAATATTTGGGATCTGGTTGATTTGGGTTTAATAACTACTGTTGCTGCTCTTTCATTTTTATATCATTAATATTAGTGAAAAAATTAAATTGGGACTAAATTGTTATAATGTATATGTTTCTATCGTGTTGACGTATTAGTGTGTATATATGAATGTTATTTTTGATTTATTATTATTATTTCAAGGGATTTAATTGGGGTTTTGGATTTTATTGTTATCGTTAATGTAACTTTTTAGATTTTCTTGTTATTGTTATTTTGCTGGTTGTAGAAGATGAGTTAGAAGATGAAAAAGAAAAAAAGGTGTTAAGAGGTAAAAGTACAAAGATACCCTCATGTGCGCTGCACATGAAGGATTTAACAGATTTCAACTAACGTCTGTTAGGGTGAGAGACACGTAATGATACAAAAAGTCACCATAAGGGTATGTAATAATACAAAAAAATGATAGGGGCGAAACTTGATAATAAGACATACCACAAGGGTATGTAATGAAATTTTCTCTAAACTTATACTACATCCGCCCCCTATGATTACTTTTCAAAAAAAAATAAATTATATGACTGACCTATGTCTCTCGAAATTTTAAAATAATCTTTAGTTCCAAGAGTTATTTTTGATCCAATAGTCCCAAATAAGTTGAAAAACATAAGTTGTATGTGTTATTCAATAACTCTGATTATTTTATTAATTATAAACCATATACGTATATCTTAACTCGAAGATACAAAATGAGTATCCGTTTTATCCCAATGAAAACCGGAAAAAACAAAAAAGTATACAAGAGAACTAGTCTTAATACCTGTACAATATACGGATTAACTATATATATTATACGATTGATTTTTTTATAAAGAAAGAAAATTTTGAACATACTTAATCACATGCATTTGGTCGCTTCAATAATAACTTAATAATAACCAACATGTATCGTAAAAGTATTTATCAAGATCTAATATTACTATTGATATTGTAATTGATCACTTAATCGAAAACAATGATCTAAAACATCTTTTTACAGTTTTTAACCACGTTCCGTTATATTAATAAATGGATAAATAATTAAATAATCAGTAAATTTAATTTATAAGTTAAATATATAGATATGTTTTTAACTTAAATAAATTTTATATAAGTTATATATTAAAATAGTACCAAAAATAATAATGACGATGAAAATCTATATTTATGGTAACAACAAATATATTAGAGTTCTAAAAAACAAATATAAGAGTTCTAAATAACTATCTGGTTTTATATATAAATAAAGTTTTTTCAGTTACACGAAATATATATTATTGGTTAATGATAGTTAAAAAAAAATTCGAACATTCAGTCGGGACACAACATTATGGAAACCTCACCGTATAATGATGAAGTCTTGCACGTATCCTAGACAATGAGATGTTGACTATAGGTCGTTACAAGTATTCGAAGGAAAAGTCCCAAGACTTGTCATCCCTAACGATAGTTAAATATATTAAATAATATTGAAAATTAAAAGTAAGCTCCAAAATGTACCAAATTAATGATGGATAGTAAGCCCAAAATTTTGTAACATTTCATTCAAGAAAGGAAGGGTAAATTAGGTATAAAAAAATAAACTAAATTCTTTTAATACAAATATTCTTTATATTTGAAAATTGTAACATAATTAATGACCCTTTAAGCAATGGCCAAGGGCACTCAACTGAAAATCTCTTTTTTAAATTATTATGAAAAGCGAATTAGTATTTTAGCATCTCGATCGTTGCACTTTTAAGACAATTTTAATTTAATGATGGTGACAAAATAATTGAACTTTAAACTGATGTGGTAAAAGATAGTTGGGCATTTAGGAATGAGCTTAACAATCTGCTTGTAATTGTGAACAACATCGAAGACATTGTGGGCTCTCTTAAAGTTTCTTACAGAATATAAAGAATAAAAGGAACATGCACACAAAAAGGAGAAAAGTTCATAAAAGGAACATGCACTTCTTCTTTTTTTTAACGGCAAAAGGAACGTGCATTTAAAGCCTTAAAGACGATAAACAAAAATAAAGTTATCTTTTCGTGTCTACTGCCTTAGACTTTTTTCAAGAAAAGTTTAAGAAAACTTTCATGTAGTTTTTTGTTCATCCCTTTTCGTTTTAAAATGCATGTTCCTTTTGATGAGCTTTTCCCATTTTCGTGTGTATTAACTTTTCGATAAGATTTTCTGTTTGCGTACCATCATTTTGCATGTCAGCCTGTTAATTCAATGGGTCTTGCAATATCTTCCACATATAAGTGTCTTAATCTAATTCATGGCTGCACCATATATTGGACATTGGGAGGCTACCTTCGTGTATTAAGATATCTCGTCATTTAGTGTGTTATGGAGGATTGGAGGCAATCTGGATCAGTCATGCTGGTTATCGGACGTTTTGATGTGTTTCTTCTCCGTTTTGTTGTCTATCCTGATGGAAAGTAGGTTTCAGATTCTTCTGGTTTTTTTAACTTTTATGCTCTCTTTAATTTTCCGTTACTGTTATTCATGTTGGGACGATAAAAAGGCCAGATGCAAGATGGAGTTAAAGACAGGAGGATTGATTGTCTGTCGAGTAACAACCTTGAATTATAATTACATTTTTTATTAGTCCAATTATTCTTGATGTTACGGTCATGGTATTTGTGAGATGAAGCTTTTAAATACCACGATTTCTCGTTTTACCTATCTTTTTAGATTGGTGATTCCTACGAGCTAGTCAAATGGCAGAGCTTAATGTGATGAGGGCAAAATTTCTTGGCAAGAGAAAAGTATTCTTACAAGCCGCCAGTCAAGGTCAAATGGCAGAACACGATTTCTTGCTTTAACTACCTATTTAACATTGTAGGTAATATATGAGAGCAATGATTATTACAAGTCAAGTACCACATTCAGACTTGGCTAACGATAGACCATAATTTAAAACCAAGTTGATTGAAGAACTTTACGGAATGGTAAGGTTCCCAGATCCGAATGAGGATGGATCTTTTACACTATGTCCTCAAAAATGTGACCAGAATTGTTTTGAGTTTGGATGGAATCTACTGAAATTCTTCATGCGTAACGATACAACATATATGGTGGCTATTGCGAAAAAGTGAAGATGAAGGCAATAATTTCAACCAAGTCAAGGAAATGGTGAAAAAAGAAGACAGCATAAGAAGCCTGGTGTCTTGATAAAATGGCCACTTCAAAAAAATACATAAAACGAGAAATCGTGCTATTTAAAAGCTTCATCTCACAAATACCATGTCCGTAACATCAAGAATAATTGGACTAATGAAAAATGTAATAATATTTCAAGGTTGTTACCCGGTAGTCAATCAATCCCATTGTCTTTAGCACCTTTTTGCATCTAGCCTTCTTATCGTCCCTACATAAATAATAGTAACGAAAAATTAGAAGAGGGCATAAAAGTTAAAAAAACAGAAGAATCTGAAACCTACTTTCCATTATGATAGACAACACCAAATCGGAGAGGAAACTCATCAAAAGTTTGCCTCGTCGGATACCAGCACAAACGATCTTGTTTGTGTCCATACCTTCGTTTAATAAAGAAAAAAGGACACTTAATAAAAGAAGAAAGCATGAATCATATTAATACTAAAACCACGGCGTAATTGTTGGATGATGTTTAGGTTCTCAAAAATAGCAGGCTTGAGAACGTTGTTAGGCTTCACACATTTAATGTAGTATCTGTGATGTGTAAAAATCGAGTTAAATTAAAAAAACAAGAAATACCCTAGAACTGACTACTACACACTATCGGGCAGTGATCCCGATCGTATGCAATATAGCTTCAAGGTAAGTCCAGGTCGAACACAGAGACCGATTAAAAGCAAGTGAGTTTAATGTAGTTTATAAAGGTTGGAATTTAAAGACTCCCGTCATATTGGTTTTGAAAATAGTTAGTTAGTTTCTGAAAATTAGTAATTCCAGAGAATTAAACGAAAAGAGATTGATTGAATATCAAGATTAATTAAAGATCATCTACCTTGACTCCATGACACAATTCACTTGGTTGCATTGAAATTAAACCCAATTCAAATATGTTGATTTTAATAACTAGGTCTAGACAAAGAACTCACTAGTTGTACACCTAGCTTATTACCCCATCTGAACCCATTAACTAATTGATTCAATCCTAAAGATCCGGTTACCACCTTCTCTATCAAGATCTATCTAATTGACTAATTTGTTTTGTTATTGTTAAACAATTTCATCTATCGACTTTACCAAATCGTTAACACATTGAATTCTATTATCTATTGTTGTTTATCAACTCGTTACCACAAGTTAACACTTGTTGATTGTACCCAATCAACTAGAACAATGCACTCCTAAACTTAGATACCTCTAAATCATTCATACATCATCAACAAAACAATAGATAAGTAACAAGAACTCAATATATTAAGATCTCGATAAAACGTTTAACTATCAACTTGAATTCAAAATAATATGCAACCAAAATTCATTGTGTCACTTCATCTCAGTAGATGATGAAGTGTTTAGCTAGACATAATCAAAATTGAATCACAAATAGCAAGAGTATGAGTAAACATAATGTACCAAAGTGTGAAAGACAATGAAAAGCTAAAGAAATCGATGTTTGAATGCCTTGAAACTCTCGAGCAACCTAAAAATCTTGGAGAACGAATAAGCTGCTGGATATTGCCTCAAGAAACCCTAAAATCGACTTGAAGTGAAAGTATGTCGAATGGAAGGGTTTAGGTCTTGTATTTATAGTGTTTTCTAAAAGGGTTTTGCAGTGACTCAATATATGCGCCGCATACTCCAATTGTCCAGATTTTGTCCAACTTTCTGACTTAAATTCACATGATATATGCGCCGCATATATTCTTCATGCGCCACATATCTTCAGTATTCAGCACAACTTTGTATTTTTCATCTCGACTTCACACGAACTCGTCCACGAACAATCCTAATGCATCTTTTAGCCATCCAAAAGCCAGTTCTAACCATTGTACATGTTCTAAGCCTGAAATCACTAACAATACCATCAAAGCATCGAATATATATGCAAATTACACATAATTAAGCTTAAAACGACTTATAAACGATATGGGAATATATATATAAATGGACATATCAAATTCCCCCACACTTAAGCTTTGCTTGTCCTCAAGCAAATTCAGAATTCAAAACAATCTTTCCTTTGGTTCTCGATCGCAAGAACATGACAATAATCAAAAAGAAGCTAAACCATGAAAGTTAGAAAACAAATGAATATGGTTAAGCAGTTTTAATCTTAAATGAAAATTGAAATGTTTGACAATATTTGAATGATCTACATGCCTCGAAAACACGACTAAGCACTTTAATCAAATGAAAGAAGAATATCTCAACTAACCTACTCCAACTAACAAACTATTGGGGTTGAAATATTGTATCAATCACTCAAAGCCTAGTCGTGATGCATACTATTTTACCATAGGTTTGTTCTAGAATCAAATCTCCACCGTCATGGCGTAAGCACCAAGCATAACTATCAAAAGAGGTCTTTTATTCGGCTGTAATGTACAATTCTGAAGGCTTACAAGGGTTATTAACATTGTGTATGGAATTTTGGGATGTAATTGGTGTTAAAAAGAAATAACACAACAATTAACAAAGTTTTACATTATAGTCTAGTCCAACACAACCCATATCACTAGTTGCCATCTATCCAAAGCCCAAAAGACGTTATCCCGACACTACTCCCCCAATAGACCGATAAAAACCGACACCATTGTGGTGTATGACATTCAAAACGACTCTTAACCACCATAACATACCAACATTGACTTAAACGAATGTGTCAACTAAAATGAAGATTATAAGCAACAAAAGATCCTTTTAGTTGGTCTTAACCAATGTACCAACTTAAACACCAAAAGATTTAACATTGAAACAATTGTTGGTTTTAACTAACTTACCAACTCATATCGATTTGACGAAAATGTGGGAAATACCAATTGACAGTCCAAGCTCGTTTTTTCGTTTTTTTTTCTTCTATTTTTCTCTTTTTTTTTAATAAGCTATTTTTACCCTGCCTAATTGGTACCCCCTTTTTGAACTTTAAAGCATATTGACAAATCTTATAATAACAAGCTAATCCGATTAATCTAGACTTGATCAAATATTATGACGAACTCAATCTACCCCCAATAATAGAGAATATACTAACCCGACATAAACAAGACAAACCCAAACCATCCAACTAGCATAGGCAACTAATGACCAACCAAGGATTTCGACTATCGGTATGGCGAGGATAGGTTACATATTTGGGGTGGATTTAACACAAACGAAAAAGGCGAGGCTCAACAAGTTATCTAAAAGTTTCTTGCACTAAAAATGAGTGCAACAAAGGTTAGACAAAGGTAATTCACTAACCAATGTGTTAGCTACTAAAACACATGCACAAAAACATGGTTTAACAATAATGAACATAACAAAGGGTGAATAAACAAAGAAAACACGGTTAAATCCTAAGTTTGCCTCTTTATCATCTAGTTACACCTATATCACCGAAGTGATCTCACTGCGATCTCGAAATGATCAACTAGGACAAGTTCTATAATCAATGCTATCACCGGCACACTCATATCAAAGAAGAAAGTAACCCGGAAATGGAAAAACTAACCTCAAACTTGCACATCATAGTTTAAAGTTCTAAGTCGAACCCTTACTCTTGAATAAATTCAAAAGCCTACGGGAGGGACAAATTTACAAGGCCAATCAATCCAAATTCGTAAACACCTAGCATATCTATAAATGATCAAGAATCTCACACATTTGGGTGTTTTGGGATATAAGTGTGCTAGTCATGTTATCAATCCAGAAGGGATTTGCCTAATCAATCATTCAAAACACATTTCACAAATTAAAATTTTAACCAAAGGAATTATAGTTCTATTACTTACTAATATGATTAAATCTAAGTGACAAAGTAATTCAACTATATGGACAAACAATGCAAAAGTTTCAAAGTCTCTCAATTTCACCCGACTTTTTCCTATTGACCTCTCCCCCCACACTTGAATTGTACAATGCTCTCAATGTACAATGAACTAAAGACAATCTATGGGAAATAGGGAAAAGTAAAAAGAAAAGAAGATAAAAGATCATGAGAACTTGCCGGATGTTGGTAAATGTTCTTATGCTCGGTAGAATCGCCTAAAATGAATTGGCGCTGAACTTACTGCCAGCATATGCACATGAATAGCTACCTTCTAAAATGCATAAAACAACACCAAAAAGAAACTTCCAACATTACAATTAGTTAAATAACCAACCCCCCCTATTGTCTTCCATCCAAATAAAAAGAAAACTAAAGCTAAAAACAGAAAAGAAATTGTTCAAGCGCCAACAAAGGCGGAGTACAAACCAAATAAAAGCAAAAACAAATAAGATAGTGCAGTCTAACGAACTCCAAAGCAACCAGATCCAAGCTGAACTGAAATCAACAATGATGACGCAATGCCTACGTTACCGGCACCGCCATCTACCAACTCTCAACCATCAATCACCAAGTACCAACAACTAACCAATCAAATCACCAACAAACTATAAAATGGCTAATCATCTCTAGGAAAAATCGAAGGAGTACCACCTCCCTCGTGAGTATCATGCGACTGAGAAAACAGATCACCACCAGGAACAATGTTAGGCGTACCCGAAGTCGCCCTACCACCAGCCTCATCACCTACCGGAGTGTAGTAACTAAAATAGTTACCACTGTACCTGTCTCCCCCTGTATACATCCCATAACCTGAAGGCTGAGTAGTAGGGTCATATGTCGCTGGCTGATATCGATACTGCTCCTGCTGATAATCCGACTGAGGAAAGAAGAAATTAAAAGAAGATGCACTAGGAGGTATTATCGGTGGTGGATTATGTGCAGGAACCTCTGGACGCTCTCTCTCGGGCATGTGATCATACTGATGCTCCATCTGCCTCTGCCATAATGGAGAAAAATGCTCCTGAGTCTTCAAAGCCCGATGAAGCATACTAGACATCGTCCTCTGCTGATCCAGAATCATGTCCGTCGTCCCTTGCAAACCAAAAATAAACTCCTGCATCAAAGATAAATCAAAAGCATATGAAGAAGCACCCCCGGTGAACCTAGGCTCACTAGTACCATCCTCACGTCTCCTCCTACGATCCGGCCTCTGCGCCTCAGCCAAGGTACCAATAAACACATCACGGTTATCCACCGTCACAACCAAACTAGCCCTCCTCAAATCATCTAAACTAAAAGCAACATAAGGTACTTTGTTAATCCCCCGACTACTCCTAGCAGTATCCAAACCCAACATCAAATAAATCTGTGTAATATACTGCCCACAAAACAAATGTGGATCCTTATGTGTAGCCATGTACTTAGCTAACACATATGGAGCACAAGCATACCTATATGGCGCCCCCTGATGAAACAACCGCATCAACCATACATCCATCGGTGAAACCTTATCCGTATGATCACCCCGAACTAAGAAACAATGAGTAATCAGCTTATGTAACACCCGCAACAATGGATCAGCAATCTCAGTATGCCTACTCGAAGACATTTGCAACGCTCCATTACCCCCAATCTCCTCCCAATATGCCTGAAGAGATTTGTCATCATCAAAACCGGTATTCTTCTTATCAAGTACCCCCGAGCACAAAAAATCATAACCATCAATATCATCCAAATCATTCTCATCCATCATCCCAGTCAAATATGCAAACTCGGGCACAGAACAGTGCCTCTGAACTCCCCCAGCCCGAAAATGAATGACTTTCTTAGTATTAAAGTCATTTCTCGTCAACCTAGAATCAACCCGCACAGTACTAAGAAACTCAAGACACCATTCACGAATCGGTGCATGATGACAATCAAAAATCTCCAACCACATCTTATAAATCTTAATCTGCCCATTACCATTCCTATACTTACACAACATCATAGTTTTCAACTCCTCAGCAATACCAACGCTTGTAAAATCACGCCAACAAACTACCTTAGGCTTCATAACATGATCATACCTAATTTCCTGCAACTTATTCAAATAATGGGTCCTTTCATGACCCGTGACACCTGGAAATTGCAGCCATGGATGAGGCTCAACAGGTAGATTATTGGCATTAGTATCCAAATGAACATCCTTGTACTTGAACGGATCACAAGGTTTCGGGTTGGTGTAATCATAGTCATCTTGAATCCCGGGAACAAACTCGGGCTCACTAGATGTAGCAACAGCTTTCCCCCTCTGCAAAACACACCAAACAATCATAAAAACACAGTAGAAACATCAAACATACCTCACACAAACCCAAACTGAAAGTTAAAAATCGAAAAAACAAAACAGAACAGAATATGTGGCGCATAGCATTTCCATGCGGCGCATATCCGTACCCTAATCCTGACACTGTAGCAAAATTTGCCCGATATGCGGCGCACAGAGATTCTGTGCGGCGCATATTTTCATTCTTCAAAAATATTTTGCTTTTAAATTCAATCAAATAAAGTCCCACCAAAATTCAAACACTATTCAATCATCTTCAAGAACAAACTCAGGTCAACAAAAGTCAACATGACAAATTAAAACAATGTAGACTCAATTTGAAAAATTTGATCATGTTAAACACAAATTAAACCAACCCAAGCCTTCAACTACATCATATAATCATCACAACAATTTCCCCCCAAATTAAATTCATACTCATGAACCCTAATTACAAATTCAGACCTAAAACATGCAATTAATCCAAATTGAAACTAGATATAAGCAATTAAAGCATAATCAAACCATCCCCAAGCAATAACAATCAAAAGCCCCAAATCAATTTCGAATTTCTCATGAACCCTAGATCCGAAAACTTCAAATTAAACATAAATTACATGTTAAAATCAAGTGTAATCATCATTAAACACACAACCCATATCAAAGAATCATGTAATTTTGTTTGAATCGAAATTAATTTGAAAAACCTTAAAAATTTTCGGATCTTTGCACCCACCAAAGCAAGAAACTAATTGATAAAGAAGATAGATGAGAAACTTACCCTAGATGGACGAACCATGATGAACAAACAAGAAAAACTAGAAGAAAATTCAAAAAAGAAAGGTATGGATCGGTTTGAATTTTAGAGAGAAAAGAAAACCTTGTAAGTTTGTTTGTGTGTGTGTTTTTCTAAAATCCAGGAAACCCCAAGTAAAAGAAAAAGAAGATTTTCGTGGGCCCCTTTATCCAATAACAATCCTCATCCAAATTTAAATCAAGTCAAACCGGGTCAAAGTTTGGTCAAAACTAGATATATGCGGCGCATTCCCTAACCATGCGGCGCACAATTCAATTTTTTCAAAATTCAAATTTTAAACCGACCCGATATGCGGCGCACAACATATATATGCGGCGCACAAATCAATTTTTTCAAGAATAGATATGCACATGCGGCGCATGGAAACTCCATGCGGCGCACAAAACCTCCCCCACACACTAGAAACTTACCTTGGCTCGTTTTGACTTACCGTAACGCATCTGGACACTTCGGGACCTGCACATCTCAACAAAAAGCCATAAAAACGAAATATGAACAGGAAAAACTAAGAAAACAAAAATCTTTTTGTATTTTCTATTTTTCAAATGTTTTTGGATTTTTTTATGTTAAAAAGCTAAGAAAATAAAATGAAAACACACGGGTTGCCTCCCGAGAAGCGCTTACTTTATTAATGAGTCGTTAGCTAGACTCGTCCCTCTAATCACTTATTAATTGCAAAGAACGAGAGTTGATCAACCACAATTCCCTCATCACTCGCCTCCTCATTGAATACTTTCAACCTATGACCATTGACTATGAATGTCTCCCCATTTTCCTTATACAATTCTACATACCCCGAAGGATAAATATGCTTAATAACATAAGGACCCATCCATCTTGAAGTCAACTTAGGTTGTCTCAACTTAAACTTCGACATGAACAGCAAAACCTTATCACAAACCTTAAACTCTTTCTTCCTAAGCCTACGATCATGCCACACCTTAGTTCTTTCTTTGTAAAGCCTAGAATTCTCATAAGCATTCAACCTTAACTCTACTAACTCACGCAATTGCAACATTCTTAATTCACCACTTTCAACTAAGTCCATATTACAATTTCTAAGAGCCCAATAAGCTTTATTCTCTAATCCAAAGGCAAATGACATGTTTTCCCATACAACAACCTATAAGGTGTAGTCCCAAGTGGAGTCTTAAATGCGGTCCTAAAAGCCCATAATGCATCATCCAACTTCTTAGACCAATTTTTAGGATTATCATCTATGGTTTTCTCTAAAATTCTTTTTAAAGCCCTATTAGTATTTTCTACTTGGCCACTCGTTTGCGGGTGATAAGAAGTAGAGAAACGGTGATGAACACCATACCTCTTCAACACCTTAGCAAGTTGGTGATTCGCGAAATGAGTTCCACGATCACTGATTAAGGCCTTAGGACAACCAAACCGACAAAACAATTGTTTCAAGAAATCTATGACAACCCTAGCATCATTAGTTGGCAAGGCCTTAGCCTCGACCCATTTCGAAACATAATCAACCGCCACTAAAATGTAAAGACACTTATTTGAAGGCGGAAAGGGTCCCATAAAATCTATACCCCAAACATCAAATACCTCACAAACCTGAATGAAGTTTTGTGGCATCTCATCCTTCTTTGAAATGTTCCCTTGACGTTGACAAGCTTCACACGTATCCACTAATGTTTGAGCTTCCTTAAAAATGGTAGGCCAATAAAAACCTGCATCAAATACTTTCTTACCGTTAACAGAAGGCCCATAATGACCACCGGTTGGCCCTCGGTGACATCCATCCAAAATCAAACGAGTTTCACCTCCCGAAACACACCTTCTAATCATTCCATCTGCGCAAACACGAAACAAAAATGGTTCCTCCCAAAAGTAGTGTTTCACATCGAAAAAGAACTTTTTCCTTTATTGATGTATCCACCCTTTTGGAAGAATTCCTGCAACAAGATAGTTGGCTAAATTTGCATACCATGGAACATTAGAATCAACACTCATCAAATACTCATCCGAGAAGGCATCATCTATATCCTCTTCCCTCAATTCCTCACGGTGAGGATCCTCAAGTCTACTTAAGTGGTCGGCCGCCAAATTTTCAGCCCCTTTCTTATCCTTTATCTCAATGTCAAACTCTTGCAAAAGCAAAATCGAACGAATGAGACGAGGTTTAGCATCTTGTTTAGCAAACAAGTACTTAAGGGCTGAATGATTGGTAAAAACTATGGTCTTACTAAGCACTAAGTAGGATCTAAACTTATCAAAAGCAGATACAACCGCAAGCAACTCTTTTTTAGTAGTGGTGTAATTCTGTTGAGCATTATTAAGAGTCTTACTAGCAAAATAAATAGGACGAAAATGATTACCTTCTCTTTGTCCTAAAACAGCCCCCACTGCAAAATCACTTGCATCACACATTAATTCAAACGGTTGGGACCAATCGGGTGAAACCATAATGGGTGAATGAGTCAACCGGTCTTTGAGAAGTTCAAATGCCTTAAGACAATCCGAGTTGAACTCGAATGGCACATCCTTCTCAAGCAAATGGGTCATAGGTCGGGTTATCTTAGAAAAATCCTTAATGAATCTACGGTAAAACCCGGCATGCCCTAAGAAACTTCTAACGGCCTTTACATTGGTAGGTGGAGGCAACTTAGCAATAACATCAATTTTAGCTTTATCTACCTCAATCCCCACACTAGACACCTTATGTCCTAAAACAATACCCTCTCTAACCATAAAGTGCCATTTTTCCCAATTAAGAACAAGGTGTGCCCGCTCACATCGCTCTAGCATCTTATCCAAGTTTGAAAGACACTTATCAAAAGAATCACCAAAAACAGAAAAGTCATCCATGAAAACTTCCATGGATGTCTCTAACATGTCTTGGAATATCGTGATCATACACCTTTGGAAGGTGGCGGGGGCATTACATAATCCAAATGGCATCCTACGATAAGCATAAGTGCCAAAAGGACATGTAAAGGTCGTCTTTTCTTGGTCATTGGTGTCAATGGGTATTTGAAAGTACCCGAAGAAACCATCAAGAAAGCAAAAATACTCGTTTCCGGCTAACCGTTCGAGCATTTGGTCAATAAAGGGTAAGGGAAAGTGATTCTTACGGGTCATCATTCAACTTCCTATAGTCAATACAAACATGCCACCCGGTAACCATCCTAGTAGGTACAAGTTCATTACGGTCATTGGTTACTACAGTCATCCCCCCTTTCTTCGGTACACAATGGACCGGACTAACCCATGGACTGTCAGATATAGGATAAATGATACCCACGTCTAATAGCTTAATTATCTCTTTCTTAACGACATCTTTCATATTCGGATTAAACCTCCTTTGTCTTTGAACAACCGGTTTAAAATTCTCATTTAAATTAATCTTATGTTTGCAAAATTCGGGGCTTATTCCGGGTATGTCCGATGTACGCCAAGCAAAGGCCCTTTTATGGGACCTAAGGACAGTCATTAACTTACATTTTTCATCATCCGAAAGTGATGATGAAATGACAACAGGAAGAAGGTACTTACCTTCGAGGAATGCATATTCCAAGTGCTCGGGAAGTGGCTTGAGCTCCAAATCGGTTGATGGATTCTCCACTGAGGTCTCAATCTTTAATCCATCCCTTTCTATCTCCTCGAAAGTCTCATCCGAGTTGGCTTCAATGCAGCTAAAGATAATCTTCTATAAACTGAAAAAGGCATTAAGTTAATGCTAGCCCCTATATCGGCTAAAGCATCACAAGTAAACTTAGCATCAAAAGAACAAGTAATCAGAAAACTCCCTGGATCCTCTAACTTAGGAGGAATCTGATTCTTCACAATTGCCGAGCATTCCGCGTTGAGGAAAGTAGCCTTGGCTTCCTCTATCTTCCTCTTGTCCGTCACAAGCTTCCTTGATGAACTTGGCATAGTTCGGCATACCTGGAATAAGATCAACCAAAGGAACATTAATATAAACTGATTTAATCATATCAATAAACTTACCATATTGCTCCTTGATCTTCTCCTTCCTCAATCGTTGAGGGAATGAAATCTTTGGCTTGTAAGCTTTAACTTCAGGTTCAACAACCGCCGGTTTATCAACCGGTGTAGGTGTAGGTGGGACGGCCGGTGGTTTCACGGCTGGGTTCGGCTCCACTACAATCTCCTCATCAACTTGTTCATCTTCTTCCTCACTATCAACCTGCATAGAACCATTAGTAGCACTAGAAATAGGAGTAGGAGTAGGAGAATTAACTACCTTACCGGACCGAGTAGTAATGGCATTTACATGCTCATTCCTAACATTTGGGTGTTGATACTTATTACCTCCATCATTTGAACTAGAAGGCTTAGGATTTTGTTGAGTATTGCTAGGTAAAGAACCTTGCTGACGATTTGAATTACCCATCCTATCAAGCCTCACACCCAAATCCTTAATTGCCGCTTGTTGATTCTTGATGTTTTGATTCATCTTCTCATTCAAAGTTGTAATATCAATGCGGTAATTGTCATTCTTCTTCTCTTGGTCCGTCATGAACTTCTTCACAAGATCCCTAAGCTCGGCATTAGGATCAACTTCAGGAGGTTGAGCTTGATTACCACCTTGATTGCCTCCTTGCCATCTTGACCTGAAATTTCCAGCACCATTAAAAATAGAATTAAAGTTAGGATTACCTTGGTACCGGTTCTGAAAAGCTCCATTCCGTTGAAACAGCCCCCGACTTGCAAGAGGTGGTTGGTATTGGGTTTGAACATAATCTACTTCCTCATTTCTTGGTACTTTATCACAATCCTCCATGTAATGTCCATCACCACAATGATCACAACCCGCAACGGCAGTCTTCAAATCTTTCTCAAGCATACCAAATCTACCATCTACCATAGAAAACCTCTTCTCCATATTACTCGATAGTGCCTTAATCTCAGCTATCACATCATTATTACCACCACTATCAACCCAAGCAACACTTTTCTTACCCGTCTTAATATGTTCCGGTTTGGTCCTACCCGCCTCTCGAGTCACACTAGTCTTAACCATGTCTTCCATAATCTTATAGGCTTCATTGTAGGTAACATTATTAATATTACCCCCACAATCCCAATCTAGTTACCGTTGAGTACGGCGATCTAAACCCCTAAAGAAGATAAGAATGTGCTCATTCAACTGAATACCGTGACCCGGACATTTCCTCATCAATTCCTTCAACCGTTTCCAAGCATCAACCAAATCCTCATCCCGCTCTTGCTTAAATGCCCTTATCTCAAGCTTCAAAGTTTCAACCAGTTGATCCGGAAAGAACCGCTCAATGAAAGCTTCCCTCATTTCTTCCCAAGTTTCGAATATGTTTTCCTCAAGCTCATCATACCAAATCGCAGCCTCTCCCGTGAGAGACAAAGGGAACAATTCAAGCTTAACATGTGGCATTTGGGTCTCACCATACTTATACAACCGACACACCTTCTCAAACTTCTCTATGTGATCATATGGATCCCACTTATGCACACCATCAAACTGATTCTCTTCAACACGGGTCAAATGGTTTCCCTTTGTCACACCCCGTTGTAGCGGAAGTACAGGGTTAACAAGTAATTGCGTATTAATCAGAAGGTAAATAGAGATTACATCCATTAATCCAAATACAAGTTATTACAAGTATAATCGTTCGAATGTGGGACCCAAAACACGGATACAAACTATCCTCAAATGGAAATGGGCCCACAGAATACAAACATAACATTTGGACAGTCTAGTACAATTAGGACTAATAATTTGATAGTCCTCAGAAGTCTGACGCTAATTGTACGTCCAAGTTCAAAAGATGGCTTCTAAAATGCCATATACGCTTCCAAAACTTACTGTTGGTTCCCTGAAAAGCATGAAATTTGAGAGGATCAACTATCGAAATAGTTGGTGAGCTTACAGTGTGTTTGACCAAAAGTTTAATCGTCATTGATACAACACAATGAACAGTAGTTATAAATGACCAGACAGTTAGAATACTACATCTAACAACACTTTTATTTCAAGAAAGTCAGAATACCACATCTGACAGCATATGACAGTCAGAATACAACATCCGACAGTATCAGTCAATATGCCTCGCACAGGTTTCCGTTCTACATGGGTGCGGACCTTAACCAAGACAGTCAGAATACAACATCCGACAATTTAACCAAGACAGTCAGAATACAACATCCGACAATTTAACCAAGACAGTCAGAATACAACATCCGACAGTATCAGTCAATATGCCTCGCACAGGTTTCCGTTCTACATGGGTGCGGACCTTAACCAAGACAGTCAGAATACAACATCCGACAATTTAACCAAGACAGTCAGAATACAACATCCGACAATTTAACCAAGACAGTCAGAATACAACATCCGACAATTTACCAATAGGGGGAAACATTTTAGTTTGTCAAACACAAAGAAACATCTTAGTCAGCCATCACACGGCAATTCAACGTCATTTTATCCAACATTTAATAAATGACACGTATACACATTTTCGACAGCCGTCAACATGGCAAAATTTAAGTCAAATGATCTAAGTATCCAAGTCACATGGCATACTCACAAAACAATCATTTATTTAACAAATAGTGTATACAACAGTGCATGCTTTTCAGGCCCAAAGTAAAAGGAAAAGGGCGTCATAAACTCACCTTAGCGATCTAAATGCTAAAAGGTATAATGTAGCTCGAGAAGATCCACAGTCAATTCTCCTGGTTATCCAAAACCTATGATATCATTACCAATAATGAGGATCAAATCCCTTGACAACGGGTATCCTACGTACAACTACTTAGCTATAGACCCTAGAATGCCATAACCGAGAATGTGTTTCAAACTTTCATTTTACCAATCAAAAGTAAATAACATATTCGGACTTTCGGATTAAAAGTTATTAATGTTTAAAAATTGATGCGCAAAAATCTTTACAGTGGGTATCCACTGCGCCGCAGTGAGCCAGAACCTTGCTCACTGCGCCGCAGTGAGCTAAGTCGAACCAGGGACCAGTATAATAGCACTGCGCCGCAGTGAGCCATTGCCAAGATCACTGCGCCGCAGTGAGCTAACTAAGCACAAAACCAGCCCTAGCCACTGCGCCGCAGTGGGACTAAGCCCATACCACTGCGCCGCAGTGGATTCATTCTGCAGCCAGCACCAGCAGGTGCAAATATGCAGGAAAACCCAAATGGTTTTTCGACTAAATTCCTTTCATTATAACAAGTTTCAACATGTTCAATAGGCCTGGAAACATACCCTTTCGCCAATCATTTCGCCATTTCAATCATTTAGACCTCAAAACCAAATTCTAAGTCAAAACCTAATTAGGTTAACCAAACCAAAACTCATTTCATTTCCATGGCTATCTAATTCATTTAGAAATACTGAAATTTAACTTGAAATGGAAATTAAATCAAAACAAAAGTTTGAAGAAGAAAGTCACTTACCAAAATTTGGTGTTCTTGAGAAATAGGAAGAAAATGGTGAATATAATGATGATAACCCTTGAAACTAATAGATGATTACTTCTTTTGCCCAACAAAATCAGATTCTTGATGATGATATGATAGATAATTGGGAGGATTTGAAAGTATTTTGGTGAGTTGTGTGTGTTCTGTGTGTGTGTGTGTGTGTTTGTCAGGAACTTATAAGAAAAGGGGTGATGGGGGGGTTTGTTGTTTCCCTCTCTGCCTTTCAAACAAAATTAAGCCCATGTGGCTTCTTTTTGTGATATTTTTAATACCCTTAATTTGGTAAAATGCTTACGATTAATTACCGTTTGACCTAAAAGTCAAAATATAAGGTAAAGGTATTTTCCCCCGTCTTATTTTAGTTAAGACAAGAAATTAAAATTAAATAAACTAAACTTTTAGAAATATTTAGTTTAGACAGTCTATTTACTGTGTTCAATTTTAACATTTAAATCTTAATTTAACGTTATTTTAAGACTCGGCATTCGTCTAAATAGCTAATAGTCTACGTCACAAGGATACGCCTAATTGAACTATAACGAATGTTCAATTAACTAACAATTTCCACGTCATAATCTCTATATTAGACGAAATTATAATAATGATCGAGATTAGGACTAACCCGTTGTTAATAAATTACGAGTTGTCACACCCTTAACATTGAAATTCGGTGTGGTTGGTGGAGGACGAATAGCCGAGCCCCTATTAGGTGCAATGACTCGGTTACTCTCCCCAATCGGTCGGTCAAATGGGTGAACCATCCCTTCTCCATTTCTGTTCATGTTCCTAGGCGAAGTAGGAGGCGAAGTGGGTGGTGTAGACGGTGGTGTTGATTTTGGTGAAGGTTGTGGAGTTGGTTGTTTATCTTCCTGATCTTCCGGTTTGGTTGTTTTAGAAGGAGTTCCGGATTCAAGGTTTAAACTTAACGAATCTATTTTGACTGGTGTAGTGGTAACGGTTTGGTTGGATTTCTTTCCACGTCTCTTAGTCTTTCCCGGATTAGATTGAGGGCTCACTAGTGGTAAACCAGAAGACCTCTTGTTCATCAACTAAGGGGGAAAACCTGAAAACACAAACAAAGAAAAATACCCGTCAAACGCACCAGGTTACACAAATCAAACAAAAACAGAAAATTAAAGACTGAAATTTAAACTAATCTAAGAAAGCAAGTAACTCTCTTGTACGTGAATACAAGAAAGGATCAAACAACAGAATCTCAAACTAAACTCTTAAAATCAGTCCCCGGCAGCGGCGCCAAAAACTTGATGTGTAAAAATCGAGTTAAATTTAAAAACAAGAAATACCCTAGAACTGATTACTACACACTATCGGGCAGTGATCCCGATCGTATGCAATATAGCTTCAAGGTAAGTCCAGGTCGAACACAGAGACCGATTAAAAGCAAGTGAGTTTAATGTAGCTTATAAAGGTTGGAATTTAAAGACTCCCGTCATATTGGTTTTGAAAATAGTTAGTTAGTTTCTGAAAATTAGTAATTCCGGAGAATTAAACGAAAAGAGATTGATTGAATATCAAGATTAATTAAAGATCATCTACCTTGACTCCATGACACAATTCACTTGGTTGCATTGAAATTAAACCCAATTCAAATATGTTGATTTTAATAACTAGGTCTAGACAAAGAACTCACTAGTTGTACACCTAGCTTATTACCCCATCTGAACCCATTAACCAATTGATTCAATCCTAAAGATCCGGTTACCACCTTCTCTATCAAGATCTATCTAATTGACTAATTTGTTTTGTTATTGTTAAACAATTTCATCTATCGACTTTACCAAATCGTTAACACGTTGAATTCTATTATCTATTGTTGTTTATCAACTCGTTACCACAAGTTAACACCTATTGACTGTACCCAATCAACTAGAACAATGCACTCCTAAACTTAGATACCTCTAAATCATTCATACATCATCAACAAAACAATAGATAAGTAACAAGAACTCAATATATTAATATCTCGATAAAACGTTTAACTATCAACTTGAATTCAAAATAATATGCAACCAAAATTCATTGTGTCACTTCATCTCAATAGATGATGAAGTGTTTAGCTAGACATAATCAAAATTGAATCACAAATAGCAAGAGTATGAGTAAACATAATGTACCAAAGTGTGAAAGACAATGAAAAGCTAAAGAAATCGATGTTTGAATGCCTTGAAACTCTCGAGCAACCTAAAGATCTTGGAGAACGAATAAGTTGTTGGATATTGCCTCAAGAAACCCTAAAATCGACTTGAAGTGAAAGTATGTCGAATGGAAGGGTTTTGGTCTTGTATTTATAGTGTTTTCTAAAAGGGTTTTGCACCGACTCAATATATGCGCCGCACAAGAGATCCATGCGCCGCATATATTGATTTTCCAAAATTCCAACTGCCCCGTTATGCGCCGCATGGTCAGTCTATGCGCCGCATACTCCAATTGTCCAGATTTTGTCCAACTTTCTGACTTAAATTCACATGATATATGCGCCGCATATATTCTTCATGCGCCACATATCTTCAGTATTCAGCACAACTTTGTATTTTTCATCTCGACTTCACACGAACTCGTCCACGAACCATCCTAATGCATCTTTTAGCCATCCAAAAGCCATTTCTAACCATTGTACCTGTTCTAAGCCTGAAATCACTAACAATACCATCAAAGCATCGAATATATATGCAAATTACACATAATTAAGCTTAAAACGACTTATAAACGATATGAGAATATATATATATAAATAGACATATCAATCTCACACTTAATAGTCAAACATGAACTTTGTTTTGGCTAAAAGGTTGGTATTGCTAGTAAATCAACATAAAAACGCGTATAGTTTGATTCCATTAATTTCTCTCACTTGAACTTCATATTACTGAGATTCTTCCTAGCATCCTTTGTCCAAGTCCTTTTTATTTGTTACGATTTTACTTTTTCAGCTTTTTTAAATTGTAGTTATATTAGTTTTTTGATATTTAATCGGTACATGTTTTATTTTATATAAAGTTTGAGCTACAATTTACCCCCTTACCATTATCATAAACTATCGGTTGTATTTGATTGTGGATCAAATAACGTTACTTAGATTTTTGTTACTTAATTTTTTGTTTTGTTTGGCCTTTGTCTTTCTTTAGGTTTACCGAATGAACCTGAAGAAGCAGGTCTAAACTTTTTACCCAAAGGAGCTTGGCATGTTAGAGGACATAACCTATGAGAGGTTTTCTTGTTGAACTAGGATTAGTGTAGAGGAATAGGGTTGATAATTACCTCTTTGGGGTTTTAGGGGTAGTTTGTCTGCTAGGCGGCCAATGCTACTTCGTGACTTAGGTTGATTAGCACCTATATGTTTTGGGCTCATCGGACCTTTGGGGTTCTACGTATATATCTTACTTATATATATATGTCATATATGTTACCTTTTTTTTTCCTTCTATAACTTGTTGGGAGGGGATAAGGGGAGTTTTTGCACATGTTACTCTATATTGTTGCTCTCGTTTCACTTGCTTGGTCTTATGCATGTGGTTAGGTTTAGTATGTTTTTATGTTGCTGTTTAATATGTCAATTTATGTTTTGTCGGATATGCTCCAAGGGTGCTATGCTGTATGTTTTGTCATTATACTCTTTTCTTCACTTACCCATGTGATACGCGGGTGACACATATGGTTACTTACCTCTTATTTTTTTACCTGTTTCGTCTGACAAGACTATCTATATCTCACTTTCCTCATACCCCTTTTATACAGGGATTGAGTACTATTGTAGTTGTACTGCTAACTCATTTCGTTATTGCAATGGCAGGTATGCAATCTTGTGTGGTCAAAGAATGTCAATAAACTTGTGAGCAACCATGGATAGTTCCAAAATCATATTATTGTTCAGAGATACCGTACCATGTCAAAGTTAACATTTACTAAAATGGAATAATGTATGATTAAAGGTGGTATATTTGGTGGGTAGGGTAACACGACGAAACAAATATTTTCTGTATAGGGATGAAAAGGGTGATGCGGATCACTCACTACAACAAAAATGTCATTTGCTGACGTTTATTTCTTCACACTTCTAAAAAATCTGAAAAATATGTTTATTTGTTCACACTTAAAATTGTATAAAAAAAATTCACACTTAAAAGTGTAAAACAAATTAAAATATATAAACAAAATGTTCACAATCAAAAGTGTGAAAAAATGTCAAACATTTTCACACTTAAAAATGTGAGAGTTAATTTGTCACACTCAATTTCCTCGCACTTCCTCTTGTGTGAGGAACTTTAGTGTCACAAATTACTTTCACACTTTTAAATGTGAACACTTATAAACTTTTACACACTTGATTATGTGACTTTTTTGTTTCTACATATATAAGTGTGAAAAGATTTTGATTCTTTAAATTTATTCACACTTTTAAATGTGAGTTCTTTTCACACATTTATAAGTGTAAACACATTAACAATTTTTTAAACATTTTTCAAAAGTGCGAAGAAATGAGTGTTAACAAATGACATATCTGTTGTAGTGACTTTTTGTCTTTTTTTTAATTTATATAAATAATAACCGTGTTGGACACGTGACTCTACAAGGTGTAGTGTTACAATTTTTATCTTTCTGTTTCTTTTGTGCATAACACGATTTAGGAGGTTTTTTATGCACTAAAAATGCATTCCGGGAAGTTTCTGGCCCTTTCTTATAAGCTATTCTCCCTTTCTTATAAACTAGTTTTTCTTTTTACCCGTTTGACATGTTATAGTTTAAATATAACCTGAATCTACTCATGCTACAATAAATGGTCAAATTGCCACCTCTATAATATGCGATAACACTTTTAACATGAAATCTATAGTACACAATGCAGCTTGCAACACTTACTGGGCACACTTACAGAGTCATTTATCTTGCAATCTCACCCGATGGGCAAGTAGATTTTCTTTAGTTACTTTGTAAAATTAAGTTTAGCAACAAATAATTGTAAGTTGTAACATCAAGCAATTGTGACGGGTGCCGGAGATGAAACTCTTAGGGTGCGTTTGGTTTTGGAAAACAAAATAAAAAACAGAAAATGCGTTCCAATCATAGTTCTTTATAAAAGTGGAAAACCTCTTTCATTTTCCAAAAAATAAGAAATAAAAAACTACAAAACATTTTCTACAAGTAAATACGACCTTAGATTCTGGAACGTGTTTCCTTCGCCTAAATCTCAGCTATCATATCATCACTTGCCTACCACTTCATTTCCTGCAAAACTTTCCATTCCGAAAGAAGCTCATTATTTGACCATTAAAAACTAAAAAGTAACACATTTGACTAAAAAAGCTAAAGTTTGAACTGTTTTGTGTACTATTGTCAAGTAAGTCTTATTCGACTTCCCTTTGTGCTCAACCATAATGAAATATTCCACTAATAATGCCACAAAAGTTAAACCAGCTACTAAAACATAGTTATGATTGCAGAATACGGAGAGTGAAATTGGTGCACCATCTCTTGGCCAGAACAACCATGCATACACTAAGCCCATTTCACTTTTGAGGTTTTTTGGGTCGCCACTACACTCACTAAGCTCAAGAAAGAACATAACTTATAAGTTAACAATGTTATTAAGTTGAAACATGAAATTAGACTGGTTTACAAGTAGAATAGACAGTGTCTAAAGCTGGCTAGGTATGTTTGTCATTTTAGGTGTCAAACAAGAACTAATTTACTGTAAAAAGTGTGTCCACGTTAACTAATTTACTCAGTTACTCCTAACATTTCAGTTAGGAGTAACTGAGTAAGCATTGCAGCCGAGAGAGTTCTTTTCTTTGGTTGAAACCTGATAGCACAGGAACAGGATAATGAAAAATGAGGAAATTACTGAACCGACCTAAACTAAGGTATTGGGTTGGGGTCTGTTTAAAATCAGATCCGGTTCTAGTTTAGGACCGATTGTAAAACTATTTGAACCAAAAAGCAAATCAAAAATGGTCTTTTTCTTTATTTTGAAAAAGAACGCTAATAACGTGGTATGCACAACTTTGAACCACATACAGAGTAAGTAGTATAACATGCTAAACATTGTATTGCGAAATATACAGTTGATATGTATGGCCAAAGTAGTTGTATAAGCGTATCGTCTTTTTAAAAATTATATATAGAATGTTTTGGTTTGAGTTTGTATTTGTTTCACTGGTTCGTAGTACTTCGCAGATACAGTAAGACTTGATATTTGGTTTCACCAAACTTGATTCAAATTCTATATTTGTTTTGTATGCCAGCGTTCAACATTTATGGTGTAATTTGGTACAAGTCTATCAAATTTGGGCATGATATGATATACGATATACTCGTAAATGGTTGCATTTTGTTATGGGTCTGTTTTCTACAAGATATAATTTTTTAACTTATGTATATGGTTTAGATTTATTGACTGCTATTGAAGTTTTCGTAGACCTTTGATTTCTTCTAATAGGAAAAAGAAAAAAGTACTTTCAGTGTGAATATGAATATCAGGAAGTTTTAGAGCCTGTACGTCTTGCCAAATAATAATTTTACTCAAATAGTAATTTTAGTAATGCATATGGTATTTAAAAAGCTGGAATTAATAATTTTATCTTTAATTCTAACCACTCGATTAGTGTATCTCACGGTGGTTTAATAAAAAGATAGATACCAAGCTCAAGAATCTTTAAAATTGAAGCCTATAATTCGGGATTTGCAAAACTTGAAGAGGAAATCGGTCTGTGTAATTATCCTATAACCCGCCTATAACTTCACGTGTAATATTATCCTAATTTGATTCAAACACTTCTGCTTTACCTATTATTATATTAGTTTATTTTATATCGGAGTATATATAAATATTTATGCAGCATCAACTATATATTTCGTTCATAATAACTATAACCTCATCTGTTCGATCAGCTGCAACTTTAACTTAATTATATAGATATTATATCTTTTTCCGGCCAGCTGCATAAAAAGATCGATGAAACCAGCAAGGGTTCAATCAGAACAAGATGATAACCACCGTGTTACCGTTTGCAACGATTATAATTATAAGTTGTGGCTTAGAATGTTTGTTATAACAGTACATCAGGTAAGGAACAAAACAGCTCACTCTTACCTTTGAGTAGATTACCTTTACATATATGTGTATATATATATATATATATACTATATTATAAAGCAAATTCACTTTTGATTTTAATTAATTATTTTGTTACAAATTCTTCTTGGTTTTTAACTGTTTATAATTTAGTTAAGTAATTTTTAAGGACTGGGTTACGCAACCTTAAATCTGTAGTATGAACGGGCCGGGTTCTCTTTTTATGTGCTTATTTATTTGCCACTGAGGTCAAGAGTTCGATCTGTACTCATTGATGAAGATGGTAATAGGCCAGGTGTGTTAGATTAATGTGACTAAACCTTTTTTTAATTATTGTGTTTTATAGGATTTTATTAGAGGAAATGATTTGTAAATATTTGTATTAATTGTGATTAGCCTATTTCTCTGTAATTAGTTATTGACTCTCCATAATTATAGGAGAGATCCTTGTAATTTATCTATTATAAATAATAATCCTCAATCCCTCAATCACCATTGAGGTTGATTTTCTACATGGTATCAGCCTAAATATCTCTCCATCGATCTCTTCTTCCCCTCCCCTTCATTCCTTTTCTCTCTTTCCTGGAACCTCTAATGGCTACCATTATCGAAAGTAACCCTGTTCCCCACCTCTCTTCTATTAAGCTTTCTTCCTCCAATTATCTTATATGGCGCAATCAAATGACTCTGTTGATGGCACTTCATAAACTTTCAGCCCATATTGATGGTTCTTCCCCACCCCCTAAAACTGTTACATCTGACAACAAAACTACACCCAATCCAGAATTTGCATCATGGACAGCCGCTGATCAGAAGGCTGCTCTTCTACTCCTTTCCTCTCTAACCGAGGAGGCAGCAACCGAGGTTCTCGGTTTAACCGGTGCTCAAGAAATCTGGACTGCTCTTGAAAATACGTATAGCAATGCGTCCATTGAACGCGTTCAGTCCCTTCGAGACTCTCTTCAACAGCTTACCAAAGGAACGTCCTCCGTTAAGGAATTCTCGCGTAAGTTTAAGCTTCTTAGTGAACAGCTTGCTGCGATCGGTCATCCCGTTGCCGAAACCGACAAGTTACATTGGTTTCTTCGTGGACTTGGTCCCTCCTATGAAGGCTTCTCTGTCTCTATTCGTGCCGTTAAACCTGCACCCTTATTTCGTGATCTTGTTGCACAAGCAGAAAGTCATGATTTGTTTTCACAATCTCTTCATGGCACTGTCACACCACCGGCTGCGTTTCACGTTCAACACAGACGTGAATCTTCAACGCAAAGTCGGGGTCGTAGCTCAACTCGTGGCTCTTCCTCTCGTGGATCTTATGGCAGGGGCCGCGGAAACAACCGTCGACCTCCACACTGTCAATTATGTCGTACAAACGGCCACTTTGCTTCGGCCTGTCCCGATCTTCGCACGTATGCCAACCAGTCTTCAGCCTTGGATGACTCCTTAGCCAAGGCGTTTCATGCTCAGTGCCATGTTACTCATGATACTCCCGATTGGACCGGTGACTCGGGAGCTACTGACCATATGACTCCACATCAAGATTGCCTTCATCATTCCACTCCTTACAAAGGTAATCATCAGGTTGTTTTTGGAAATGGTAAACATCTTCCAATAACGCACATCGGGTCCTCTAAACTTTGTGATAATATTAACCTTCGTAAAGTGCTTGTTGTTCCTAATCTTACCAAAAAATTACTATCAATCAGCAAGTTAACTGCTGATCACCCGGTTGATGTATTGTTTTCTCAATACTATTTTCATATTCAGGATCGGAGAACAAAACAGGTACTTGCTCGAGGGAAATGCATTGATGGACTCTATGTGCTTCGGAATGAACCACACGCCCTTGTTGCTGCTGTTTCAAATAAAGCTTCTTATGAATTATGGCATGCTCGCTTAGGTCACGTGTCATTTGCTGTTATTTCTCTTTTGAACAAATGTGGTTCTTTGTCTGTTACTTCTCTATTACCTAAACCTGATATTTGCACTTCATGTCAACTTGCCAAAGGACAACGGTTACCTTTTATTTCTAATGAAAAACGAGCCTCTTTTCCATTAGATTTGGTTCATTGTGATTTATGGGGTCCTGCACCCATTACTTCTACAGCTGGTTATCGCTACTATGTTGCTTTTATCGATGATTATTCCAGGTTTACGTGGCTTTATCCACTCAAAACAAAAACAGGTTTTTACACCGTTTTACCAGCTTTCATTAAGCTTGTGCAAACTCAATGTTCACGAAAAATCAAAATCTTTCAAAGTGATGGGGGAACTGAGTTCGTGAACCATACAGTGCGTAAAATCTTTGAAGAAAATGGGACATTTCATAGATATTCATGTCCGCACACGCCCCAACAAAATGGGCGTGCTGAACGGAAACATCGCCATATTGTTGAAACTGGTCTTGCCATGTTGTTTAATGCTCATGTGCCTGCTTCATTTTGGGTCGATGCTTTCACTTCAGCAACTTATATCATTAACCGTGTGCCAACTTCTCTTCTAGAGAACAAGTCTCCTTTTCAACTTTTATTTGATCAACTACCAAATTATTCCAACTTTCGGGTTTATGGGTGTCGCGTTTTTCCTTACCTACGTGACTATGCCCAGCATAAGCTTGAGCCACGGAGTCTTCCATGTATTTTTATTGGCTATAGTTCTTCTTATAAGGGTTTTCGTTGCTTGGATCCTACCACGAATCGGGTTTTTATATCCCGTCATGCTCGCTTTAATGAGTCGTTATTCCCGTTTAAAGATTCTCATGCCTCTATAGACTCACATCAATTACTTCTTACCACATTCTGTGAAGATACCCCTAATTCACCTACATCTCATAGTCCAAACCCAACACCATCTCCTGATCTACCAACACCCGAAAGCCCATCTCCATTATGTCCTCTTTGCATATCACATACTAGCCCACCACCACATACCACTTCAGCCCATGTTCCACTTCCTACTCAACCACAGCAACCCGTCCTCACTACCACATCAGAACCCACCGTACCCGACCCCACTAGCTCCTCACAATTACCCGCCTCTAATGCTTTACCCGAACCACCCATTCCCTCTACAACCACCGTACCAGATGTCCTCACCACTAACTCTCATCATATGACGACTCGAGCAAAGGCGGGCATTTTTAAACCAAAGCATCAAGTAGACCTTGCTGCCCTAAATTCCTATGCTTTACATGTGGCCTTGTCAACCGCTATAGAGCCTCGCGGTTTCAAATCTGCCGCCAAAGATCCAAAATGGATGGCAGCAATGATTGAAGAAATTAAGGCTCTTCATCAAAATAACACGTGGACATTAGTTCCGCGATCATCATCTATGAATGTTGTGGGTTCTAAATGGGTGTTTCGTACAAAATATCATTCTGATGGGTCTGTTGATCGGTATAAGGCACGTTTAGTGGCTCAAGGATTTACCCAAATTCCGGGGTTGGACTATTCTCATACCTTCAGTCCAGTGGTGAAGGCCTCTACCATTCGCATTGTTTTGTCTCTCGCGGTACTCAACAAATGGAAATTGCATCAACTAGATGTCAAGAATGCCTTCCTAAATGGTGACTTGCATGAAACTGTTTTCATGGAGCAACCACCCGGGTTTGTGGACTCTCGTTCTCCGAATCATGTTTGCAAATTATCCAAGGCTCTATATGGTCTTAAACAGGCCCCTCGTGCTTGGTTTCAGCGTTTGAGCACATTTCTTCTATCCTATGGTTTTACATGCAGTCGTGCAGATACATCTCTTTTCATTCTTCGCAGAGATGCTCATATTATGTATCTTCTCGTCTATGTTGATGATCTTATCCTTACGGGAAACGATGAAGCTATTATTCAACTCTTTATTTCTCATCTTCATCGGGAATTTGCTATCAAGGATCTTGGTGATCTTAACTATTTTTTGGGCTTAGAGGTTGTGCACACACCCACTGGTTTGTTTCTTACACAAGCTAAATATGCTAAAGATATTCTTCTTCGGGCAAAATTATATGATTCTAAACCGGCCGATACTCCACTTGCTTCTCATGAATCCTTTTCAGCCATGGGTGTGCCTTATTCTGATCCTACTTTCTATCGTTCATTAGTTGGAGCTTTGCAATATTTAACCATTACCAGACCCGACCTCTCTTATGCAGTCAATCAGCTCTCTCAGTTTCTTCATAGCCCAACCAATGATCATTTTCGAGCAGTAAAACGTTTATTAAGGTATGTTAAAGGTACACTTTCTTTTGGTCTCACCTATAGCCACTCACATCCACCCGACATCATTGGTTACTCTGATGCCGACTGGGCACGTTGCCTTGATACACGCCGCTCAACGTACGGCTACTCGATTTTTCTTGGTGGTAATCTTGTCTCTTGGAGTGCCAAGAAACAACCTACTGTTTCCAGGTCGAGCTGCGAATCTGAATACCGGGCTATGGCCAACACGGCTGCTGAACTTGTTTGGATTACTCATCTTCTACGAGAGTTGCATGCTCTTCCGCCTGACCGTCCAACGTTGCTCTGCGACAACAAGAGTGCCTTGTTCATGACTCAGAATCCTGTTTCTCACAAACGTGCTAAACACATTGACTTGGACTATCATTTTATTCGTGAGCTTGTGACCTCTGGTAGACTTTATACCAAGTTTGTACCAACCAATCTTCAGGTGGCTGATATTTTTACCAAGAGCCTTCCGCGCGCTCAATTTGATGTGTTTCGAAAAATGCTTCGTCTTGGTCCGCCACCCTTCCGATTGAAGGGGGGTATTAGAGGAAATGATTTGTAAATATTTGTATTAATTGTGATTAGCCTATTTCTCTGTAATTAGTTATTGACTCTCCATAATTATAGGAGAGATCCTTGTAATTTATCTATTATAAATAATAATCCTCAATCCCTCAATCACCATTGAGGTTGATTTTCTACAGGATTTTAGCAGATCTAACCTCCCATTATGGGAAGTAGTGGTGATGGATACAACTATTTCAGATGATTTGGACTTGCCTTATCGGCTGATGGAGAAAACAGTGATTGGACTGACTAACAGAAGGACTTGTTTCAACAAATACATTGTTGATAAACTACTACGACATGATGATAAGAAGACGACTGCTTACACTCGTTGGGTTAACCGAGTGAATGCAGCTGCACAAGAATTCGACCACATAAAAATCTTGTATATGAAGCATGAGAAAATAACGAAGAAAAAGGGGGGGTCGTTGTCGTCAAGGTTTTCAATCTATTTCTCAGCCCGTAGGCTCGTTAACAACATGAAGAAGACGGCCCCTAGTCTCTTTGCTCTTGCGCAAGAGGAGGGTTGTGATGTCGCACAATATTTGGTCGACCATTTATAACACCACCCATATATGGAAGCAGCCCATATCACTATATATATTAAGCTGCATTGATCGTATTATTACGTGAGAATATATATAATATGCAAAAACATATTTAATTTGTTCTTTTAGGTTTTTATACTGCAACACTTATGGATGGTTATGAGATTTTCTTTAATTTTGGATGCTTTCATTGCTTGAATGTTTTGGTTGAATTTGTTCTTAAATAAACTTTTAAATAATACAGTACAAATTATATACATATAATAACAAGAATACAAAAATATATAAAGGTCAAAATGATGGCATGATGCCATCTTCTATCCGTGACAGTAACGAGTTAAGAAATTCAGGGGGTAAATTTGACACCTTATAAACATATATAAAAGGGAGGTAATTTTTACACACGGGATTTTTATTTGCGTACAGAAATTTGGAATGATTTGACCATTATACCCTTAAGTATATTTCCGTAATTTAATCCTTATTTGTACAGATTTACTTCTCCCATTCCCCATGCTTCAAGACCATATAATTTATTAACATTGTTTCTCTCATAATTTTTGCGAGGATTAGGTCCTATGCATCTAGAGTGATCAAATACCAAAAACGTCCCTTTACAGCGAACGTTTTAAGAAAATTTTGCATTATCTGAAAACGTGTTTCAAGGGTACAGAAGGAAATGCCGGATAGTATGCTAACAATTTTAATCATCATTCAACCTTAATCTTTGATATGTATCACACAACTACAATCATATTATTTTTATCACATATAGAGTGCATGATTACGTAAAAAGTTTACAGTTATATTCAAGTTCTCGTAGACCTCTGATTTCTTCGAATAGAGAAATATGTTCAGCATGAATATGAATTTTTGGAGCCTGTGTAGCCAGAAGTGTTTGTACAGTGGTGTGTATTTATGTGCCTGGAAAGAGGATTCTACATGGTATTAGGTCGGCATAGGTATGACTCGGCCAGAGTGAAGCACTCGTTCTTTCGCCTCTTGTATTCATTGTATCTCATGAAGAAGTAATCAAGATAATCGAAATCAATTGGTGACATTTTCGCCTGTCATGTGATAAAACAAACCATCAAGACAAGTGCATGACCCATGGGCAACATCCGGGATAGTGCAATAGCAGATCATTATTATACAACAAGATAAACTTTTGTCAACCATAATTCCGTTCAGCTCATGAAAACAGTCTCATTATAGAAACAACAAAGAAAAAGCTTCAATTCCCAACAGTCACAAACAGAGGTAACATATATGCATGTCAGATTAGCCAAAATGAGTTTAGGTCAAAACAAGTACACAACATATATGTCCAGTTGGCCTGATAATGTTTTCTGAATAACAACCTCAACTTCTCAATTAGATGATTAGGAGGTTGTATGCCTTACAAGTAAACTTCAGCCAACGTTTAACTATTTTTATTTTTAACTTTTTTTTTTTACCCTTTTGGCCCGTTAGAAATGAATGTGTTCAAATTGTGATAGGAACCCAGGTCCTGCTCCACATCAGATTAGGACCCTACTCTTTGACCCATAAACAAATCAGCCTTAATTTAGTGAGTGGGGAAGTTAACCCGAGAAATCAGAAAGTGGGACAAAACTGTTCCCAACTTTTCTTGCTTTGGATATATGTGTTTTCCTACATTTTGGACCTTGTCTTGTTATCTAATTATCTGGGTTTTATCATTGAATTTAGAGGTCTGCCTATCTCGAATCGGGTCAACTATCTTGTTTCTCTCATATTAGTTAATAGAATTTCTGGGTTCTATCAAATTTCCACCTCTACTCCCAACTGAATGAACCTTGGTGCACTATGGTCAGAGTGATCATTTACTAATCAAGCTAGAATAAAGAGAATGGGTACCTGGATCAAAGCCCATAAAGCCCAATACAAGTGTGAGGCCAACATGTAGCAGCTAGTTTCAACATAGAGTGCTTCAAGATCGCTATCCGATACCTGCATTTCAATTTGATCAACAACAATTCAAAAACTATGTAAACGCTTGTCTATACGTAATTGGAGGTCAAAGAATCTCGTAATCAATCACTAAACAAAACTTTGACAGTGAATGTCGAATTTAAATGTGTAAAAGACATGTTATCACATAATACAACTGTCTAATTAATGCTTAAAACGTACTAACTGCCAATTTTAGCACCTATTACATTTGTATGTACCTCATTTGGTTCGTCAGGATTTAAATAATGCCTGAAGAAATGATACTGTTCATTCTTGGATGGGAACCTGCATAATAACCATTGGAAAGTTATAAAAAAAATCGTAATATTTGGTCCGGAAGGCACTGCTATAATGAAAGTCCATGTCAAGAGTTACAACTGGTACTCTGTATTCTCGAAATTCATTTATATCAAGAAATTTCAATGTTAAGTCATTTACTCTCGAACTGGTTGATACAATTTAGGATTCCTTTCTGATGGGTCATACGGAAACTAGAAAAATAGCTAAATGGGAAAGGATCAAATTCACCAAATGGGTTGAAAGTTGCCTAAAATGGTTTTTAATTGCATAGAACCTAATAAATCACCTTATTCGAAAATCTAGATTATTTCAAATCATACTTAACACAAAGTATTAATAAAAATTGCACAAAAGTGTTTTAGTCCTAACCTGAACCATTACCCAGCCCTCAGTTGTACCAGTATGTGTATTATCAAATCTTTCTCAAAAGATAAACAGAACTACATTAATCTTCAAGGAAAACTAATTTCCTTGACCATCACCCGTCACATTTTTATTGTTTTTGTATATGGAAATGGAAGTTTAGAGGATCAAAAGAAGGAAGGGCATACAAGGTGTAGTCACAATCATAGCCAGCATACTCGTTGAAGTGATTTCCAATGTCAAACCCTCTATAGCTATATGATCCATATTCAAAATCTATGAAGTAGAGTTTCTCTGTTCCAATAGCACATACAAGTTGCACATTATAAGTTTAAAAAAGGTTTAAAAAAATGGCAGATAAAAAGAAACCAAAAGTAACGAATTAATTTAAATTTTCCATACACGGCATGTTGAGCATAAGCATAAGCAATAGGTGGGAAATGGGTGGGTAAGGTAAAAGGTCAAAATTGGTGACACTAAATAGAATATTTGGAATATTAATCCACCTAAACTATGACCTAAAAATTCTCCTAAATGACTTTGGGGGTTTGACTTCATTCATTTAAAACAGGGGGCCACCACATCTCCTCTATCTAACAAAGATTCTTATTTACTCATCTACGATAATTAACAAATTCCATTACTAAGAGTATGTTATATTATTGTCTAATATCACTGAAAATTGATCTACAAGAGTAAAAAAAAAAAAAAGCGATTGATATCGTTAAAAGCTAACATGCTGACGTAAACTAGATTGAGGTGCCGAAGTGGTCAGTTTATATGCATGAAACCATTTTGTAAATATTCTTGTAATCATATTAAACAAACTTATTATTCAACAAAAAAAGAATCTTCTACACAAAGTGTTTTGGGTCATACTGACCTGCAACCAACCAACCTACCCGACCCACCCACTGTGCCACCTCTAGTAGTCTAGTAGAAATGATTACAAGTATCTGCTATGCGGACAGAGAAGGCCATAAAGATACCTTTATCGTCATTTAACATGATGTTCCCTGAAAGCAAGTCATTATGAGCGAACACCACAGGAGCACCAAGACGACCTGTCAATTCCTGTCTCATAATCACGAAACATTTCTACACTAATAAACTCTGGTTCTTTGATTACTTATAGAAAATACAAAATTATCTCAGGCTAAAGACTATGATATATAAATTTAGGCACCGGGGAACCCATGCGCAATGAACTAAAATTTAACGTATCAACATTTATGAGTGATCTTGTGCTACTAATAAAGTTACAAAAGAAACTACCTGGAGCTTATTAATTTCGTCACATACTTCTTTAAATGAAATTTGTCCATATTTCTTCTGCTTCTCACGATCATCAAAAGTAAGACCAGATGCTGTAATAAAAGGAAGAACTTAATCTCTCTGCATTTCATAGATAGTTTTAATCCACAGAAAGACTGCTAACAGGAAGCGGGATGTAAAAACTTACCCCTTTCAAAAAATTTCCAGATGTCATCCCACAGCTGTGGTTCTTTAGATCCTGGAACCTCTACCTGATGGAAACTTTTCAGCTGTTTTGCAATTTCAGCAGCTAACTTAGGCTTACTCATGTCTGCATAAAATTTATAGAGTTACAACTTATATAAATACCACTATAGGTCAATAGGAACATTCAGAAGTCTTATGGAAATAGAAACGAAGAATCATGTAGTTCGAAATCACTCCACTCGATAGATACAGTCATACAACTGTAATATATCAGTGACCTTTTGATATCTCCAGATTACATTGAATTGTTTATGAGAATCTTTAAACTTTATACTTTGAATAAATTCAGTGTGCATCTATTAGAGTGATATAAAGATTATATTTCATAACAAAAATTTAATACATACAGAACACTGTTCAGTCCTTCGTATGCTATAAAACTTAGACATTGCTTTCAAGTAAATTCCTTTGGTTGCTTACCTGACGGAATTAGAGTACGGGCATCTATAAAGGATTGCACCATTCCATTTTTGAAAACTCCTAGCAATTTGGGACCAAACCCAGCAGCCGAGAGGTGATGAATGGCCTATGCAGAAAGATAAATGAATTACAAAGTGGAGAGTGTATATGTAACAGATTCCAGATGACAACCTCAAAACTAGGGACCCTAAATGGCAGGTATGTAAAGAATAAACTCAAAGAAAATAATCTGCAACCAACAAGATAGATTTCCTAATTTCAAATCTTTCAAAGGATCATGTATAATAACATGGAACTGTTACCTGAAATGTGCATTTCTCGAGCTTAAAGTGTAGCAGCAATCATACAGGCAATTTTATAGTCGTGACACTTCAAAGAGTTCAGTGTATAAATATAGCATTGAAAAGTGAAAGCAATTAAAATGGACAATGTGGTCTCTTGATCAAAAAAGTGCAGTGTAAATATATAGCATTGAAAAGTGAAAGCAATTGATATGGACAATGTAGTCTCTTGATCAAAAATTAGATACTAACCTGCAGTTCCCTTTCACGATTGATAACATAATCAGTATTTGGACCATAGAGTCTAACTGTGACATGTTCCGTCTTTCCATTTTCTTCCTTTACAGATACCTTCAGTACTACAGCAACAAATATATTACTCATTGATTACACTAGTCCCGCACCCTAAATCCAAGCTCAGAATGGAATGAGCCATTGATTCATGAATACAATAAACCAAAATACTTATGATACTTACATAGATTTGTAATGCCACCGGACACTTTCTCAGCAAAAAAGTGTGATTCAGCAAAATTTGTCCATTTCTTGAACAGGTCCTTGAGAAGCTTTCTGTCAAAGTTAAACTTAATCACACACACTACAGAGAAAATGGAAATACTTGACTTTAAACTGGCATTCTATATCTCAAAACTTTAATGAGAAATTAGCATACCGGGGGCAGATAGTAAATACCATACACTTGGTTTAATAAAAGTCAACGGAAATAGATCAGATGAGTGTTAGGCGTAAAGACATGGTATCCGTACAAGAGTTCACTTTCATTTCCTATTTCTCAACATCAAATGAGCTGAATATAAACTTGTTTTTGCTAATTCATTCCACATTATAAGAAACAAAACGGAAAAGTTGGAGAAAACATTCATAAATCTTGTTCTGTTTAATGATTCAGTTGACCCAGGGAGAATTACAAGACTTGTCACACTTGTATTTGCTCGAATTTTTAACTTAATAGAAAAATCAACAAATGAGTTGTGTTTAATCAGTTGAACTGAAGTAGAATTTCATTAACCAGATATCTACTAATCATGAAATTACATTCCATAAACAGCAAAAATTTCGACCATACGCAGACTGGGTAGTGTGTATCACAAACTTTTGTCATAAGAACTGTCCAAAACGGTCTCTAAAGTTAACTTGCATAGAAATATTGTACCTTTCTATATCAGAAGTTCACCCCTTTTATGGCAAAAGTACAACTATTTTAAGCACGTTAACTACAGCAGGCTGTATTTGGCAAGACCCTTTCTTATTTATTGATTGATTGATTTTTAGCAGTGGTTTCCAAATTTACAGAAACGGTTTCTAACGATAACTGGTCTAAAAGGTCTTAAAATCCGCAATCACACTGACCACCTTGATCGCTAAACAGATCGGTCGGTCACTGATGAGTTAGCCCTTGAATAACATTTTCTGAAATGGATAACTCCTTTTATTAACTTATAACTACACTTTGGAAAACTCCTTTTTTATAGTTTTCTAAAACTTTTCCATTTCAGAAATGGAAAACTCCGTTTTCAAAAAATTTCCAAACTTGACAGTTTTTAAAATTTTCAAAGGTTTTCTAAAAGATCAAAAACCCTTTTCATTTTCTTGAAAAATGAAAAACTAGTAAAACTAGTCTTCCATAAATAAACGCAACCTCAGTTTTCAAACTTATAACTACACTACCAAAAACTCAACAACCAAAATTCTAAATATTTACCATTTCAAAAAAAATAAAAATAAAATAAAACTCTGTGTGTTCCAAACTTGATACTAAACGCGTTCTCAAAAGTTTTCCAGTGGTGAAATACTCTTTTATTTTCTTAAGAAAAAAAATGAAAAAAGATTTCTGTAACTAAATGCGACGTACAACAAACTTTTCCTAATTAGTTTTCCACTTTCATTTATCAAGAAAATGAAAATACTTTTTTATTTATCCCAAGAAAACACTCATAAATGTAGATTTTTATATATAACAAACCAGAAATAATAATAATAATAATAATAATAATAGTTTAGGAAAAATTAATGAATAGTTGCTTACACGAGGTGAGGTTTGATATCAGGAATGGGAAGAGAATGGTCGACAGTTAGTGAAGAACGGAAAACTTCTTGTTCATTCTCATTACAATTTGTATTATCAGCGATTTCAATGGCGTTCCATATGTTTACTGCACCCATCTGTGTATATGTGTATGTGTGTGTGTGTGTGTTTTTAATATCTGCAAATTAGGGACTAATTAATAATGAATGATTTCGAAATGAGAGATAGTTTTAGTGTGTGTGTGTGTGTGTGTAATGTGGGGTTACGTCGATGGGGGATGCAGTTCTGTAGTATATATTCAGACACAGACTAGACTATTCTTCATAGTAATTTTCAAAAAAAATAAAAAAAATTAATTATTAATCTATATAAGGGATTAAGGGTGGTTTAATTAATAGTTTTTGATTTGTGTTATTTTTTATATTTAAGAGAAAATTACATTTTTCGTCCTTAAACTTGGCACGTTTTGCACTTTTCGTCCTTAAAGTGAAAAAATAGCAAAAAAAAACCTAAACTTGACACTTTTTTCACTTTTTGTCCCTGGGATAACGGTGTTAGTTTTTCTCCGTTAAGGTTGCCAACATTCGTTAGTTTTTTTGTTCACTTTTCGTCCTTCCCATTTTTTTTACTTTTTTTTCATTTTGATAATTTCAAAACTGTCTAATGGTATATAAATTGTATTTGAAAGTAGAGTAAGAGACATATTACATTTTTTTTTTATATTTATACTTATCAAAATATATTTATTGAAATTTAGATAACACAATATACTTAACAAAAGCATATAGTATAATTTTGGGTTGGTTTGATGATTTGTAAAGTTCAATAATCGAAAATGTTAGAAAAATATTTTACGTATATATGTTTAATTAGATATGATCATAATAAATATAATACTAATTTAATAATACTAAAAGTATGAATATTTATTGTTTATTACTACCTTTATGTAATTGTCTCGTTCGATAAATCGTCATGTGTTCATAGATATTCATGTTTTCTTTGTATTATTTGATACTGACTCTACTCATTCAATAATTTCTTTTAAGATTTGTTGCGTACTCCTTTACGATTTCTACATCGCTGGACAGTTTTGACATTTTCAAAAAAAAAAATTAAAAAAAAAAAGAAAGGACGAAAAGTGAACAAAAAAACTAATGAATGTTGGCAACCTTAACCGAGGAAAACTAACATCGTTATCCCATGAACGAAAAGTGAAAAAAGTGCAAAGTTTAGGGTTTTTTTGTTATTTTTTCACTTTATGAACGAAAAGTGCAAAACGTACTAAGTTGAAGGACGAAAAATGTAATTTTCCCAACAAAAAAAATGTGGAACTCCAAAAAGAACTGGAGACGTAGCATACAAAATACATTGTCTTTAATCAGGTTCATTAAAAAAATGTCCCGTATAAACTTTTACCACTCAAAAATATAAAAGGAAAAACTCATTCAAGTCAAGGATGGTAATGACAACCCCATAATATTTATATATTTTTCTGAGTATTTATTAGTTTTAAAGATAATTGTCAACTATAGACTGGTGTAATTTAATTTTGTACTTTAATTTTATGTTTGTTAGTATTGTGAAAACTGTTAGAACGGCCACACAATGAAAATTCTGGCTCCACCACTACTCAAGCCCACCATAAACACCTCAATGAGAGAAAATCATCGCTCAGAGATTTAGAGAAGAAAACTCACGCAACCAAACTATCAGTAAAAATTAACTATGTAATAAATCATATTATGCTGAGGGCGCTGAGACGATTTTTAAGGAAATAGAGTTCCTTCTCACTATTTGATGGTAATAACAAATTCCGTTTATGTTATTAGAAACTGGAAGTATGTCCGCGTGTTGAGGCAAGATGGTGGTAGTAGCGGTGGATACTAGCGACGGGTGATGGCGGCGGTTATGGTGGATCAAATAATGCACTACAAGTTTGTCAACTAGACTCAAAAAACGAGTTGAATTATATTGATTTCAATCACGAATTTATTTACCATTTTGTAATCGATACAATTCCAATAGTTCATGTACACATTCAAACAAACATTTTTTGGTAGTATCATAATTCATAAATTTTAATTGAAAAAACAAGTTAGACTTTACAAAGTCAAGGACAACATTCGGTATCACCACAACTATTAAATGTCTAAAAAACTAAACCCCATTAAATCGATGAACTGCAAAGGGAAGCGAAATATATAGTTCAACTTCAATATTTTATAACCAGTATAATTACAACAAATATTTGTATGAAATATGCTTTCGTCATGATGCAAAGTGTGTTAATTCTAATCATGGTAAACATATATTTTAGTGACAGATTGTGATGCTTCTTATGAATTTCGATTATTGTCTCTTAATTTACCAATGAATATCATAGTCGTATACGTATAGCAATTTAATTTGGCTACGTTATTAGTTGGGATACACGACACGCCTAACAACAATAACAAGATTCTTAATGAAAAAGACGGTTTGACAATGTTTTTGTTTATTGGTGATGTTTAAAATAAATACAACATACAATAATGGGCATTTATAAAGAGATTACGTTTTAGAAGGGACGATTTTACAACCTGTCTCAAAATTAGATAACATTTACTTATACTTTTGTTTTTTATGATTAAATATTTAAATGGTGTTTGGGGTTGAGTTTTGAAACCAATTTTTAGATTTTTGTGTTTTGAAATCGTAAATAATCAGTTTTTAGCGTTTGAAAAAAAGTTTTAAAGATCAATTATTTACGTTAAAGAGCTATGAAAACGCAACTTTTCAAAAGCAGCTACCTCCTTACTGCAAGGAAACGTGATTCTCTGAAATTAAATCTGTCATTTTATTTACCTTAATACCCTTAAAAGCTTCTTACCCTATAAAATAAGTTTTACTGAGTATTATATACATTTCTTTCTTCTTCAGCCCCCTCTTCCAAATATCTCTTTGCTTTCTATTGATTTCTTTCTTCACATGCCGTATACAATTTTTGGTATTTTACTTTGCTTTTTAATTGAAATCTATGTTAAACAAGTGTTTTACTGATTCCGTTTACACATCAGTATTCCAATAAAATAACATTACTTTTTAATTGAGTATTCTATTAATCATTTTAAGGATTTTGAATTTAACTTAAACTATTGTGTTTTTTTTTTTGTAAATCTCATATTTTTCTTGCTTGAACCTCTGAATTATGTCTAGTATCATTGTTTTGTCATTTTGATTTATCCATCTAATTGGTTATATTCTCTTTTTATACTTTTTAAATACCATTTAAGTAATGTCCTTATATGTCATTTTAATTGTTTACTCTTTAAAGTATATAAATTTACCAAACACTTCAACAGTTGATTATTTGATTATTGTGATATTAAACAACATAATCAAATCCAAATACTATTTTTTAAAAACATGTTTTATTACAGCTGATTATCTGATTCTAATTATTCAAAACGCATAATTTATTTTTTAAAAGTAATCCCAAACACCCTCTTAAATGGATAAAAATGAAAATCAAGTTAAAAAGGGAAATGGTAAGAAATAATCAAAATTAAGTTAAACAGTATATAAATAAAAGGTTTTTGCTAAACGAAGCCTTAAAGGCTTTCGTTAAGATACATTAAATAGTTGTACATTTAATATAAAATTCAAAGGATGTGCTTTTGATATGAAAAGATATAATTTTTTTATGTACGTTAAATGAAGTACTTCATTTAGTATTTTTTATAAATAAATAATGATAAAAAAAACAGGTGCAAATGGAGAAATAGAGAGTGCCGATTTATAATTTTATATATCTATATTTGTCCATTTATTTATTTGAAATTATTGTAAGTTCCATCATTGTTTTTGATCTTTTATTTTTTATTCTTAAGAGGCACTTTGATTTTTATTTCTTATTCAATATAGATTCTTGCATTTTAGACCGAACATCCAACTTTGGATTATAACCACGCTTTTTTGATCATATCACACACCACCAACTTAATCTAAGATAGCATGATTCCAATACCATTTTTTTAGATGGTCAAAAAAATATTTTGACAAATATAGATTCTAGTCACATCAAATAATATAAAAAGAACACGTGGTTGTTCAAAGAAAAATACTCCGTACTACTCTTTTGAGTAGTTAAATTAAGGTTTGATTACCATGGAATTATATTATATATTATATATTATATATTATATATATATAACATTTAAGGTTTGGCTTATGAATAGTAAGCCAAGCCTTGAATAGTAACCGGCTTGGCGGCTCAGCGGCTCGAGCCATGAACAGTACCGGCTTATTTTGTCTTTTTCCTATTTTGTCTTTTTCTTTTTTTTCTTTTTTTTTTTCCTTTTTTTTTGCTCTAATTTTTTTTCCTCCTTAACTAAAAGTCTAAAACTTTTGCCGCCAGAGTTTAATCTTAGCTACTTTTTTTCCGCATAACTTCGAGTTTTTTAACTTTATCCACCAAAGTTTCATAACTTTTGCCACGAAAATTTGGTTTTCAACTTAATGTTTTTTAACTTTTATCACGAGAGTTTTGTTTTTCTCCCGGGGCAACGCCCGGGTAGAAATGGTTCTTTTTTTTTCTCTAATTTTTTTCCCCTTTTCTACAAAAACTATTTAAAAAAATAAAAAAATTATACTTTTTGCCTCCGTAATTAGACAGCTAACTAAAAGTCTAAAACTTTTGCCGCCATAGTTTCATCTTAGCTACTTTTTTTCGCATAACTTCGAGTTTTTTAACTTTATCCACCAAAGTTTCTTAACTTTTGCCACGAAAATTTGGTTTTCAGCTTAATGTTTTTTAACTTTTATCACGAGAGTTTTGTTTTTCTCCCGGAGCAACGCCCGGCTAGAAATGCTTGTTCAGTATAAGCTTTAGATTGTAGATTAAACAGTGTTTTAAGGAGAAAAGCAAACCTATCTTATCTAGTATCTATCAAACAAAATTAAATTGAATGTTAGATAATTAAGTTGCTGTATTGCTTTCAAAAGCCAATTGTGACCAACTAAAACTTTAAATGAAATAAGAAATTTTTTGTTATGTTTTTCCACAAGCCGTTACAGTGTTTTGTTTTGTTTTTCTTTTAGATAATATCTTACCAGAAACCATATTAAACCCATGGGATGAGGTTTCCAAATCTATAGTTTAGCATGAGAAATGTAAAAGTTACTTTGATACTTTATGTGTTCCAGTTATCCAGTATGCTTCTCGTTGAAAGAACTTCCATGATGCACCTATATAACTTTTGGACTTTTGGAAAGTGCAGTTTACTTAGGCCTCTGTCAATGGAGGACAACTTCCTCCCTCTTCCTCACTGCCACATCAGCTTTTCTCTCTCCTAAATCACCTCTTCCTCAATCACTACCAACCTCACCTCTTCCTCACCTTTTCCTCAACTCTTCCTCAACTTTTATTTTATTTAATATATCAAAACAAACTTAATTTTATTTATAAAAAAAACATTACATTAATAAAAACATATTACATTAATTTAAAAAAAAACATAACAAACAAACCACATAATTAAAACATTACAGTTAAATTAAAACTAGATAAAATTAAACTACATAAAACTACTCGTCGCCCTCGTCCTCGTCGTCGTCTTCGTCGTTTCGGCATCGGCATAAAACTTGCTCCCCCACTTTTCTTGCAAGAATGCTCGATATGACATGTGAGCCTTCAAGTCTTTCCTCGACAGACCCGTTGGAATCAGTTTTGCCAAAAACTTCATGGCATCCCTAATATGGGCCTGTTCCAAAGCCTCCTGTTGTATTCGAAGATATGCAGTAAGAGTTTGGGCCGCTTTCGAACCCGATGACCGGTTAGATGTTGCATCGGACGAACTAGACAACCTACGGCTTACGTTGCGACCCGGTGGTCTCCTAATCGGGTCGTCACCAAATAACCCTTCAAATGAGGGACCCGTTTCATTTGCAGCCGGGGTCGAACCACGAGGCGTATCATCGGAAGTCAAATCTACCGCCGGAGCCGGTTGCCTACTCGTGGAGGCGTTGTCGTTCCAAAAGGTGATCACGTCATGAAGAATGTCATAGCACCTCTGATAATGCCAATGTTTCTCCCCTGTCGTACTCTTGTACAACGCTATGGCCGCGTCGGACACCTGTCTGTCATCCGCTCCGCTTTGCCGACCCTGCTCACTAACTCTCTTCAACGCCGCGCCAAAATCCTTAACACCCATTTTTATCTTGTTCCATTTGCCATGTATTTGGCTTTTCGTACGTTTGTCGTATTTTGTGTCCCTGTTGAACATTTCCACAATTTTATTCCAAAAGATGGCATCCGATTGATTCCTACCCACGACCGAGTGTTGCGAAAAATGCACCCAACAGCGTGCCAACAATTCCGTATCGTCATCCTCCCAATTCCTTTTCTCAAGCAGTTTCCTGGGCCTTCTTCTCCCCCCGGCACGAACAACCGTTTCAACTTCATCTTCATCATCAGCAGAGGCGACGCTACCTGCTTCGGGTGCATTTACCGGGTTTTGTTGTTGTTGTTGTTGTGCTTGTTGTTGTTGTTGTTGGATTTGGAAAGCGAGTTGAACTTGAGCTAACGCCAATCGTTGTTGTTCGTTCCAATTATGACCCGTAATTGGATTGTAGTTCATGGTGTTATAAAATGGTTGTGAAAATGGGTTCACGCAATAACTTGCGGGAGGACCCATAAGGGGCGGCGGGTTGGAGGAGCCTGTCGGTTGGCTTGTTTGGCTTTGGTTGGTTGATGACATTGCCGGTGCCGGGTAGTCGAAAAGTTGTTGCCACATATCGGCAGAGGGTTGATTTTGGTTAAGGTTTTCGTTGTTGTTGTTCATGATTTATGTAACACCCTTCATTTAAAAATATGGGTTTCCAAAAATTTTCGCTTAACGGCGTTAAAAGAAAGCGGTAGAAACTTAAAAAGTACAAACCAATTAAAATCTGTTGGTTTCCTTATTCAATGGTGTTACTTCGTCATATCATCAAAACAAGTCCAAATGGAAACCCGTCGGCTGCCCAACACAAAACAACCGACTATAAAACATGCAAACTTCATAATTGTCTAAGCAAAAACAAAAGTCTAGAAATATGCAGCAACTATGGGTAGCTATGGTCTTCGTCAAGCAATCTACCCATTTCCTCACTCCTCATGCAACGTCTACCTCGGCTAAGCTAAACCTGAGGGAGCAACACATTTCAAAAGACAAGTGTTAGCTAACGAATTAGCTAAGTAAGATAACACTTAATTTATAAAGCATTTGTCCATTTCAAACATTATGGATTTATTAACACGTCATTAAGGCATACACACATCAAACGTATCACATCATCAACATAACATATTAGGATGAATCACCCTAAATGTGCCTATTTTGCATTAACTTCATATACACATATAACATCATAACTGCTTTCTACGTTTTAACTGCTTCCTACATCTTAACTGCTTTTAAGTGTAACATAAGTCACACCCTACTAGATGACAACCATTCGGCTGAACATCAAACGTCGTTAAGGAATGGCAAGCCAATCCCGGAGTAATCCGTATGTACAAGACAAATGGGGGCGGGTCAGACCCCTCGTATTACTCAACTGCATCTCAATGACCATGTTGCAAGGAGCCACCCAAGCAACCTGCATCTACGCACTTAGCCGGGCTAGGGCAAGTACGGGTTAAGCTTAACACTTTCTGCATCTCATTTTAACGAGCTCGATTTCCTGCATCTCATTTAGTTTAGGTGTCTACGTTACCTAAACATTTGCTACATATACTGCTTTTACGTTTTGGGCCCTTAATCGTGCACGTGTCATGGCAACTTAACAAGTCTAGTGAACTAGATGAGCAAGCCATACAAACATGCACAATCAACATATACCACATATACTACATCTCAATACATCACAAGATACTACATATCACTTCATAACATAACACTACATTATACGTCATTTCATAACATGCACTACATTACATATCATTTGGGACTGCATTTCAGGTCTCATTGGTCATTTACATAACCCATATTTCCTCCCGTGTAACCCCGCATACCCATAAGCAATTCAAGGTATCAATTGGGAAGTTATTATATGAAACCATCTTTTTGTTGAACCCTCAGCGTGTCAAAGTAGTGTATCTTACCTTGGTACGGCTTACCAACAAATGATAACGCAAGTTACCGAGCTTTGCAAGTATTCCCGACTACCTAACAATCAACATAGGACCAATTAACGAGTATAACGAGACTAAACCGACCTACAGTCTATATACGTGCCGCATACCCCTTTACTTACCATCATTTCAAGTAATAGTCTCATTTTGACTATTACCCTAGGTATTTGTCTCTTTACGGCTATTCTCAATTTTGTCCATTTTTAGACTATTACCCGAGGTATTTGTCTCTTTCCGACTATTCTCAATTTTGTCCATTTCTAGACTATTACCCGAGGTATTAGTCTCTTTTGGTTTGTTTTTCCAAAAACGGGTTTTACACCAGAAAAAGACTCTTTTAAAACCTAATTGATGATTTGACACCATCAATTGCTCCATGAACGAATTGTTAACAAAATGGATCATTAGGTCACATTAAACAACCAGTCCTAACATCAAAACTCGATCAATTAACCACAATTGATTTCTAACAACCCAAACCCTTCTCCAAACCCTAAGACCTGAATTAAATCCAATCATTTAATACATAAGATCACAAATCGAAGGGAAGTCACCTAAATTACCTGTAGATGATCACAAGGGAATGCAAAAGACTCGATCAAACACTCTTGTATCACACGTTTTGAAGGATTTTCGGCTTAGAAATTGATAAGGGATTAGGGGGCGGCTAGGGCTTGAGAGGAAAAGTGATATTATCAGTAATGAATGACTAATGATCACCCTTAGGACCCTAAACCCGTTTTTGACTTTCACACTATGTCAAAACTGGTCCCCTAAGCTTCCAAACACTACATTACTAGCCCAAAACTCCCTTATGGACTATATACTGCTTATGGAATACTTTGAACACCTCAAAAGGCACATAACTACAACTTAAACACATTACTACATCAATCCATGAGGCATTCAAGTTTCATACGCATAACACATTAACCACATATAGACATTAAATCTACCATAGACTCAATGACACGTTACGTTGACTTAACGACTCTAGTCAAACGTTAAATAAAAGTTTGGGATGTTACAATTTAGGTGAAGAAAATAAAAGAGTTGAAAGATGAAAGGAATGTATGTGTGTGTGTTGTTTGAAAGGATTGTATGTGTGTGTTGTTTGAAAACTGAAAGTGAAATGAGAAATGACGTGAAATGGTTGTTTAAATAAAAAAGGAATAAAGGAAAAAAAAAAAAAAACGTTGTTCAAATTTGAAAAAAAAACATTTTTTTTTTGTTTTTGTCTCACACCCGGACCCACACCCCCGCTCCACCTCTCGTCCTCCCCCTTCCACGCATCGAAGCCTGCCCAACGAAGCCCCCGTCGACGAGCTGCTGCCAACGGTGGACTCATCGACGAGTCCAACGAAGAGGCCAAGGACTAGCCGTTGGCACCGGCCTTATATTCTCGAGTTATACACTTATACTTGGAAGAGAAAAAAAGAAGTTAGTCCTTTACTAAAGTTGTTTTCTCAAGCATTTTCTTAAGCATTTTCTCTTCGATGACATGCATATATTCTCATCCATTTTTTGAGAAGTGTTTTCTCATGACTCATGAGATGATGGAAGAAACAGGGTTGGGTGGGTTGGGATGGGCCAAGCAAATTCATTGAGAAAAAGAAAGGGTGTTTCTTCGAAGTTAGAAGTTGGATTATGGCATGAGGATTTTCTCATGTCTTCTCAGATAAAAATATAATACTAATAATAAATTATTTGGATAAAAAACAGTGAGAGAAGTGAAAAAGTAAATGTACACGACTACTTGATAGTGTTATGTTCTAAAATATGAAACAAAAAAAATTGATATAACAGTGAGATTTAGATTTTAAAAAAAAAGAGATGATGGTTGGTTGGTTAAAGCTTTATAAAGTTTCAAAATAAGTTGTGTTTTTTAGTTTTTTTTTTTTTTTAAAATAAATGAAATGAAAAGATTGTCTTAATTAGATATATTTTGCCATGTATATTTCTTCAAAAAAAAATGGAATGATTGGAAAGGAAATGAAATGATTGTTATTTTCATCTTTTCTTTTCTTTTATGTTCCTTTCTAATAAATTTTTTTGAAATAAACTCGAGCACATAATGCTAAAGTAATTCATCAAGTGGATTTGTTTCGACTCAAGGTCATACTCTGTGTAACAATGAGGATTTAATAGTGTCGGTCACCATATCTAGTTTATAGTGCTAAAATGAAAAGTTTTACGAACCTAAGATGACCGCATGATTGACCTAGAATGTGAGTTATGTCTCTCATAGTTATAGAAGGAATAATTGAATGAAAAGTGAACACATGATTATGATTGTGTGTGATCTCTAATAATCGAGGATGCAAATTTTCTCTGAAATTTGTAAACTCTAAATACTTGATGAGTGATGTATTTTATGTTTTTCCCTTGATTCTTTTGACCGTTTTCGATGCAAATATGAGTTGAAATGAATAACCTTTTGGTACTTAATATCATGAAATATATTTGTTGTTGATAAGTAGCAGAACTTGAATATCTTTATTTGAGGGGTCAAAATTTGATTCCCAATTTTGAGGGGATCATAGTGTATAAAACAAGTGTAAATTTAAAATAGAGAAAATTACAATTTTCGTCCCTGTGGTTTACCCCGACTTTCACGTTTCATCCATAGGTTCACGAAATTACGTTTTTCATCCTCAACTTTGAAACTCCGTCAACGGTTTTGGTCCAAACCATTAACAGACGTTAAATAGATGGTCACGTGACATGTACAATATGGGTATAATGGTCATTAAATTACAAAAGGACCAAAAGTGTAAATTAACACTTTCAACAATAATGTATATCTGTGTGTGAGTGTGTAGATCAGTAGATCATCTTCATCATCCACTATATTATATCTGTATATGTATCTACATCCATCTATCAAAACAATATATGGATTTCTAACATACAAAAATCCTCTTCTTCCTCTTTAACAATATCTCTTTATAGATCTATCAAAATTTTTATAAAACCAATCATTCAAGATCCCCACCACCATTGTCAACTGGTGGCTGACCGGTGTCTGAACAGTAGCAGCAGCAGCCGTGGGCGGTGGGAAGGAAAAAGTGGGGCGTTTAGGGTTTTCAATTGATGCAGCCGCATCTTTCTCCCCCAGACTCGAAATCTGATCAGAATTAAACTTAGCAACCCCCAAACCATCATGAACCGCTGCCATGGCCACCCCCTGGTGACCGGAAGCCCCTCCAGAAGCGGCGGCCAGTGGTAGTTGAATGGTGGCAGGCGGCGGCTGGGTGGTGTTTGAATTGATTTCGGCCAGATTCAATTGGGGGATTGATTTGTTTTGATCAAGATTGAAAGAATCAGCCACATAAGGGGAAGAAGAAGATGATCTGAGGTTGTAATTGGATCGGATGGAGGAAGAAACATTCGAATCAAGACCAATATTTTTAGGGTTTATATTTTCGAACTCATTATGAACCGAAATGGATCGGCTGGAGGAAGAAACATTCGAATAAGATTAATCATGTTGTTGTATTTCACGAACTATATCAGCAAGCACTTTTTCCTCAAAGCCTTCGATTTCTATATCTATCTTTTTTGATTTTTTCCCACTTTTTAATCGAGATTTTGGCATGATATTTTACATGGATTTGTAGGAAATTAAAAAAGGAATTGAATGGGATTCTTTTTGGGATCAAAATCCAGCCAAAAAGTGGCCGGAATTAGCCTAGAAGGCCGGCGTTACTGTAGCAATAATTGAGAGAAAAAATCTCCCCAACTGTACCTTCGGTTATTTCATATCGGGGGATCTGAAAACTTGATAAGCCTTTATATGAAAACTTGATAAGCCTTTAATAAAAATTTTAGTGTTTGAAAAAAGTTGTAGGCATTTTGTTTTTATGATTTTGATTTGATGATTTGATAGATAAAAAAAAAGTATTGAAAAGTGTTAGATGATGATGGTTGATGGTTGATGATAAAGATGGTGATCATAGATTTTGAATATGTATTGTTAATTAAAAAAGGTAAAGACGAAATGAAAAAGTTGCCCTCAGACCAAAAGCGTAATTAACGGTTTTTTAATGTCTGTTAGTGGATTGGACCAAAACCGTTGACGGAGTTCCATAGCTGAGGATGAAAAACGTAATTTCGTAAACCTAGGGATGAAACGTGAAAATTGGGGCAAACCACAGGGACGAAAACTGTAATTTACTCAAATATTACAAGTAGTGTTAGCTATGAGTCAAACTTAGAGAGGCAACTGTAAGATGTCAAAATATTTGATGCTCTTCTCATTAACAATTCACCCTATATATAATACAATGTCACCGTTCCAGATTGTTCTAGCCTAACCACCTTCCCTAAATATATGGAAACAAGATCAATTACAATCAAGTCATATATATCTAATACAATCAAGTCATATATATCTAATAATCTAATAATTAAGTCATATATCTAATACACCCTCGCAGTCGAAACAGGAGGTTCTCGACATTGAGACTGGAGCGGAAATCATCAAATAGGATCTTTGGCAGCCCCTTCGTGAAAATGTCTGCGATTTGATAACGGGAAGGGACGTGAAGTACACGAACAAGGCCACGAGAAACCTTTTCCCGAACAAAGTGGATGTCCATCTCGATGTGCTTCGTCCGTTGGTGTTGGACTGGATTTCCCGCGAGGTATATTGCGCTAACATTGTCACAATAGACAACTGTTGCGTGTATTGGTGGATGATGCAGTTCAAGTAATAGGTTTCGAAGCCAACAAACTTCTGAGACAACATTAGCAACTCCACGATATTCGGCTTCAGCACTGGATCGAGATAACGTTTGTTGCCGTTTGGAAGACCACGATAGGAGATTGTCGCCCATGTAGACACAATATCCTGAGGTTGATCGTCTTGTGTTGGGACATCCTCCCCAATCGGCATCGGTGTAAGCAATGAGGGATGTAGACGAACAAAGGGAGAGATGTAACCCGAAATCAAGAGTCCCTTTAATGTACCTCAGGATGCGTTTTAACGCATTCATATGCGATGTCGTGGGGCTGTGCATGTGGAGGCATATTTGTTGGACGGCATATTGGATGTCGGGTCGAGTAAATGTCAAGTATTGCAACGCCCCAGCTAGGCGCCGGTAGTCAGTACCGTCGGTCAAAGGAGTTCCTGTTGTGACACTCAATTTTTGTTGAGTGTCGACTGGAGTTGCAGCAGGGTTACAAGAGAAGAGACAAGCCCGTTCGAGTATTTCGGTTGCATACTTTGCTTGAGATAGAAACAATGACCGACCCTTTCTTGCAACCGAGATTCCCAGAAAATATGTGAGTGGTCCGAGATCTTTCATTGCAAACTCGGCAGCTAATAAATCCATGAGCCGTTGTCGGAGAGATGCCGATGAAGTTACAAGAATTATATCATAAACATAGAGAAGCAGGAAAGCCGTGTTTGTACCTTGTTTATATATAAAGAGAGAATGATCACAACGGCTATGTGTGAAACCAACTGTGTAGACGTAATCTGCGAACCGTTGATACCACGCCCGGGGGGCTTGTTTCAAACCGTATAAGGATTTGCGGAGTCGGCAAACATGATCCGGAAAGTTTCTATCTCGAAAACCCATAGGTTGATGCATGAACACTGTTTCATTCAAGTTACCGTGCAAGAAGGCATTTTTCACATCAAGTTGATGTATTGACCAGTCACGAGACAAGGCAAGACTGACCCAACCCACAACCACAACCACTCCTACTGCCACATCCCAAACAGTACCGTCATCCCCAATTCCGACCCCCCCACCTCCACCACCACCCCGAAAAATTCACACTCGCAGCATGTCCGGTATTCACAAACCAAAATCCCATTTTAACCTTAACACAACCACTCAAATAACACCTCTGCCAAAGACACCTCTCGAAGCCCTCAACATCCCAGATTGATTGAGGGGGTAGCAAAGACAACCGAAGACTCGGAGATGAGAATAAGAAGGGGACTGATTATATAGACGGAATGTTGGTGTGTCATTTGTTAGAGTTTTTGTAGGAAGTATGTTTAGTAAGTAGGTGGCATGTGCAAGGGCGAAGTGCCAAAACCGAGAAGGGACCGAGGAATGGGCAAGGATTGTACGAATTATGTTGTTAATGGAGCGGATTTTGCGTTCCGCTTTTCCATTTTGTGAGGACGTGTATGGACACGAGAAACGAAATAGCATGCCGTTATCATTACAAAATTTATGGAACACTTTATTGTTGTATTCAGAGCCGTTGTCACATTGAAAGCATTTGATGGACTTGGTGAATTGTGTTTTGATTAAGTTGTAGAATTTAGTGAAGGTGGAAAATACATCAGATTTGTTGGCAAGTGCATACGTCCATAAAAAATTGGTTTTATCATCAAGAAACAAGATATAATATCTAAAACCATTAGTAGATAAAACAGGTGAAGTCCACAAGTCACTATGAATTATATCAAAAAGGAAATTGAGTACATGATGATGAATTAGTAAAGGGTAACTTAATGTGTTTACCAAAAACACACGACTGGCACACTTGCTTTTATGAAAGCTTATTGGAATTGAAAGACAGACTCGACTTTAAAGACTTTAAAATAGAAGCTCCTGGGTGGCCTAGACGGTGATGCCACAGATCTTGAGAAATGGCAGTGAAGACAGACGGACTGGTGACTGGACTTTGTAACGGGTAGAGTTCCCCTTGGCTGTCACATCGGAGAATGGGTTGGCGGGTGCGAAGATCTTTCAAAACAAAACCATTGGGATCAAATTCAATAGATATTTTGTTATCGGTGGTGAGCCGACGAACGGAAATAAGGTTTTTAACAATATTAGGTGCAAAAAGTATGTTGTTTAGTTTAAGTGGTGGGAGTGGTTTGGAAAATGTTGTGTTCCCAGTTGCATGGATTGGGATTGTAGCGCCATTCCCGACAAGTATATTTCGAAAATAACTCTTATTAATATCATACGAGAGATTACCTGGATGGTTGGTCATGTGAGATGTTGCTCTTGTGTCCATATACCACTGCTGATTCGGGGGGTATAGAGACATGGTGTGAAAAGCTTGTTCAAGTTCTGTTGAAGTATACCAGATTTCTGATGCAGCATAGGACTGTGTTGGTCGAGGCCCAAGAATACCCGGTGCATGAGACATCTGAGCGGCCCGAGAAGGAGGAGGAGCCGTTGTTGGGTACGGGCACGGTGGGTAAGCAGTCCAGTGGGACTGATTAGGAGCAGCTGGAATGGGAGGGGCCTGGAACCGGATCGGCAGTGAAGGTGGACTGGCCCACTGATAGTAGTTGTGCATTGGGGGTCCACGTCCGCGGTTGCCGCGTCCTCTACCGCGACCACGACCACGTCCCCTGTTGTTGTTGTTGGATCTGTTTTCAAAGGCCGGTGGAGCAGGCGGTGGTGGCTGGTGGCTAGTGTGCAAGCTCGTGGCATAGTTTGATGAGGCGGCTTGAGTAGCCTTACGGGTTTCCTCCATAATTAATTTGGAGCGGGGTGTGTAGAAATTTGGTAAGGGTGTGGTTTGCTGAATGAGAGTAGCCATGTTGTCATACGCCTCGTTCAAACCCGAGATGAGTTGTAGCACGTGACGGTGGCTGGGAACCGGGGCTCCCACATTTGCTAACTGATCGGAAATAACCTTCAGTTCTTGACAATATGCAGACATGTTGGGGAACTTGTCAAGCCTGGTATTGGAGAACTTGGCTTCAAGATGAACGGCTCTAGTATTTTTGTTGTCATGGAATAAGTTTTTCAACGCCTGCCATGCCTCTGCGGCGGTTGTTTTTGGCTGAAGAATTGTTTGAAGTAGATCCGTTGAGATGGTGCTATAGATCCATTGAAGAACTATAGCATCCAATCGGTTCCATTCTTCATCAGTGAGAGGTGTTGTTTTTGGTGTTTTGTCTTTGGCGACATCGGAAGAGGATGGTGCCTCCTCTGATGGTATGTCGCGACCAAAGAGATGATCAGAAACGTTATGAGCGGTGCAGTGGAGAGTGAAGAGTGCGGCCCAGGAATCGTATTTAACGGTTTCCATTTCAAGGGTGAGAGGAATGAAGTTCTTGATATTGGTGACAGTGAGTGCAGGATGCATTTTGGGATCCATATGAGTGGAAGGAAGGAGAGATGGTGATATGGTGGTAGGCGGCAGTAGGGTTAGGAAGAAGAAGAAGAAGAAAATCGTAAGGTTAAGAAGAAGAAACCGTAGGGTAGGTACCATAAGAAGAAGAAGAAGAAGAGGAAGAAGAAGAAGAAGAAAATCGTAAGGTTAAGAAGAAGAAACCGTAGGGTAGGCTGATACCATGTAAGATGTCAAAATATTTGATGCTCTTAAGAAGAAGAAAATCGTAAGGTTAAGAAGAAGAAAATCGTAAGGTTAAGAAGAAGAAAATCGTAAGGTTAAGAAGAAGAAAATCGTAAGGTTAAGAAGAAGAAAATCGTAAGGTTAAGAAGAAGAAAATCGTAAGGTTAAGAAGAAGAAAATCGTAAGGTTAAGAAGAAGAAAATCGTAAGGTTAAGAAGAAGAAAATCGTAAGGTTAAGAAGAAGAAAATCGTAAGGTTAAGAAGAAGAAAATCGTAAGGTTAAGAAGAAGAAAATCGTAAGGTTAAGAAGAAGAAAATCGTAAGGTTAAGAAGAAGAAAATCGTAAGGTTAAGAAGAAGAAAATCGTAAGGTTAAGAAGAAGAAAATCGTAAGGTTAAGAAGAAGAAAATCGTAAGGTTAAGAAGAAGAAAATCGTAAGGTTAAGAAGAAGAAAATCGTAAGGTTAAGAAGAAGAAAATCGTAAGGTTAAGAAGAAGAAAATCGTAAGGTTAAGAAGAAGAAAATCGTAAGGTTAAGAAGAAGAAAATCGTAAGGTTAAGAAGAAGAAAATCGTAAGGTTAAGAAGAAGAAAATCGTAAGGTTAAGAAGAAGAAAATCGTAAGGTTAAGAAGAAGAAAATCGTAAGGTTAAGAAGAAGAAAATCGTAAGGTTAAGAAGAAGAAAATCGTAAGGTTAAGAAGAAGAAAATCGTAAGGTTAAGAAGAAGAAAATCGTAAGGTTAAGAAGAAGAAAATCGTAAGGTTAAGAAGAAGAAAATCGTAAGGTTAAGAAGAAGAAAATCGTAAGGTTAAGAAGAAGAAAATCGTAAGGTTAAGAAGAAGAAAATCGTAAGGTTAAGAAGAAGAAAATCGTAAGGTTAAGAAGAAGAAAATCGTAAGGTTAAGAAGAAGAAAATCGTAAGGTTAAGAAGAAGAAAATCGTAAGGTTAAGAAGAAGAAAATCGTAAGGTTAAGAAGAAGAAAATCGTAAGGTTAAGAAGAAGAAAATCGTAAGGTTAAGAAGAAGAAAATCGTAAGGTTAAGAAGAAGAAAATCGTAAGGTTAAGAAGAAGAAAATCGTAAGGTTAAGAAGAAGAAAATCGTAAGGTTAAGAAGAAGAAAATCGTAAGGTTAAGAAGAAGAAAATCGTAAGGTTAAGAAGAAGAAAATCGTAAGGTTAAGAAGAAGAAAATCGTAAGGTTAAGAAGAAGAAAATCGTAAGGTTAAGAAGAAGAAAATCGTAAGGTTAAGAAGAAGAAAATCGTAAGGTTAAGAAGAAGAAAATCGTAAGGTTAAGAAGAAGAAAATCGTAAGGTTAAGAAGAAGAAAATCGTAAGGTTAAGAAGAAGAAAATCGTAAGGTTAAGAAGAAGAAAATCGTAAGGTTAAGAAGAAGAAAATCGTAAGGTTAAGAAGAAGAAAATCGTAAGGTTAAGAAGAAGAAAATCGTAAGGTTAAATCAAGTCATATATATCTAATAATCTAATAATTAAGTCATATATCTAATAGCAACACCTTTTCTTTGCCTTTCGCCACTATTGTTTGTGACTTTGTGTTACTGACTTATTGTAGGCTAAAAGGGTTGACAATCATAGTGGGTGAAAGTGTGAAACATCCATGTTTTAACTTTCAATTGGAGTTTTATGTAACTTTTGAATTTCTAACTAAGAATAATTATTAGTTTTTCTATCTCTTTCTTACTTTTCCCTTTAGACTAATATAATACATAAAAGTAAAATTTAATTTAGAATAATAAAATGTTTTAGTTATCTTAATTATTAATTACTTTCATAAACATACCTAATGTAACACCCCAACTAAGGCGGAACAATGAGATGTACAGAAAGTCGAGTATTCAAAACAAAGGATAATAGATAAACATTTACCATAGCTTTATTTAATAAAAGAATTTACAGATGTACAAGCATGTGAACCAATCCCCAAGTACAATGCGTCCACCGTACTTGGATATTGTAACATCCCAAACGTTTTATGTTTGACTATTTGACTTTCCGTTAGTTAACGTTAGGTCTATTATGTTTATGTGCCTTATAAGGGATTATGTGATTAAATGCTTATGTGTTTAATATGAAATGAAGTAAAGTGAATTAAATGAAAGTAATTTAAAGTAAGGTATGAAAGTTAAGTGCTTGTTAGATCGTTAAGTCTCCCGGTAAGTTAATTAAGCTACGAAAGTAAAGTTTAGGAAGTCGAGGGGCCTATGGGCACTAAAGGAAACTGATGGTCAGGAGTTTAAGGTCTAGTAAGACTCCAATAGCTGCAAATTTTCGTGATTAAGCCCTAGGAACAGATCCCCTCCCTCTCAAGACAAGTTTCTCCAAGAATCAATCGTTTCGTGTCGTTTCGATCAAGTTTGATTAAGATTTCGAATCCTCGAAGTCATCTACAGGTATTATGGCTGATCTTACTCTTAAATCTGATCATGTATGTCTTAGTAGTGATTTCGATCCAGGCCATAGGGTTTGGGTTGGGTTATTTGATCAAACGTTTATTGAATTCATGTTGTGCGGGTGTTTTAAAGATTGAATGATGATGTAAAGGATTAAGGGATTAATAGGATGATTTAAGCTGATGAAAGTGCAATTAAAAGGATTAATTTTAAGTCCCCAGGTTGGATTTGGGGTATGGGTTCGTATGGAATTCGTTTGATCATAGAACAAAGATTAGATTTCTGGTCGACACTCCAGGTGCGACGCACCAGGAGGGTGGTGCGACGCACCACAGGCCAATTTGGAAAAATGGTTTTCAGCCAAAAGCCCGATATGCGACGCACCAAGGGTAGGTGCGGCGCACATTCATATGTTTAGAATTTCTGATCATTTTATGCGGCGCACCAAAGGGGTAGGTGCGGCGCACCTGCATATGTTTAGAATTCCCTGTTGATTTTGTGCGACGCACCATGTGGGAGGTGCGACGCACCTCTTGTCCAGTTTTCACAAAACATTTCGTTTAGCTTATATTTCGATCTTATACTCGTTCTAGGTTGTCGGGAGCACTTAGCAAGCACTATAAGATACTTTTAACTTGTTGGTAAGCTGTATCGAGGTAAGATAACATCTTTTGTCACCTGTTGGTACAACAAAACACGTTTTCATAAGTTAAACCTTCCAATTGAATATGTATGCACGTTTTATGTTTATGGGAGACTATGGGAGGTTGCAAAGGGATATACTACTTACCATTTATGATGTATAACATGCTTATGCAGGTTGCAAGGGTATGAGGTAAGTAAGTACACATGAAATGATGAGATGTTTAAATTATGTGACCATGAAATGATGAAAGGTTATGATATGTGTGATTGCATGTGTGGCTTGATCACCTAGTCACTAGTCCTTTGATTAGGATTGCCATGTTCACGTGCACGTTAAGGGCCCTAAAGTAAACGATGATATGTGTTTAGCTTAGGTGAAAGTGTAGCCTAAACTAATTAAACGATTAAAGTCTCGAGCATTATGTAAAGTCTTGTGTTAAGCTTAACCCGTGCTAGCTCTTCGGGACTGGTGCGTACGTGGTCACTTGAGTTGCTCCTTGTGGCATAGTTACGTTTGAGTATTCCGGGTGAAGTAACTAACCACCAATGCGTAAAGGCATAAACGGTTTATTCAGTTGGATTGACTTTGTCATTCCTTAACGACGCCGATGGACCACCTATTGGTTTACCCATCATGTCGGGTGTGAGGACTCCATGTATGGTCTATGACCGCCTACACACAACCCCACATCCCTATGCAAGTGGCATAAGTCACTTAGCCTACGTCTTGGCAAAGTAATAAAGAAAGAAAGATGAAGAAAGAAAGTATAGGCACACTTTAGGACATGTTGAACCTAATGTGTATCTTATGATGTTATGTATGTGTGTGATATTAACTTAAAATGCTGATTTTGTTAATATATGAAATTGGCAAACGTTTTCAAGTTATGTTATCTTACTTAGCTAATTTTATTAGCTAACACTTGTTCTTTGAAAATGTTGTGCCTTCAGGATAATCAAGTGAGCTAGGCGAGGATTAGCTTGGTGAGACTTGGGTAGACGAATAAAGGAGCTTAGCTAAGACATTTAAACGCTTAGACTTCCTTTTAGCCTCATGTTTGGCTATTCATTTATGATTAAAGACTTGTATTAATGTGGCATTTATGTTGGTGCCAAAGCTTGGATTTACTTTTATTGTTTTGATGATGCTAGTAGTAACACCAAATTTTAGGTACCATCCGTTACGGATGGGGCAGATTTTGAAAGTGATCCTTTCCGCTTATTTTGAATGCTGTTTGGCAAAGTTTTGAAAAATCCAAGTTTTTATACGACGGGTGTTACAAGTTGGTATCAGAGAAATGGTTTAAGTGAACCAAAATTCGACCAAGACCTTAGGATTTGGACTTAAACCGTACGAGAAATGATTGGCTTAAGTAGTAATGCTTTAGCTCTATGATGAAAATGCTTTTAGGATGGGTTGGGATGAGTGTGAGGGTAGGTTTATGGCTTATATATGTTTATGTTATGCTTATGTAATTTAGTAGGCCTGACCATACTTTGTTCTCATTCGATTCATCTCTAACATTTGTCACTAAAATTGTAGAAGGATGGTTAATACCCGTGCTAGTAGTCAAAGAGATGGAGCTAATGCTAGCGATGCTCCGGTTAATCCAAACGGGACTGGAAATGGTGTTAACCTAAGGCCTCCTCGAAGACCACTTTCGGGTGCACAACCTACAAGGTCTGAAATTGATAGAGCTAACCCCGTGATTGAGCAAGTTCCTACTCAAGCTGAAATGCATGAAGAGTTGAGGGCTATTCGAGCTCTTTTGTTGAGAAATGAAGAGGAGTTGAATCAACTTAGGGCTGAAAGAGAAGCTAGCTTGCAACGGGATGAGCATACGGATGGGAATTACTCCAACCGCTCAAACCATACCGAGCCATCAATGGTAAGGTCACAAGTTGCTCCTGAAAATGTTGTTGCTAATGTGAATGGTGTTAATAATGTGGTGGAGCCTCGTGTCGTAGTCGCTCCTCGTACTAGTAACTTTAAGTATGAGAGCTTTCAGAAATGTGGAGCAAAGGCATTTGATGGTACTCTAGATGCTGTAGGTGCCATGGAATGGTTGGATGATATCGAGGTTGTGTTTGCTTCATGTTATTGCCCTGAGGATATGAAGGTATTGTGTGCTTCCCGTATGTTGAAGAAGAATGCTCGTAATTGGTGGAGGGGTGCTACTATTTCTTTGACCCCCGAGGTGCTAGCTAATATGCCTTGGGGTACCTTTAAGGAGAAGTTCTTGGAAGAATATGTGGGTACTCGTGAACTGAGGTTGATTGAGAAAGAATTCAGAGCTTTAACAGCTAAGCCGGGTGCCATAACTGAGTATGCCCACTCATTTATGGAAAAGCTTAAGTTTGTTGGTCATTTGGTTCGTAGAGATGTGGATCAGGTTGAAGCTTACTGTGATGGTCTTCCCGCTAGCTATCGTGGCCTTGTAGACAACACATTACATTGTCTGCTGCGATTAAGGAGTCAAGAGGTTGGATGATGATTTCAAGGGTGAAAAGGTTGTAGTGAAAGCTAATGATGATAAGCAATCAGGTTTAAAAAGGAAGCATGATGGGTCAAGTGGATCTAATAGGAAGTTCAAGAAAGGTCTGTCTTCAAGAAGTGGGGGCAGCAGCTATGCAAAGCCAAAGAATTGGTGTGGTACTTGTAAGGCGCCTCACTCGGGTCCATGTTCAGATAAGACCCGAAGGTGTGATACTTGTGGTGGTACGGGTCATCCTACTTCAGGATGCAAGGACAAGCCAAAGTGTTATCGGTGTCAACAAACCGGTCATTTCATCAAGGATTGCCCACAAGGAAGAGATGATGGAAAAAAGACGGCTGTCCAAAAGCCTAAAGCTCGAGCCTTTCAGCTGACAGTCGAAGCTGCCAAGGATAACGACGAGGTAGTAAGCGGTACATTTCTTGTTAACTCAAAACCTGCTTCTGTACTTTTTGATTCGGGTGCAAATAGATCTTTTGTGTCCACCTTATTTGCTCCTAAGCTTGATAGGGTCACTACTCCTCTTGATTGCTCTATAGAGGTTGAAATTGCTAACGGTACCATTAGTGACATTCAAGTAGGTTATGATGATTGTTCTATTGAGATTGAAGGTCGCTCTTTTCCGGTTCAATTATTGCCTACCACTCTAGCCGGTTTTGATATAGTGATAGGTATGGACTGGTTGTCTCAAAATGATGCTACTATTATATGTTCTCAAAAGGTCGTACGATTCGCTACTCCGGAGGGTGAGGTCATTTCCGTTTATGGAGATAAGAAGAAGGGGAGCATAAAGATTATTAATTTGATGAGGGCTCTCAATTGCATTCGGCATAACAAGAATCACTTTCTTGCCTATGTTATCGATACACGAAAAGGGAAGTCTCCGATCCCTAATGTTGATGTAGTTTCTGAATTTTCTGATGTCTTTCCGGATGATCTTCCCGGTATTCCTCCCGACCGAGAGGTCATCTTTCAGATTGATCTCGTACCCGGTGCTACTCCTATTGCAAAAGCACCATATCGTTTAGCTCCCACAGAAATGAAAGAGTTAATGTCCCAGCTTCAAGAGCTACTTGACAAAGGTTTCATTCAACCAAGTTCCTCGCCTTGGGGAGCTCCGGTTCTTTTGTCAAAAAGAAAGACGGTTCTATGCGCATGTGCATAGACTACCGTGAGCTGAATAAACGAACGGTTAAGAATAAGTATCCTCTCCCGCGTATTGATGATCTTTTTGATCAGCTCCATGGTGCTTCTTACTTCTCTAAGATTGATTTGCGGTCTGGCTATCATCAATTAAAAGTCAAAAAGGAAGATGTGGCCAAGACAGCTTTTCGTACACGTTATGGGCACTATGAGTTTCTTGTCATGCCTTTTAGGTTGACAAATGCTCCAGCCGCTTTTATGGATTTAATGAATCGGGTATGTCGCCCATTCTTAGATCATTTTGTGATTGTCTTCATTGACGATATTCTAATTTATTCAAAGTCCGAGCCGAGCACCGTGAGCACTTAAGAGCTGTTCTTGAGGTTCTTAGGGAGAAAAAGTTATATGCAAAGTTCTCCAAGTGTGAATTCTGGCTCCGAGAAGTTCAATTTCTCGGCATGTTATCTCTTCTGAAGGTATTAAAGTTGATCCTGCCAAGATTGAAGTTGTATCTAAATGGGAACAGCCAAAGACACCCACGGAGATTAAGAGTTTTCTCGGTTTAGCTGGCTATTATAGGAGGTTTATTCAAGATTTCTCCCGAATAGCTAAGCCAATGACGGAATTGACAAAGAAAGGAGTAAAGTTTGTATGGACGGAAGCTCAAGAAAAGGCCTTTCAAACGCTTAAGACAAAGTTATGTGAAGCTCCTATCCTAGCCTTACCCGAAGGTACTGATGATCTTGTTGTTTATAGTGATGCTTCTATTTCAGGTTTGGGTTGTGTCCTTATGCAAAGGGACAAAGTTATTGCATATGCTTCACGACAGTTGAAGCCTCATGAAAAGAATTACCCGACCCATGATCTTGAATTGGCTGCCGTAGTGTTTGCTTTGAAGTTGTGGAGGCATTACTTATATGGCACCAAATGTACCTTGTTTACGGATCATAAGAGTTTGCAATATGTGTTCTCACAAAAGGAAATGAATGTAAGGCAAAGGAGATGGATGGAACTTCTGAAAGATTATGATTGCGAGATTAAATATCATCCCGGTAAAGCCAATGTGGTGGCGGATGCATTAAGTAGGAAAGTGCAGAATTTTTCTTGTAGATTGATGAGCATGGTTGTTCAAGCCAAGTCGGGGTTACTCAGACCGCATCAAGGAAGCACAAGTTAAGGCTTTATGAAGGATAATATCGATAATGAGAGTATTGGAAAGAAGAGAAGACTTGTGATGGAGACGAACAGCCGTGGATTTTAAGACTTATAAGGGTCGAATATGGGTACCATTGCTTGGTGGTAACCGAGAATTGATCCTTGAAGAAGCTCATAGGTCAAGATATTCAGTCCATCCAGGTATTACCAAGATGTATGCAGATTTGAAGCCCATCTACTGGTGGCCAAACATTAAGGGAGAAGTTGCTCATTTTGTTGAAAGATGTTTGACGTGTGCACGTGTGAAAGCTGATCACAAGAAGCCATATGGAATGTTGCATCAATTGGAGATTCCGGAATGGAAATGGGACCATATTACTATGGATTTTGTGACCAAACTACCAAGAACACCGAAAGGAAATGACATGGTATGGGTTATTGTGGATAGATTGACAAAGAGTGCTCATTCTTGGCAACAAGACAAGATGTACCACTAACTAAGATGGCAAAGATGTATGTGGATGAGATCGTAGCAAAGCATGGTGTTCCTTTATCCATTGTTTCAGACCGAGACACGAGATTTATGTCTAACTTTTGGAAGGGTCTTCAGCGAGAGTTAGGTACTAGAATTAATTGAGCACCGCCTATCACCCTCAAACTGATGGGCAAAGTGAAAGGACCATACAAACGTTGGAAGACATGTTGAGAGCTTGTGTATTAGAATATGGTGGAGCATGGGATGAACACTTGAAATTGATCGAATTCACTTATAATAACAGCCACCATGCAAGTATTGGAATGCCACCATTTGAAATGCTTTATGGTAGGAGATGTAGGACTCCGAGTTGTTGGATGGAACCCGGTGAAAAGCAGTTTACGGGTCTGAAATCATTGAAATCTCAGCTGAAAAAGTTATTGTGGCAAAGGAAGCACTCCGTGTGGCTAGAGAACGACAAAAGACTTATGCCGACAAGAAAAGGAAGCCAATTGAGTTCCAAGTTGGTGATTTGGTAATGCTGAAGGTTTCCCCATGGAAAGGAGTAATTCGTTTCGGAAAGAAGGGAAAGCTAAGCCCACGTTTCATAGGACCTTTCAAAATTCTGAAACGTATCAAGGATGTAGCTTATCAATTAGAACTACCCAGAATTGGATGGAATTCACCACACATTTCATGTTTCGTATTTGAGGAAGTGTTGGCCAATGAGTCAAGTGTTATTCCAATTGAGGATGTGAGCATTAATCCTCAGAAAAGAATAGTGGATGAACCAGTAGCGATACTCGAAAGAAAGCAAAAGAAACTTCGCCGAAAGTTGATTGATCTCGTGTTGATTAAATGGAAGCATAACCACGGTGAAAGTTTAACTTGGGAGACCGAGTCGGTGATGAAAGAGAAATACCCAGATTTGTTCACTTCTGAGGCGATTCCGAGGACGGAATCCTCTTAAGGAGGAGGTAATTGTAACATCCCAAACGTTTTATGTTTGACTATTTGACTTTCCGTTAGTTAACGTTAGGTCTATTATGTTTATGTGCCTTATAAGGGATTATGTGATTAAATGCTTATGTGTTTAATATGAAATGAAGTAAAGTGAATTAAATAAAAGTAATTTAAAGTAATATGAAATGAAGTAAAGTGAATTAAATAAAAGTAATTTAAAGTAAAGTATGAAAGTTAAGTGCTTGTTAGATCGTTAAGTCTCCCGGTAAGTTAATAAGCTACGAAAGTAAAGTTTAGGAAGTCGAGGGGCCTATGGGCACTAAAGGAAACTTATGGTCAGGAGTTTAAGGTCTAGTAAGACCCCAATAGCTGCAAATTTTCGTGATTAAGCCCTAGGAACAGATCCCCTCCCTCTCAAGACAAGTTTTCTCCAAGAATCAATCGTTTCGTGTCGTTTCGATCAAGTTTGATTAGGATTTCGAATCCTCGAAGTCATCTACAGGTATTATGGCTGATCTTACTCTTAAATCTGATCATGTATGTCTTAGTAGTGATTTCGATCCAGGCCATAGGGTTTGGGTTGGGTTATTGATCAAACGTTTATTGAATTCATGTTGTTCGGGTGTTTTAAAGATTGAATGATGATGTAAAGGATTAAGGGATTAATAGGATGGTTTAAGCTGATGAAAGTGCAATTAAAAGGATTAATTTTAAGTCCCAGGTTGGATTTGGGGTATGGGTTCGTATGGAATTCGTTTGATCATAGAACAAAGATTAGATTTCTGGTCGACACTCCAGGTGCGACGCACCAGGAGGGTGGTGCGACGCACCACAGGCCAATTTGGAAAAATGGTTTTCAGCCAAAAGCCCGATATGCGACGCACCAAGGGTAGGTGCGGCGCACATTCTTATGTTTAGAATTTCTGATCATTTTATGCGGCGCACCAAAGGGGTAGGTGCGGCGCACCTGCATATGTTTAGAATTCCCTGTTGATTTTGTGCGACGCACCATGTGGGAGGTGCGACGCACCTCTTGTCCAGTTTTCACAAAACATTTCGTTTAGCTTATATTTCGATCTTATACTCATTCTAGGTTGTCGGGAGCACTTAGCAAGCACTATAAGATACTTTTAACTTGTTGGTAAGCTGTATCGAGGTAAGATAACATCTTTTGTCACCTGTTGGTACAACAAAACACGTTTTCATAAGTTAAACCTTCCAATTGAATATGTATGCACGATTTATGTTTATGGGAGACTATGGGAGGTTGCAAAGGGATATACTACTTACCATTTATGATGTATAACATGCTTATGCAGGTTGCAAAGGTATGAGGTAAGTAAGTACACATGAAATGATGAGATGTTTAAATTATGTGACCATGAAATGATGAAATGTTATGATATGTGTGATTGCATGTGTGGCTTGATCACCTAGTCACTAGTCCTTTGATTAGGATTGCCATGTTCACGTGCACGTTAAGGGCCCTAAAGTAAACGATGATATGTGTTTAGCTTAGGTGAAAGTGTAGCCTAAACTAATTAAACGATTAAAGTCTCGAGCATTATGTAAAGTCTTGTGTTAAGCTTAACCCGTGCTAGCTCTTCAGGGCTGGTGCGTACGTGGTCACTTGAGTTGCTCCTTGTGGCATAGTTACGTTTGAGTATTCCGGGTGGAGTAACTAACCACCAATGCGTAAAGGCATAAACGGTTTATTCAGTTGGATTGACTTTGTCATTCCTTAACGACGCCGATGGACCACCTATTGGTTTACCCATCATGTCGGGTGTGAGGACTCCATGTATGGTCTATGACCGCCTACACACAACCCCACATCCCTATGCAAGTGGCATAAGTCACTTAGCCTACGTCTTGGCAAAGTAATAAAGAAAGAAAGATGAAGAAAGAAAGTATAGGCACACTTTAGGACATGTTGAACCAAATGTGTATCTTATGATGTTATGTATGTGTGTGATATTAACTTAAATGCAGATTTTGTTAATATATGAAATTGGCAAACGTTTTCAAGTTATGTTATCTTACTTAGCTAATTTTATTAGCTAACACTTGTTCTTTGAAAATGTTGTGCCTTCAGGATAATCAAGTGAGCTAGGCGAGGATTAGCTTGGTGAGACTTGGGTAGACGAATAAAGGAGCTTAGCTAAGACATTAAACGCTTAGACTTCCTTTTAGCCTCTTGTTTGGCTATTTCATTTATGATTATAGACTTGTATTAATGTGGCATTTATGTTGGTGCCAAAGCTTGGATTTACTTTTATTGTTTTGATGATGCTAGTAGTAACACCAAATTTTAAGGTACCATCCGTTACGGATGGGGCAGATTTTGAAAGTGATCCTTTCCGCTTATTTTGAATGCTGTTTGGCAAAGTTTTGAAAAATCCAAGTTTTTAAACGACGGGTGTTACAGATAGTATGTCACGAGACAAATAACAAATACATGAAACGGTATACTACAATGATCAAGGCGGATTCCATTGCCCATCACAAGGTTTGATCTTTGACTCCAAAGTGCAATGCATACAATCATGATGCATATAATTCCTCAAAGCTTATCCTAATTCCTGAAAAGCATAAAGAAAAAGTGTCAACTACGAAAACGTAGTTGGTGAGTGCATAGGTTTTCAAGTAAATCTTGTCACATAACCATTTCAAAACTTGGAAAACATATCATTACATATCAATATACCCAAACCACATGACCGACTAAATTCCCATATCAAACTATCAAGTTTTCCAGATACCATAATGTTATTTCAAAGAGTTGAGAATCCATGGTAAATTACAAAGTTCCCATTTTTCAAATTTATCGTGAGAGAAAAATATATAAATCAATTAATCATACATCACACCAAAACCATTCGGTCATCAATAATTTCAATATCGCCAATTTCAAAAAAAACTTTCAAGATTCCATGTAAGGTTCAATACCCAAACCGTAGGTTCATTTCCATAATAACCAAAGTATGTCCCAAATCTGTCATTAGTAACATTCACATTGATATTTTAGATGAGTTTAACTTGAGCCACTACTAAGACCCTTTCACGTCCATACCCAAAGTTTTATCCCAACGATGTAACCATAATAGCACATGCTGTCAATCACGTGCGTTAACCATAAACGGGTCGTGCCATGGAGACCACCAACTAATATAAAAAGTAGATTAGAGCACCCCATGACCGACACCGTTGAAGGCGGCCAATCAACCTGTCGCCACTGATGTGAGTGAGGGGACGAATCCTAGTTGCGCAACCCTCTAACTACAGGCCTCAATGAGTTAATAGTAGTGTACGGGGACTTGACTTTGACAGTACTCAAGCTCATCATATAACATATAACACGTTGAACATACAATATAATTCCCATATCATAATCATTCTTTCAAAGTATTATTTCATATAAAGAAAGCAATTTCAATTATTCATGCTTTTCACCCCGTAAGTAAAACACATAAAAGAGTTTGAAAGGGGGCTATGACTCACTTGATATGCCGCACATTATATCCAAAATGGGTACTTCCCATCTATAGCTTCCTTGATCATATATTCCTTACGCTCCTCATTCGCATTTCAAAGCCAAGACCATTCCTACGCGAAACTAAGGCGAATAAGGTCCTATCTTAGGTTATCATATAGAAATGCCATATTAAGTTATATTATCCTTATTCATCATTTGATGTGTAACCGATTTTAGCACGAATTAGCATTTGTGATATCAATTTATAGTTTGGTTAACGTAATTACTTATGTCCATTCCGCTTAGTTATCTTTTGTGTTACTTTGATTACGCTTATCTTTTAACTCACATACTTCTCAATATGTCGTATGATTACTCGGATTTATGAAATTTGTTTAAGTGTTATGGGCCATTACCAATTGGGTCAAAGTGTCATGAGCTTCTAAATGTTTTGGGTTTAAATTAGTTGTTGGGCTTAACCTTATTTGGGCTATATGCTTGATGGGTTATATGGATTATTGGGCTATATGACTAAAGGGTCAAGTGGGTCATTGGGCCAAGTGGGCCCACTGATTCATGGTTTAATGGGTTTATTATTTGGGCCGGGTTAGCCCATTATGGTCCTTAGTGCATCTTTTAGCCCATTACACAAATTGTAAGTTTCCTTCAAATTTTCTGTTTTTATACATCAGATTTATGAGATGTTGGCCACAAATTCGGGGTTAAATCTAATTATTTAGAACTTGGTGATTTTTATACAGTGAACTATATGTATCCTATATTTATGTAAATTTTTACTTAATTTTTAGACATTGTTTGCTACCTCTAAAAATTACAAAACCAAAGTTGGTCAGAATGCTTGCTGTTGTGCGACCCAAAATGTTTTATAGAAGATTTATATGATGAGCCTTTAACAAAAATCTCCCAATTTTATTTTAAGTTAGGGACACTTTGAACTCAATTACCACCTAGTTTAAGCTCCTGAAACGTATTTGTTAAGGAACTAAAAATCATCAAAGTTGACTCAATATTAAGACAGAAATCCAGTTTTGACCACTTTTGGTAGAAAAATCATAACTCTCGTTGTACTCAGTTAATTGACTTGATTCTAACTCCATTCAAAAATAAACTCCTTGAACTTGATTTTAGACTCAAAAATCGTTCAAAAATACCTTTCCAAGCCCGAGATATACCCTTTCAAAGTTGATACATGTTCCTGACCAGTTTCTCCTCGGTAACCCAAATGCATGCCTTTACTTTATGGCTTCACCCAACACCCACTTTGACATTTTCAATATATTTACTTTAATTTGAACAATATCCTACCATGTCAATAGTGTTTCTACAGATTTTATAGCTAGTATTTTGTACAAAGTTATTGGATTCAAAGGTTGATTTCATAGTTTGTAAAATTAAGCTTTTTTGTTGAAAACTCAGCTCGACCACTGTGTACTAAAAGATTCATATCTCGAGTTCTGTTCATCTTTTTACTTGATTCCAGTTGGTCGTGAAACTAGACTCATATATCTACAACTTTTATTTTGGACACTTTCCCTGAATCGGTCCCCAAATGCCCGGTTTACCCGTCCCAAGTTCTGTTATAGATCCTGTCAGCTTTGTTTTGCTTTAGACAACCCACCAATGGTCTTGTTTGGTTATTTTACACTCCATAACACCACTCACAAGATTAATACCCATTTTTGTATTTCTTAACACAATAATTATTGATTAAAAACGGATTCACAATCATCCATCGTCATTTAAAAACTGAACACACACAAAACATAATTGATTAACTTGATTCTTGCAAAAATATCTCTTGGTCATCCTAAAAACAACATGCATGTAAAGATCTTTTGATTTCTTGATTTGAAATGGAAAGTTTATATTCAAAACACATGTTTAAAGGTAATAAAGCTTAGATCCATCAATGGATCATTGAAAAACAACTAGATAAAAGAGTATTGAAATTGGTTTTGAGAAAACTACCTTAGATGATGAAAATCGGTTAGATTAAAGGCTGTCCAAGGGCTGTTCGCAGCTCTCCCATGCTCCCAAATCATTATAGATTGATCCCCATACAAGATCATTGTGTTATTATGATAGTTTGATGATTAAATTCGTGATTTAGGGGCTGAGTTTTGCCCAGAAATTCTGCCATGAACAAGAAAGGAAGAGAGTGTTTTGGTGAGTGTGTGTGTTTTGGTTGAGTGTAAAAATGAAAGAATGGGCAGGTCTTGAGCCCTAAAAACGTGGCTAGGGCAGCAAATAGAGGGTGTGGGGTGAGGTTATTGGTTAGGAGGGGTGTTGGGAAGTCTTGGGTTGGTTAACTCATGTGGTGAGGTGTTGGGTTAGTTCCCTAACTAGTGTTGAGACATACAAATAGGTAATTGTATGTATAAATATATATGTAGTGTAATTATTTAAATTAGTTAGTTGTTTTAAAGTTGTGTAATTATTATTTGGTTTATGATAGATATTAGTTTTCATAAAAGTATGTATTTATATATATAAACATATATTTCGTGTATGTGTATGTATATATATGTAATTGACTTATAAATTTCGTTGATGTATATTGTTATCTAGTGAGTTGTTGAATCATAATTTTGGATACATAGATTTTGATTGTTTAAGTTACAAGCTTATAAGCTTGTCATTATTTAATCACTTTGAGATTGTCTTGAATAATTATAATTATTGCGTTTGGCATTTCTATGATAACTAGTCATCTATGGGCATTTCGTTGAACTAAAGGGAAATTATTACCATGTCGTATTGTCAAAAAGGAAAATTATCTTAATAGACCTCTAGGGGTAAATGTCTAGTTAAGTTCAAGTAGATTGACCTAGTCGGAAATTGAGGGTTGTTACACCTAAACGGCTAAACCCCACTCATTACCAATTCATCAACGTACCAAACAGTCAAACACATATACAATTTTTATTGAAGTTTCTGAAATTCCGGGCTTCAGCCCATCTGAAAGCTGAGTACAGCCCAAAAAGATTAGCCTAAAATTTAAACTCTACGCTAGTATCATGTTGGACTTGAAAAAATGTTTTTATGATGTAACATGAAACTTAGCTCTCGAGGAATAGCCGAACAGGACTCAAAATTGATCCAATCATAAACTATATTTTTCATCTATATATACAAAATATATGGCTAAAAATAAATTCAATATACGAAAATATACGAAACTTAATTCAATGACGGAATGGATCAGAAATATCATGATTCACAAAATCAATAAAAAAAAAAGTTTGATGTGAATATTTTAATCTATTCATATGGTTCCTTAGAAGTTAAATAAGTGGTAAAGAAAAGTTACTCTAGGTTTGAATTCAAAGAGACCTATTAATAAGATGAAAACATATGGCATAATCTGATATCCCTATAACACTCTTTAGCCATACACAACAATACATGTTTCATACAGTTGTATACTGTGCAATAAAACATGTATAATTGTTGTGTATGGCTAAAAACTGTTGTAGAGATATCACTAGAAGTGAAAAAAGTTCATAATCCATGTGTCAATAATCTACATTAAATATAGAGTTAATTACTTAAATGGTACCTAACGTTTGCGCGATATTGCTGGTTTGATACCTTTCCTTTCGAAATTACGCGGATCATACCTAACGTTTTCAAAACTCCACTCGGACCATACTGGAACCAAACGCCGTTTGATGGCCGTTAAAAACCCCCCCACGTGACTTGCACGTGAGGGGTAAAGATGTAATATCACGTTTCTTAATTACTTAAATGGTACCTAACGTTTGCACGATATTGCTGGTTTCATACCTAATGTTTCTTAATTACTTAAATGGTACCTAATGTTTAGTTATTAATTTTTTTGTATTTTTTTGTATTTTTTTATTTTGAAAGGTGAATTTCGCTTTAAGTCAATGTTTTAAAAACCGGTATTTTAGTCATAACGGTGTGGAAAAATTTTTCGGTATTATCGGTATTACCGGAAATACCGGCCGGTACGACTATTTTAAATTTGTTTTATTTTTTTTATAAAAATTCTCCAAAACTTGTTACAATTTAACGAAAATAGTCAAAATGCACTTATAATCCACTAAAAAATAATACCAAATAGGTAATTCATAACAAAATATAAGTTTTAAAGTTCACAAATAACCAAAAATAGCAATAAAGTATCATAAAAATAATTTTAAAAAAATTTCAAATTTTCTTTTTTGAAAATATCGGAAATACCGCAACGGTAATACCGGAAAATACCAGGAATACAAGAAATACCGGCCGGTATTTACTGCGACACGAAGCTTAAAGCAATGTTTTAAATACCGGTAAATACCGGCCGGTATTTCTGGTATTCCTGATATTTTCCGCTATTACCGTTGCGGTATTTCCGATATTTTCAAAAAAGAAATTTGAAATTTTTATAAAATTATTTTTATGATACTTTATTGCTATTTTTGCCCCAAGTAAGATCTTCCGCATTGAGATTATGAAGAAACGCCACCCATTGTGTTATTTGTGAACTTTAAAACTTATATTTTGTTATGAAATACATATTTGGTATTATTTTTGAGTGGATTATAAGTGCATTTTGACTATTTTCGTTAAATTGTAACAAGTTTTGGAGAATTTTTATAAAAAAAAATAAAACAAATTAAAAATAGTCGTACCGGCCGGTATTTCCGGTAATACCGATAATACCGGAAATTTTTTCACACCGGTATGACTAAAATACCGGTTTTTAAAACATTGGCTTAAAGCGAAATTCACCTTTCAAAATAAAAAAATACAAAAAAAATTAATAACTAAACATTAGGTACCATTTAAGTAATTAAGAAACATTAGGTATGAAACCAGCAAAATCGTGCATACGTTATGTACCATTTAAGTAATTAAGAAATGTGATATTACATCTTTACCCCTCACGTGCAAGTCACGTGGGGGGGTTTTTAACGGCCATCAAACGACGTTTGGTTCCAGTATGGTCCGAGTGGAGTTTTGGAAACGTTAGGTATGATCCGCGTAATTTCAAAAGGAAAGTATCAAACCAGCAATATCGCGCAAACGTTAGGTACCATTTAAGTAATTAACTCTTAAATATATCTTTAAACCTATGTTTTAGGTCAATTAATTATTATTTCTTTAAAATTATTAAAAGTAACAATAAGATTGTTTTGATGGCATACACTTATTGTGGTTTGTGTTGGTTTGTCGTGTTTGGCTGTTTTTGATTTTGGGTAGGTGTGATTTGGCTCGATACGTCAATCATTTTTAGTGAGTTATCTATGTTTTAACAGTAATACTAAGATTTAATTATCGTCTTAGTCTTTGTATATCTTTTTTGGAATGAAGTTACATGGTAGTCTTGGACTACCCGGTGATACCAGCGTTCGTAGATGTATATGGTCGTCTTTCATCATTATATTATCTCGAGAAGCCGGACTTTATTTGTTAACCGTTAAAAAAAATACTTAATTTACCTGGATAACCCAAATTAGAAAAGAAAAACCCGATCCGATTTAGATTTTAGATGACTAGTCAAAACTCAAAAGCTTAGATTAATGATATGCGGTTCGGATAGAAATCAGCCTCGTTTCAGGGCGGACCCTTTCACTCATTCCTATACAATAAAAAAACTATATAAAAATATATATATACAAAATTAAAATCACTTTGTTTGTTTGTAGGTTTAGGGTTTACACTTTCATTCATACATCTATCTTCCTTGTTCAAACAATACAAACAAAAAAGGAATAAAAAAAAAAGAGAAAAATGGAAGAGATAACAGAGGCGGTTCAAAACTTAAATATTGTGGATTCTCAAAAGAGAAATCGCATTCAAGTTTCCAACACTAAAAAACCCCTTTTCTTCTACGTCAATCTCGCCAAGGTATTTATATACATACACACACATATACACACACACACATATATATATATATTGTATATATCTATTTGTTTAATTTAATTGAATATAATTAATTAAATTGCAGAGGTATATGCAACAGCATAATGATGTGGAACTTTCTGCTTTAGGAATGGGTAATTTCCTCTAAATTTTTACTTTCAATATTTATTTAAGAATTTTTGTTTATTTATGCTTTAATTAATTATTAAATTGTATATATATGAAATAAATATATTTATTTATGTATCTGTGGGTGCTTATTTTAAAGTGTATATTTGTTGTAAAAGAGTGTGTTTATTATTGCTAATTTGCTGTGAAAATACGCAATCCCGAACATATATAAGATATCGAAGGTATGAGTAACAGATATTAGTATATATTGTTTCTTGGATATCAACATTTGAAGTATTCGGAAATGGTTATGGTTAGGTCGTGTACATCTGAGTCAAATACTTGCCCTTTGCGGGTAACTTAATAGGAAAATTTCCCCCGTTTTACCCATTTGTAATATGACATTTGAGCGCGGGTTTCGAACTTCAAATCTTAGGAAGTTATTCTAAACTTCTAATACATTAAATTAATCGGGATTCGCAAGTTCGGCCCTCCCTCGTCCCACGTAATTGTAACCATCTGCCTCTACCTAGTGTTAGTTATAGTACCATGCCCGCTCCATTTTATTTTATTTTTTTTTGAAATTAGTGATACTTTATCTCAATGTAATTATGAACCGGGAAAACTTACTTGTAGGCCATATTATATTGCAGTGTCGTATTTTTGTTTCCGTTTATTGTTTAGTAACCGGGTTGTCGTAAAAGCATTGGTGGTAAAATATGCGAGTTTCCACAAAGATGAGTACTTGTTTCCTATTTGAAAATTCATTGGCACCGACGAAGTGTTGGTAACATATGACTTTTTGAGTTGTGTAATCTATACATGTGTATACTTGAACAATGTGTGTAATGTTGATGAGTTATTTTGGTTGTCTTGCAGCTATTGCCACTGTTGTCACAATTGCTGAGATTCTTAAGAACAGTGGATTTGCCGTTGAGAAAAGTAAGGATTTTAATGACTGTTATTCACGAAGTGTCTGTTCCTTTGATGTTGCACGGTTGATGTATATGCATTCTATATATTAATGATGGTTTTAAAAAATAATGCAGAGATTATGACATCTACTGTTGACATGAAAGATGAAAATAGAGGAAGGCCTATCCAAAAAGCCAAGGTAAGTTAGTATATACTTATATTGTTTCTATCCTTTTAGACATGTTAAACAATAACATGTAGTAGAAACGTGACGTGCTCTTTTTGTTGCTTTTCTTATGATTGACACATATATGATGGTGAAGCTTTATTTGAAGTATGTTTTTTTCAACTTATTTGTTGATATAGTGACAAATTGGTTATATTAATATTACTTGGTTTATGTTTGATGAAAACTATTCTATATTCAAAAAAGGAGAAAGATTACTCAGTTTTGTAAAGGTGATTCTGGATGAACGTGGGGATGTTTGTACACATTTTACATTTAGCAAATTAGCTATCTAACATCACATATTATTGTCCAAAGTTGTTTGCTTCTGCAAGAAAGTTTGTTTCCTTTTAACACAAAGTTAAGTTTGATGGTTTGATTAGTTAATCACTAATCACTCTAAAATACAACCACCTCCAATGAAGGATCAGCTTGAAGACCTCTAGAAGGAAGTAATAGCTATCGTTTATTGATATTTGCACATACCCAAATTAACAAGATGACTTTTTTCCATCCCCTAATGTGGGAACATCAGATTTTCATTTAATGTAAAATTTTGATTCATATATTTTTTTTGGGACGGAGGGAGGGATTCTAGCAGTGATAGAAAAAAGCATGCCAGTTAGATGAACCTAATCAGGATCGTTGTCGGAATAATCATATGCAAATGTCCTTTCTCCCTGTGGTTTAGCAGTTATAGAAGGTACCTGTTAAGCACATACTCTTTATAGAAGGTGCTTGTTAAGCACACGCTCTTTTATAGGTGGCAACTTTGACCATTTCTTCATGAATGGGTTGTTGTTTCTATCTCAAATGGGTCACATAATATTTATTTTTTAGCCAACTGTGAAACAACTCAGAACGTTGAGATGTTTTCTATGCGTACATGCTATTTATCCATAATTTTAAAAGCTATAGGTTTAGATTATCAGCAGGATGCTGTATGTATTAATCATTGTACATAGGACGAACATTAATGAGATTAGGTACAAAAACTCTTTTGCATGTTAACTTGACAAGTACTGAATTGACCTTTTTCAACTTGATACCCTGCCTGCCATTTTGTCACCTCTATCGCTCCATGCTCAGTTATTGAAAAATTTACTCAATTGTTATGGATGTGTCGTATATGTTAAAGCATGTTGCTTAAAGTCACAGTATCAAATTGTGTTTTTTCTTTAGATTGAGATTTTACTTGGAAAGACGGACAAATTTGATGAACTGATGGCTGCTGCTGAGGAGGAAAGGGAGCTTGCAATAGCTGAAGAGCAAAGCTAAGAGGGTACTTTTGAAATGTTTTGCAGGTCTCTTAAACAGTTTTATTCGTTTTCATCTGTTGTTTGTTGCCTGATGAACTGGCAGTCTTCAGAGCAAATGCTTAGTTAGAGACATTCTTAGCATAGTTATGCATGCGACAAGTATTTTTTTTTATTTTAAGATCTTGCTGTTCCGTGCTCATAATTGGTCATTGCTGCATGTGCTTTGAACCTGCCATTGCCTCAGTGGTGTGTTCTTTTGTCTGAATCATATTGATGGGGGCGTCCTCGGAACACCAATTATGATTTCTGTCTAACCATGTCTTCTGTGGTACTAATTGCTAGTCAATTACTAGAAATTTAGTTCGTTTGGGTTACTTTATCTCCAATGAGTTGAATAGGTCACATCTACCTGAAGGTGAAACAGGTCATGGATAAATAGATTGAAAGCTGCTCCAAGTGTTATTCAAACAAATTAGATTCTGCTACTTTTTTTTGAACAGCAAATTAGATTAGATGCTAATTTTGATTATGGATTACCAATTTCTTGTCTTTGGTAATAATGTAAGATGGATTATAGGTAGTTGTCAATCTGGGCTTTTGAATGGTTATCCAGCTCTCGTGCCTGGAAGCCATAAAGTTTAGAGACCACTAGAAAGGCGGCAAAATGAACTACCCTTTATAACTTCAGTATAACATAGTAGTTGTTTGGGATAATGGTGATTAAGTTTTCTTTCATTTAAATCAAAAACCAAGTAGAATGTCATTAACTACCAGATATCTGTATAGTTTGATAGTTTAACAGCAAAATCATGATCTGAAAAACTTGTTACTTCGGTGTCAAGTGATGTCTAAGCCCATGAGTCACGGTTCTTACCATACACTTTATTTTTATTTTTGCTTTCAAATGCGCATATATTAATAAATGGGTGGTCGGGGTGAATGATAACTTAGCTAAAAGTGGTGTGACCATGGTGGGATGAAGAAAATGATGCTCTTTGATGCGACTTATGTGATCTGGCTGGTTTACAATTAACATGCGCTTTGCTCCAAGGAATCATGTATAAAAGAAACGTGTGTATACTAAAGTCTCCTGAAGGCCACACAATATCTTCTTGTCAACCAACCTTAAATCACAGTCACTAATTGCAAGAAAAAGCTAATATGCAAGGGGCTTGCATCAGTAACATCCAATTAAAGGAATCACATAGATTCTCCATTTAATGTCTGAAGTCAATTAGTCAAGTAAAAGACATGATAAAAATGTCAAAATTGGCCCAGTTATCATAAAGTTTAACCATGTTTATGCAGTTACATGATCATGACATCTCAGCTGACCTTACAAACAACATTGATTATGAGTGGTTATCCCTAACATGTAACCATCATCGCATAAGGTTTAATGAACCAAGTTAACCACCATCAAGGTTTAGGTGGTCTGGTAGTTAGATGTCTTGTTTCCTCAAAAGAAGTATTACGTTCAAATCCTCCTAGGTAAACATCTTGGAGGTAGCTAAGGAAGTGGTCGGAAAAGTTTCCCGTTTAGGCCATGTAAATCTGAGTCTAATAGACTGATCATTCCCTAGTAGCCTGAACAGTAAAAACTTTTTTTTTTTACCCATTTAATGAATAAGTTAATTACTTGAACTTAGTGAATTTAAATATTAATTATGTTGTATTGGTACGGCTGGAAAGATTATGAATAGCTTTTGTGTTGGTTCTCATTTGAACACTAAACATTACGCATTAGCTTCTTTTACAAAATCTACATTGCAATTGCTTTGAGTTCTCTCATTGTTATTTGAGTTTTCAATTATAACTAATGGGTCGTCTTTAAGGAGTCTTAACATCTTATAAATCCAGTTCAAAACTGATTATTCCTTTGAAAAAGAACCACACCCAACATAAACATAAAATGTTGTACGTCATCACGATGGACATTTTTTGACACCAAGACAGCCAGGTTTATCAATGAATAAATCCCCAGTTACCGGGACGATCAAACTATAATACTTCAAAGATTCAGTAGATTCTAGCAAATCATCAAAAATATGTGATAACTACTTTCACTAACCTCATTCAAGACATTGTTGAAACCAAAACTTGTAACTCTTCAAAATAATCTAAGTTGTCGAGAATAGGAGATAATCATAGCCTACTATAATCATGCCCTGAAAATCTCATCTAACACAGCCAAAAAAGGCTTCAATATCCTTTATTCTCAATTCAAAAACCTAACATTTCAAAGAAATCAAAAGACAAAAAAGAAACCTTTCTTATGGCTCGGCATCTTCTTTCTCGACCAATATCTTCTTGCACGCTTCATAACACATGAACGAAATTCCAGCAGCAGGCACAATTTTTATACAACTTGGCCCTAAACCCCTATACAACCCTTGAACACCTTCTTTTTCAAGAATGCTTAGCAATGCATGCAACATGTTATCATACACCCTACCATTAATTGCACCTGCCTGCATATGTTTTCGAGCTACTTCAAGTGGGAAAGTTGCACTGCTCGAGATAGCACCGGCTGCTGACCCGATTAGCAAAGTTGCAATGTTGCCTATATCTTCTTTTTTCAAGACTTTCTTGTAGGCTTTACGTAATGTGTCATATGCAAAATAGTTTGTGGCAGCATATGGGATAACACCGATTAGGGATGGGGTTAGACCCCGGTAAAGTTCTGCAGGTCCTTCTTCTTTTATGATCCTGACAAATGCATCTACAAGATTCTTGTACACGCCCCTCTAACAATACATGGTGAACATGAGCAACATTAGAGGTGCAAATTTCAAACAATTTACAGGAAAAGAGGCGTTTTATGAAAACGGCTCCCAAAAATATAGAGTAAATAAACTAGTTAAAAAGTTGCATAAAGCAAGTAAATTGCTTACCGTAATCATTTTATCTAACAAGTTTCTATAACTATTTTTATAAAGGATTTTTTTTAAATCATATTAAATACATTAGTTATTATAAAACTTCAAAGCTAAAAAATTGGGTTAATAACCAAACAATAAACCAATGTATTGCTGGTAGCTTGGCATTTCAATTCTGTATTAGTTTACAAAACAGGTTTAGAATCTAATCATAGATTAACAATTTATCTTTCGAATCTTTTCTAGGCCACTTTGAAATGGATATTATGACATATTGGTCAACTGAATATTCTTTGTCAAATTAACAAATTGCTAAATGAACACTTATAAAGTCTATTCATTAATACTTCAAGAGTACTCGAAGTGAGAGAGTGTATTTTAATTTTTAAAGACAACCTATTAGTTTACAAACTTCAAAACTTTCATAGAAATTTGCGACCAGGAAATTTCTATTTTCCTTTTGGTGATGTTTCAAGCCGTAACTACCTCTATGCCGCAGGTAAATGATAATCATAAGTTCATAACTTTGATCAGAAAAAAAAAAGACAATGCTTTTCAACCACAAAAGTTCCATATTTGTTAGTAGGCAGTATTAAGGAGAGCTGAGTTACCACCTCCATCAGACGAGAGTTGTAATAATCCATAAAAATTAAATATGAAAAAGACAAAGGACTTTGGAGGTCAAATCATAATCATCTCTTTTCAAACTTAAGGCAACAGGATCATTAATAAATAACCTACCAAAAAGCACAAATAAAATTAAAAGTTGCAAAAACTATTTGCATATTCCAAGCGGACTAAAACTACAAGAGTGTTTGTACCTGAACAGTGAGTCGGGTTTTGAGTAACTCAAGAGGGTACATGCATATGGTAGAGCTAATTCCAGCAACCGCACCGGCAATGAATGACTCGGGTACCCGTAATTTTACTTGTTCTCCAGGCTTAGGAGCCAAACTTTTCTTTACCGTCTCATAAGCAAATAACTACAGAAACACAATGTGTCAAATCTTCCATATAATTCAGATAAGTATAAATGGCAAAAATGGGCAGAACAGGTAATACAGGTTGTCAATGTGATATTGTGATTAGTATTACAGACATTATAATATTTCAAGAACATTCTGATACTTTGATGGAATGTTCTACTGTTCTATAAGGAAACTTTTTACCCGTTTCCTTTTAAGCTAGAAATAAAGTGCATTGGATAAAAAGCTTGGTGATCTTTTAAAATAAGTTATTGCTATTGTGTACTAACACATTGCCATATTATTAACTTTCTGGCTCACCAAGTCCAACTTTCATTTAATACAAAGTGAATGTAATCCCCAACCTTATAGAGTATGTTTGGTTCGAGGACTACGTAGACAAAAATGATAGTTTCTATTATTTGTTTTCAGAGTCAGGTTTGAGAAAACCCGTGAAACATGGGTTTCTTCCATGTATGATGGCATTTATTTTTCATTATTTTTGCCAACCTAAAAGACTAAATGCAATTTTTAGCCAATTACCACCTTATATCGTTCAGATTCATGATAATATATGCCCTATAGGTTGATCGTGTCTAGAAAAAGTACCTATAGATCCTAAGACTCCCTTTATTTCCAAGCTGTAGAGACCTAAAATCTTTTAACATTTTCCCCAAAATGCATCTTCCATATAATAATCAACTTTTTTTCATATTCTAGGAAACTGAGTAATCCCTCAAAAAAACTCATATTAGCAATGAACTATTTAAGTTTTGGCTTATATACCATTCAAACAATCTTTAGGCCCCATCTGAAAGGGACCCAAACTCATTGTTTCAATCACAATATAAAAGAAACCGAATATTTTAAAAAGGTTAAATATAAGGAAATAGTGTCGTATTATACACACAAACACAAAAACGAGCTATAGTATAGAAGAGTAGCAACTCAATATTAACTTAGGTGGTGTTTGGATGTGCATTTAAATGGACTATCATGACTGGTGTTTGGATGTGCATTTAAACTGACTATGATGACTTGACTTTTTTAAATGTTTTAGTAAAAGTCATCATAATTCTGGTAGTCTAATCTAATTATCACGATGAATATAAAGTTCATGGGAATCTAAGTTACTAAGATATTATTGAGATAATTGTAAAATTACAAATCTATTCCTAACTTTGATTATCAAAAAACTATAATCACTTCCATAACGCACATCCAAATACACCTAAATCGGATATAGAACCTTCAAAATGGCAACTTAATGATCAGAAACTGATAAAATATAGCAGGTAACCCTATGCAGGTCGTGTCTTTTCACATAAATCAATGTAAACAATTAGATGCTTAACATGTATAAACATTCAGTTCTTAGAAAAATCTCGAACTTATACACTACACCAAAAGGGTTTTCACATACCTCGATTGCCTTACTAGGCGCAACCCGAAGGACATTGACCAGATTACCCCTAAAAAGCCCTGTCCAACCTTCAGTTTTCATAATATCTTGAAAAACTTCTGTTGAAGAATGCCCACAACTCCCAACCATCAAATGAGTCCTTATCGTCTCCAAAGGAGCAACCGATGTCCTCGAAACCGCCCCCGCTATCGCCCCACTAATTAACCGCCTCAACGACGGATTCCCGATCTTTATTTTCAACTTCAACCCACCTTTTTTCTTCTTCTTTAACCCTCCAACCCATTCCTCCTCCGCCTCAACTTCCGGTACTCCAACAACCCGATAGGTGGATTCAGGGGTCGAAACAAACTTCGATGAATATGGAAGTTTCACACCACTGGACTCATTGGTGTTTTTTGAATTATGGGTAACCCCACCAAAACCACCTTTACCCATCTGACCTACACTTGCAAAAAAGCTTCCAGTTTGTGATAAATTATCATCTCTAGGACACCAAAGAAACCCAATTCCAGAATTTAGATATAAAGTGTCTCCATTATTCTCGAGTAATCTTCTTGTATCCATTATAATAACCACCAAGCTTACAACTTTACAAAGAAACCAGATTCAAGATTCCCTTGTTTCTACACAAATTAAAGGAAACGATCAAATAAACATGAATTTAATCCAAGAAAAAAAATAACAGGAAATGGGTTTTACTCTAAAACCGCCAAGCTTACAACTTTACAAGAAACCCAATTCAAAATTCTTTTTTTTAACCTCTACAGTGGTGGTCCATTGGCAAAGACTTGTGTTTCGCAATGTAGAGGTTACAAGTTCTATCCTATGCATAAACCCCCTAGTGGCCACGGTGGTTCATCGCTATGACTACGGACTCACAAAGGGAGTCGCCTACGGATTAGTCTGCTCACAAAGCGAGTGGGATCATCCAAATTCGTAAGAGGCCAACAAAAAAAATCCTTTTTTTTCAAAACTGCATTCACAGATAATAACGTTTCTACCGAACAATAACTACCAACGTAATGCTCGAACAATCTTTTCAATATGCAATCCAGAACACCCTCTTCAGCCAATTGTTTTATAGAAAAAATGGGTTCTACACCACCAAGCTTACAACTTTACAAAAAACCCAATTCAAAAATCCCTTTTTGTCTACACAAGTGAATGAAATAGTCAATTATACATGAAACTACACCAAAAAAATTATTAAGAAAAAAGGGCATTACTCTAATACCCCCAAGTTTACAACTTTACAAGTAATCCAATCCAAAAATTCCTTTCTTAAACATGAATTAAATGTAAATAATCAAATATCCATACATTTAGTTAAAAAATAATAATTAGGCCAAATGGATATTACACTAAAACCAATGTGACAATAACTTGGATTGAAAGCATGCAGAAATATATAAAAATTCAAAAGTGAAAAGTACTAAGCTTGGTGATAAAAACTAAGATAAATATAAGACCTTCAATATAGTTTTTAACATATACAAATGTAAAAATAAAAATAAAAAGATAGAAATTTTTTTTTTACCAGTTTGGTTTTTTGATGACAAGAAAACTGTTAAACTGTCTTGCTTCTTTCACTCACTGATTCTATGCGTGTGTGTGTGTGTTTTTTTCAGTGTGTGTTTTCTCTCTCTAGAATCTTTGGTAGAGAGAGAAAGCGATGGGGGGTTTGGTTGGGGAGAACATGAAAGAATTACAGTGCTTGTTTATTATGAAGAAATGACCTAATTTTTAGTGAATACATAAAGACACTCCATTAAATACTTTTTTATTATTGTTATAATTCCCTTTTTAATGGATCTAAAATTCTAAACAATCAAAAAAGGCCCTCTTGACTCTTGAGTCTTGATTGCCATATATAATTTTGTATTTTCATGTTGGGTTAAGTACTTTTTTCATCCTTGTGGTTTTCCGTTTGTGTACTTTTTTTTTTTTTTTTTTTTTTTTTTTTTTTTTTTTTTTCTTTTTTATTTTTTTTTTTTATTCTTTTTTTTTTTACCAGTTTGGTTTTTTGATGACAAGAAAACTGTTAAACTGTCTTGCTTCTTTCACTCACTGATTCTATGCGTGTGTGTGTGTGTTTTTTTCAGTGTGTGTTTTCTCTCTCTAGAATCTTTGGTAGAGAGAGAAAGCGATGGGGGGTTTGGTTGGGGAGAACATGAAAGAATTACAGTGCTTGTTTATTATGAAGAAATGACCTAATTTTTAGTGAATACATAAAGACACTCCATTAAATACTTTTTTATTATTGTTATAATTCCCTTTTTAATGGATCTAAAATTCTAAACAATCAAAAAAGGCCCTCTTGACTCTTGAGTCTTGATTGCCATATATAATTTTGTATTTTCATGTTGGTTAGTTATTTCTTAATCTTGTTAATTTAGGGTTTCTTTTATACTTAAAATTAAAATAATTCAAATTAATATTCGAATTCTTTGTTGATTTTTACAGATGACTACGAAGGTATGCTCACCATTCACGTTCATCACGCTGGTCAGTTCATTACAAACCCTAAGAAACAATATATTGATGGAAAGGTCGATTCTTTTGACTTTGTTGATCTTTATGATTTTAATATGGATGAACTGAAAGATATTATTAGGGAGTTGGATATGATGAAAATGAAATACCCTTTTTGTTTTATCATTTTTTGGTCCCTAACAATGACTTATTTTTAACAAGAATGACAAAAAAACCAAAATCTTAAAAATTAGGGTTTATTAATACTTACACTTCGCGAACAACAATAGAAACGACGACCTGGGTTCCTTGTTGTCCATGATGTTCGAACAATCGATGGCTTGCCACACACACAGTGGGGAATCATCTGATCTTGGGAAATTAGGAGGGAAAGAAAAGAGGGAAATTAGGAGGAAAAAGAGGGAAACGACTTAAGAGAAAAAGGAGAGTTTTTTTTTATTATATACTGAGTTATTTAGCTCTGGTGGACAAAAATACCCCTCACGTGACACGCACGTGGGGGGACTTAACGGAAGCTGGGACAAACTGAAAACCACAGGGATAATTTTGGCCGAAAACTTAACGGAAAGATGAAAAGTGCACAAACGGGAAACCACAGGGATGAAAAAAGTACTTAACCCTTTCATATTTCTATATCAAGTTGTCTAAAGAAACATAATTTAGTTACCTTTATCTAAAACATATTGATTCTTTTATCGTCAAATATGTTAATTAACTTTAAGGCTATTTATCCATATTTAAAACTTAAAAGTCTTTTTGGCGCCACATGAAATGGATAGACAAAAAATTATAGTTATGATGATCAATTTTGGCCACTTCTAGATAGTGACGCATAGAAACTTTTTGTTGAGTACCACAAAAATGTTTCATTATCTACATTCTACACCAATTCTAGTGTGCGATAAATATGTATTTTTAATACTAGTTGATAAACTTTTTTCCATAACATTTTTAAATAATTAGTGCTTAAGTTAAAAGAAACGAATTGAGACCCTTTTATAATATAATGAAAACTAAAATCCTAATCTATATCTGTTTAAGCATAAAATTATACATAAATACGGGGTTAATCTTGGTGAGGAAATTTTATAACGAATGATGGGTAGTTGCTAAGGGTTCTCTTATGGTAATGGATACAAGTCCACGGCACCAAATCTTTTGGATGAGTGTGTGTTCTACCCCTAAATGAAGATTTGAGATGAGTATTTATAAGAACTGGGACAAGCTTCATCGGATGGTGACTTCTTATACGAACCTCTTAGGTAAGGTACGTCATCTAGTATTTGAGCTGACATTTAGTGTTCTTCAGTTAGTTTTATTTAAATGCATGTCATCCAAATATTGTGTTGTCTTATCAATTTATAAATGTTAAATTTGTTTGAACATTAATAAACTTATCATACACATAACAATTTGATGATTTTGGTATTTTTACAGTTTTAAATTTTATAATAATATGTAAATGTAACTATAAATATTGCTTAATTGTGAAGTATTTGGTGAAAGGCTTTTATAGGAGCGTGGCTTGTAAAAAATGTATATGTTGGTTCCAATGCGGTATCATTCATTGTGAGTTGGTTATTCGTCGGCACTGGTTTAGCTTACGATGTGTTTGGAAGCCCGCGGCCAAACGAGTATTTCACAGAGAACCGACAAGGAATTCCATTAATCACCGGCCGTTTTGATTCTTTGGAACAACTCGATGAATTTAGTAGATCTTTTTAGGAGGCCTCAATGACATCCTTCAAAGTGAAAAAAAATCTATTACATACTTTTATTTCCTATTTGATCTAATTCGTACCCTTTCCCAATTGTCTCTCTGAAGGAGTTGGGAGATAAGTATACTATACGTCTATACCATTAACGACGGTTGCCGGATGACGACCCTTTTTTGTTATCGCCCAGCCTTTTTGCGCAACCCAATTATGATTTTTTTTGAAAAACTTAAAAATCACCCATCTTGACAGTGATATATGTTGTATATGTACAGTCTTAGATGCGAAAATTCTTCCATCAAGTATTACATTTTACCAAATAATATGTAAATGTTACTATAAAAGTATGAATATTATAGATATAGATTTATCTTTGTAAATTGCCTCCAAACAAGAGTTTTTAACTTGTTTGTCAGATGAATTCCTATCTAATATTGTTTTCTACAGGTTAAAGGTGGTATTTTGACTGTTTCTAGATTATATCTAAAGTAGAAAAAAAAACTCAGACCTTGCATTCAAAAACAAAAATGTTAACTTTAGCTTTTGCACAGTCAGTCGGTATTTGACATCAGAAACATCTTATCATACAATAGTGAAGTTTTACACGTACTCTAGAGTACGAAACGTAGTTGTATGTTTGTACATGTGATTTTGGGGAAAAATCACAAAATTGTTATTTCAAAAAATTGAACAAAACTTAAGAAAAAAATCAAAAATGCATCTAACCATTAAGCTGAATTTTTAAAAAAACCAAGATGTTTTTTTTTTCTTTTTACAAAAAAACCCCGAAGATGTTAACTAGTTACAAAGTACAAACCTTTCCACCAATGTTAACCAAAATTAAAGTCAATAAAAAAATCTGCCTAACACTTTTTCCCCCAAATTTGGGGTTCCTAAAATCTATTTTCAACAACACCCCACTTTGATTCAAAGACTAATTTCCATCGATCTTAATTCATTTATCAAATTCCAGATTCCCAGGTAATCCCACTTATTTACTTATCAATTTACTCTTTAATTTCAATCATATTGTATTTTTTCTTTCTTTTTTTATAATAAAAATCGAATCTTTATTAGATGGATGGCAATAAAGATGAAGCTTTAAGATGTTTAGAAATTGGGAAAAAAGCATTAGGGTTAGGCGATCGAATTCGTGCACTTAAATTCATTAAAAAAGCTCAAAGATTAGACCCATCACTTAATGTTAATGATTTGTTATCAAATCTTGATGATAATAATGAAACACCCACTTCGCCAGAGACCGGAAATGGTGTCGGTGATGGTCCGGGAGTTCGTCGTCGGGGTCCGGGAAATGGGTCTGTGTCGGGTTTGGGATCGGGTTCAGGGTTGGGTTCATGTACTCAAGAACAGATAATAATAGTGAGGGATATTAGAAGGAAAAAAGATTTTTATGATATATTAGGATTGGAGAAGAGTTGTAGTGTTGAAGATGTTAGGAAAGCGTATAGGAAGTTGTCGTTGAAAGTTCATCCTGATAAGAATAAGGCACCCGGGTCAGAAGAGGCGTTTAAGAAAGTGTCGAAAGCGTTTCAGTGTTTGAGTGTTGAGGAGAGTCGGAAACAGTATGATGTTGTTGGATCGGATGAGCCTAGTTTTCAAAGGCAGACGACTAGGCATCATCATCGGGCAAGTCATCAAGGTTTTGGTAATGGGTTTTATTATGGAGGGGATGTTGATGCGGAGGAGATTTTTAGGAACTTTTTCTTTGGAGGGATGAATAGTGGGGCGACGACGCAGTTTAGTGGGTTTGGTTTTGGGAACGGGATGGGGACAAGGACAAGGACACGGACGACTCATACTGCTCATAATGTTTCGGATGGGTTTAACGTGAAGGCTTTGCTGCAGTTGCTACCGGTGCTTTTTATTATTTTGTTCAGCATTTGGCCATCCAATGAGCCAGTTTATTCACTTTCGAGGACTTATAGTTATGATTACCGTTTGCTTACTCAAAAAGGGGTTCCTTTTTATGTAAAATCACGTAATTTTGAGCAAAGTTACCCGTCTAATAGTCCAGAAAGAATGCAGCTTGAAGGAAGGATTGAGCACGAGTATTTGTCAATTCTTTCTCACAATTGTCGGTTAGAGACACAACGGCTTCACTTTGGTTATCAGCGTCAAACACCTAATTGTGATATGTTGAAGAAGTTCGATGCTAACTTGGTTTCTTAATTAAAGGTCCGGTTGCTCTTTCTTATTTCATTGTTACTTGATAAATTTGTCAAATTGATACTATATATATTGTGCAGTTCAAGCTCGCAGTTCATATTCTGCATCTACTATCAACACGTGTAGTTAATTACTTATACATTTATAAAAGATGGCAAATTATGCAACATTTTTTGTAACTTTAGTGTTCAATTATCAGTGTTATGATTGCTTCCCCGAGATCGGTTATCAGTTTTGCCATATCAGTTTCAGTGTTTGGAAAAATATATTCTGTTTGTGGGTATTTTGATTGTTTAGATGTCAAAAAGCTGAGTCTTGATGTTCAGTTTGCCAACCCTTTGGCTGCATCAATAATACTGATCATCTAAGGGTAAAATGAAATTACGTTTCTGTCACTTTCTTATAGGCTCTATTTTAAGAGAAACAGATTGAGCCCTTTCCCTATTCAGGTTACCCAGGGAAGGCAAGTCTTTTGTTCAGATATATGCGGCCTAAACGGGTTATTCCTCTGTTTTGAGAGACTTTCGAGACCATAAGCTATTTTTTGTAACAAAATATTGTTTTTTTTGGGTAAAAGGGATTTACCCTGGCTTACTTAACAACATATTTTCCCTTTAGGTCATTTTGTCTATTCTTTATGTTTTAGCAAAAAGTAAATACTAGTATTATTTGTGGTCAATTTATCTATTAGTTTCATAAGTATCTCGTATCAGTATCGGCCAAACACGATTTCCAATCAGGCCTCTTTCTCTATCTCTAAATATGGAGGAAAAAGAGTATCTTTATAGCATATTTTTTCTCTTAAAAGTTGCATCTTCAACAACTCTAAAAATCTTACTCTATATATTTACTTAAAACATTACTACTTATCCTTTTTATAATAAACAAATAGATTATAATCAACAAGTAGTTTTAGTAGATGAATAGTGGTCCTCTATATATAGAAGAAAGTTGGCTTCCACTAAAATATTTTCTAGACATAGATGCCCCATTGGAGTGAGTTTTTGGTCCCTCTATCTCTATATTTAGAGATAGAGGAGCTTTTAGAGGAAACCATTGGAGAATAGAAATGACCTTACAACTTCATACTGCAGAAGCAAATCCATTCACTACTCTGCGCGATGCATTTTTATTTATGTTCTTATGATGATAATGTCATACACTCTAAGATGTACTTTCAAACACTCTTAACTTGCAAGAAAACATTAGTTGCGGACATGCAGTGGAATTTTGCGCCGGTTGTATACACCATCTGATCTCTTTGGGGGTTATAGTGTTATCCTAGTGACTCTAGTGTGCAATTTTTAATATGATATGATGCTGGCAGCATGCAGGAGGTGTATCTATTTGTTTCAATATATAGTCTCAGATATCTTGATTCTGCAGCTTAAATTTACTTTAAGTTTAGGTTTTCTTAGAAAAGTTTTATGCCCAAGCTCATGTGAAGCATTACTTACCTGTCATTGGGTGAATGTAAAGACACATGCCCAAATCCTTTTAGGCAGCAGGATCTTTGTTTTCATTAGGACAGCCCATTGTAATAGCTTATGGACCCCTAAAGTTTGCTGCTTTATATGGAAACACTAGTTTAGAATCTGGTTTTCTTTTTGTGCAGATTATTTTCCTCAATCTGAAAATTTATTGAAGGTCTGAGGATATGCTAGAGGGAATTTCCTCCTCAAATTTGGATCATGTAAGTTGGGCTGCATTTTGTAGCTGGTGTTTGGAGTGAAGTCGTAAAAGCAACTTCAGACGAGTTTATAGCCAAAATCTGTATCATCTTTTGAGGTTTAAAGATACGAGTTACATGTATACTCAATCATTTTTAGCTACTGTGGGCAGAGCATTTAACACTTGTGTAATAAATTGTTGTATACTATTGTAAATTTCTTGATAATAGGCTTTGTTAACATTAGTCTTTTGTTTGCGTTATTGCTTTAACGATCTGGTAAGTTTCTTGAGCTGGGTGTGGTGTTAACAGAGCTATTACCATCTTAGAAGTTTGACACAAGTTTTTTATGCATATGTGTGCTGTGTACACACAAACACACAGATTTGCATCGATGCACTTTGCCGGAGGTCTTTTTAGAAGTAGTCTTTTTACTCTCACGTAGAGTCTACTTCTGACCTCCATGTCTTCGACAGGATGGGTTTGTTGTTATTGTTGATGTTGTCTACTCTATGTATAAATGTGGGACTCTTCAATTCTTTGCATTTGAACATGATCAAGGACCCAAACTGAGGCCAACCCGTTATGACCAGTTAACCTGTTAGTCATGGACCCGTTAAGGTGGATTATGCATAGTAAGGACTGAAATCTTGTTCTTGAAGGCTCTGTCTCAACAAAAAGCATTTTTTCTAATACCGAATTACTCTTTGTGATGCTTAGTTGTAGGCCTGTTTTGAAAGTCTACAGAGGTTGATGTCACTTTCTCTACGATAAAAGGCTTGATAATCCCAAAGGCATATGAGGTTTCATGTGAAACTCTCATCATACGATATCGAAACCATATGAGGTAGAAGCTCTACATACGGTTTTGAAGCCGAGCCTTTTGGTTTAGATTATTTCTTTGAAGGGCAGTGGCTCAAGGAATTAAAACATTATGCGGTGGTCATGTTGTTTTGGCGCTCCTAAACAGCAAAATGTGACTAGACACAATGAGGCACCATCTAAATCTGTTGAACGGGCCAAAGTCATGGTGGGGGTGTTTAGTTCGAAAACAGAAAGATTGGGTTGGTGGAAACATGTTTTTTTCAAGGGCTAAAATGAATCGCGACCACCACGAGTTGAAGATAGTCTGTGAAGGATGATTTAAATGATTAGACGTTTTGGACGGATAAAAGTTGATAACATGCTTCAAGACGGTGGATATGAGTGCTTTCGAGCAAAACATAAAGGTTAGAAATTAAAATTTGTGGATCAAAATGATGTTGGATGCTGAAAATATAAGACCATTCATATATCTCATATAAAGTCAGATTAAAATGATATGAATAAACAGCTTGCTTAAGATAGATAATTAGTCATTTTGGTCGATACAGGACTGTTGGTGCGAAGAATCAATAAGAGGCTTTACGGATTTCAAACCACAAGGACCTTTTTTGCAATTATGCCTCAATTATATACTCCCTCCATCCCATATTAAGTGTCCTAGTTTGACTTTTTGAGTCTTTGTCTTTCAACTTTGACCGAAAATATTTTTATTTGTGTTATATAATACTTGATATAAGATATATGAATTGATTGAGTTTTAAATGTACTTTTCATTGATATAACTTTCATCAACTAATATATAACACAAACAAAGATATTTATGATCAAAGTCGGAAGAAAAACATTTGACCAGTCAAAATAGGACAATTAAAATGGGAGGGAGGGAGTATATTTTTCAAAAAAAACATAGTTTTGGAATAGGGGGGCCCATAATCCTTAAAAGGCCCGAGAATTTTGTAAAACATATATAAATTCAAACGAGTATGCTTAGGGAATCCAGAACGTAACAAACAGTGTATGTAATTTTGTAAATATATCAAAAACAATGACGTTTTACTTATCACTTGCGAAATCATCAGTACGATGCATGTCGCCGGCCAGGTACAGTTATTCATCAGTTATTTATATATATATATATATATGCTTTGTACTCTATCTGTTTGAATCAATCATTCTATTGTGTTGAAACAATTGCTACTCTATTTGCTTTTACAGTAAATATTGTTATTTTGTTCCTGGGGTTTAACATCCAATGTTGATTTTTTTCAGGTTCGGGTTGAAGTCTCTGAATCCGAAAAAAAATATTTTTCTACTTCTTTTTTAATAGGTTGACCCACCAGCCCATTTGACTTGCCAACCCGGCAACCCACGACCAATTTGACCTATAATTAAATCACCAACCCGCTAAACCACCAACTCATAACTTAGATGAACTGTTTGACCTGCAAGCAATCCGTCAACCCGAAACTCGACCCACCAACCTTATTGGGTTCGGGTTGACAGATCCTGAAACTTTTAATGGGCTGGGTTAGGTCAGAGATTTTTGACCCGCCAATCCGAACCCATTGACAACACTCTATGTATATACGAGTTGTTGTTACTTTCCTTTACTAATGATAACAATCTATGTTTGTGAGTTTTCTTGTATGGGTTAATTTCTTACTATCATGACACAATAATGAAGGACTTATATACTTTATATATGCACAGGTCTTGGAAATTCACAGGACTACGCTGCATAAAAGCCAGCCATCCCAAAAGTTACTCCAGTTCATCAATATCGGCACCAAAAGCTACCTCATCATCTACTCTCCTTGGTCCACCGCAGATCTACCTTTTCCGACCCAAAACTGATCATGACATCGTCCCACCACCGCCTTCTCCCAGCCACCCATTCGTTGATGCAATGGTCTCAAGCTTTAACTCCACTATGATGGGTTACACTGAAAACAACTCTCCTACCTATCTCTCAACCGGCAACCCTTGTCTCGATTTTTTCTTCCATGTAGTCCCTGACACGCCACCAGAATCTATAACCCGACGCCTGCAACTATCATGGGACCACGACCCGTTGAAAACTTTGAAACTAATTTGCAACCTTCGTGGGGTTCGTGGTACTGGAAAATCAGATAGAGAAGGGTACTATGTGTGCGCATTGTGGCTTCATGAAAACCATCCCAAGACTCTTGCCTGCAATGTGCCTTATTTGGCAAAATTTGGATACTTTAAAGACTTGCCAGAGATACTTTACCGACTTCTAGAAGGAGTTGATGTTCGGGTAAAGGAAAAAGCGGAGCATAAGAAACGAAAACCTCGAAAGAGATTTCGCTATGGCTCTTGGATTACGGAACGAACCAAAAGGAGTGATGATGATTCATCAGATGCAAAGAAAAATGCCTCAAGAGAAAAAAGGATTATGGAAGAGATGAAGAGGGTGGAGATGGTGAAATTAAATGCAAGCAAGCTTAGAAAAGAGAAGAGGGTTATGATGGCTACGAAAGCTGTTGAACGGTATAACAATGACCCGGATTACAAGTTGTTACACGAGAGTGTTTCAGATCTTTTCTCTGAGCATATGCGATCTGATATCAAGAGCTTAGCACAAGGGAGGTTGAGAAAAATAAGTCTAGCTGCCAAGTGGTGTCCGTCGATTAATTCATCTTTCGACAAATCAACTTTGATATGCGAAAGCATCGCAAAGAAAGTGTTCCCACGCGAAGAGTACCCAGAATATGAGGGTGTAGAAGAAGAACATTATGCTTATCGTGTTCGTGACCGGCTAAGGAAGCAAGTTTTGGTGCCTCTTCGAAAAGCTTTGGAGCTACCAGAGTGTTTCATTTCAAAGAATGAATGGGACTTGGTCCGGTATAACAGAGTAGCTTCACTAGCAATGCAACTCTACAAGGAGAGGTTTCGAGAACACGATGAATTTCTTGATAATGTGAGGTCGGGTAAGGCCAAGATCGCATCCGGTGCATTGCTACCACACTATATCATATCGTCTTTGAAACGTGACGATGATAATCAGGTGGCAGAGCTTCAATGGAAAAGAATGGTGGATGATATGGCAAAGAATACATTGGTTTCTGTCTTCCTGGCGATAAAACAAACATGTCATCTTACAATATAGCTATCAAAATTTAATTGCAGATACGTCTCCCTCTTCTGCCAGAGGAGGGTGGGGGATGATGTAAGAAAAGCTGACATGTCGGTAGCTTATCTATGTCACATCAGAGTATACACATAGTTGATAAGTCATGTGTGTGTTTTTATATATATTTCCGTATGTATTGTGTATGAATGTATGTATATGATTAGTTTTCAGCTTTTGCAGATGGGCATAGCTTCATACACATGATATATTTTTGTGTATGAAGCTATAGGAAAGCTTCTTAAATTCTTCCTACTCACTGTACATTGACAATTCATCCTAATTATGACAAGTTGAATGCTTATATGACTAATAGAACCAAATGTTATTGCAAAGTATATTATCAAATGGGTATAGCTTCCTCGAGTCGTGTTTAGTTCTCTTTTTGGTGCCGAGGTCATTGAACCTTATCTTGTTTATGGCGGACAAGTAAAGTATTAGTTAATAATTTCTTTAGGGGTACTTTTATATTATAAGATTACAAGATCATGAGATTAAGGTCATTGAATATGTTGCTATTCTTCTACTCATGCAGTAATATTGTTTACTTTTGGTGTCTTATTACTAGTAGTCACCTCGCGGCTTGCTCTTCTAAAGATCAAATCAGGTCACTTGGACAGATGTGTTTGCGGTCTTCATTTCTCAACTTTGAGATCGTTTATTCATTTCACTTGTTTTTATCTATTGTTTGGCTGGGGACCTAGGGTCATATAGCTTTATTAGTAACTCGGGCACTCTGAGTTTCTTTGTCGAATTGAAGGCCAATACGTGCATGATGGTTTATTAATGCTAGCAATTTGCAAATAGCAGTTGAAATTGAGTTGCTAATATCTATTCACTACCTTGTTAGTTCAAGTGTTGGTTCTATTAGTCATTTAGTTGTCCATCAAGTAGCTTGATCCACCTTTAATTCCCCAAGGAAGTCATATAACATATTTTTGCTTTTGGCTTTAGAGTTAATAAGTTAAGACATTGGCTGTCATATTTCTTAAGTAAAATTCATATGCTAAAAGAGGGATATAGTTCGAGAACCCCTTTTTGGGATTTTGACCACGTTTGAATATCCAACTTAAAAAAAAAGGGTAATTGGATGGGAACCCTCTGATCCCATGTACCATTTGGTACCCACTAATCCCCCAGCCAGGCTAGTGTCCAGGTGAATCTCAACCACTTAATAATCCCCTGATTATCTCAAGTTTGCCTTTGGCAAGACTTGAACCCAGGTTCCCCCTGGAAAGTGGCGGCTGGTGGCCACTGGGCTATTACCCAATGGTTACTTTTTTTTTTTTGAATATCCAACTTAAGAGTATTAGACTATTGGAAGTGAGGCATTTAGGCACCTTACATGGGGACGTTTTCTGGTGCCTTTTCTAAGGATATGTCCTTTTTTATGGAGTGAGACAACTCTTTGGGGCTCTCTTGGGGCTTCTTTGATTATTTTTTAATTTTTATTTTTTACTTTTACACTATTAATTTATATAAAAATACATAATTTTAGAAATTCCATATAACATTACACATTACAACTAAAAATTATAACTTAACTAACAATAAAATTACTTAGAATTCGGATTTCTTCGTACCAACTCCCACACCTCCATGTGATAAAAAGTGCACCCACATACCGTTGTGTACTCGACCAAAGCTTTTTCAACTATTGCCTCGTTTTCACCCGCCTCACCATCGTGAATTTGAGCAGGGGTTGATGGTTGTTTTTGTTTTAGTGTTTAAATATATAAAAAGTTGTACAAGTTATTATCTCAAAAACACACACACCTTAACGGACAGGGGACCCGATCAGATGTAGTATAGTTTAGTGATAAGAACAGGATCGTTCGCAGGGACACGTTGTTTTACCTAATCTAGTAATACGTGTAATTCTAGCGGTTGTGGGGTTGTCACGATTTCCTATTAAACTAATTAAAATACTGAAAAGTAAATAGAAGCCGCAACCGCTTATTCAGCGAGAGGCTTAGTCTGAAAATAGTTTAAAAAAGCAAATAACAGTAATTAAATTAAAATACTTGTTTGACATCTCAGATCTCATGGTACGACCAAATATCATTCTACCTACTTGCTAGACTGTTGGAAACTTAATCACAGCTCAGATTCTCGTTAAATTCACTTTGCCTAAGTAACTAGTGCTGTCCCTAGACTCACACTACTCTATAAACAAATTCTCGTTAGATTCATTGTTTAAGCATTAATGACCTAAAGTTTGTGTTACTAGTTCATCTTTAAGTTACCCGACTCTTAAGCCATGGCCAGATAGTAATTCTCTCCGGTGACCTCAGTGCTCGTTTCCAAGTCACTGGATCGCGTCTGACATTGTTAAGCATCATGTTCTATTCATCATAATTACTACAGTTCTGGATCCCTCGGTTACAAGTGAATCACCTTTTACATCTAGTTATAAACCGAATAGTATTTTCCATCCTTATGTATTAATCCTAGTGTATGATTATAGACCGATCATCAGAATTAAATCAATACATGCAGATATAGAACCGATAATAATATGAAGAACTAGTAAAACATGGATCTACGATAAACAGTAAAGCACACTCCAACGGATCTAACAAATAAAGTAAAATAGATAAACGTCTACATGATCACATCGATCCAAACAAGTATTCAGCCTACTAGCCTGACAATATTAAAGGAATAACAAAGTCTGAAAAAATGAAAGACATTGTTTACCAACTGAAAGTAAAGTAAAAGAGTAGATCTATGTTGAGGATGAAGATCGGAAGGTGTTAGAAGCTCCAAAACCTCCTTGGAATCTGTAAAGTCGACCTAGGGTTGAATATGGGCGGTTAGGGCTGCTGAATCGGCTCTCTCTTAGGGTTTTGAGGTCTGTTTCGGCTTAAATAGGTGAAAAGGTCGGTTGCTGATCTGGGCCGCCCAACGGCGCTGGATGGGCTCCCAGCGGCACTGGGCTTGGGCCAGCGGCGCTGGCAGCTCCTGCTGCTGCTCGTATTGCTTCGTTCGGCTCCCGAATCACCTCCTTGTGTCTTGTAACTTCATAGGCCTTCATCTTGTAACTTCATATGTCTGATTTTCTTCAATGATTTGATGTTTGAACTCCCCCACACTTAGCTTTTGGCCAAGTGCCTGGTTTCCTTCAGACTACAAGACAAAATACTCCTGCACACTTCAATCAAAATATCAAAATGGAAATAACAAGCTAAAACATAAAAATAAAAATAAAAATAAAAATGAAATACGATTGCAATAAGTTACTTGTTCCTTGATCCATTGAAAGCTTGCATCTGTGATTCTAAAGACATACTCATATAAAATAGGTCACAAATGATAAAATTCAAAACAATTCACTTAATTGCAATTAGTCACATATTCCTAAAAATGAAAATAAAAATAAAAATACGGCTTGGGTTGCCTCCCAAGAAGCGCTAAGTTTAACGAGTCTTCAGCCGGACTCGGCCTAGGAACTAGGTTGAGGAAGAATACGGGGTCGGCCGGGGGCCGGTTCCCGTTGGGTAACGTTCGAAGTGACTTATGGCTTCCTTGACGTTCGTTCCTTTTCTCTCCTCCAAGTTTTCTGAGTTCCTTCGTGCTTCAGTAGCTTCAACCATCTCCACGTCGATCGTGTTTGATTTCCAAGGCTGGTTCGGGTGGTAACGGATTTAATTTCGTGAAATCGGGGCTGCAGGTGGTGCCAGCGGCGCTGGTCATGCCTGAGCGGCGCTGGGTTGAGTCCCCAGCGGCGTTGGTGGCTCCGTGGCAGTGTCCGGTTTTCCGATTTTGCACCCATACTCCTCTAGGAACTTCATTATCCTCCTGGGTTCTGGTAGTATGATGTTTTTCACCAACCCTTCGTTAAATGCCTTCCTTGTTCCTATGTTCAACCCATTGTAGAATGCTTTCATCTGTTCTTTTGTGCTTTTCCTCTCGGCTACTAATGCACTCGTCAGTGTTTTCATTTGTTGCCAGGCCTTCCCCCAAGGTTCATTTTTCGCTTGTTTAAAGTTTTTTACGGCTATCAATGCTTCCTCTTCCGGGGACTTAGCCGATGTCTTATTTCCTCGCGGTCTCCTCTTTTCGATCGTTTCTTCTTTCCTACCTGGCAGTGGCCTCAAATCAGGATGTTTAATTGTGTTCAATTTCTTATTTGGTTGGTCACCCTTCTCAACATCTTTTCTTAAGTGATCCGGGGTCCAGAAATCTCCCCCAGCGGCGCTGGCTTCTCCGTCCTCGCGATGGGTTCTTCAAATCTGACTTTTCGGCTTGAGATCCTAGCTTCAATCCTTGCAACCATCTCTGTTCGTTCCGCCTGCATCTTCTCTTGGTCCCTGATTTTCTTCATTATGTCTTGTCTTTGTCCTTCCAAGATACCGCAAGCTTCCTTAATCCTATATTCCAGTGGTAAACAATAATTGCTTATCCGTTTGGTGTGATCATCCATCTCCTTGTATTTCCACACCAAAAGCACGTGTTGCCCTAGTTCATCCGCCAAATTAGTCACCTCTCTTAAAGCTTCCTCGTGACTACCATAATTTTCTTGACGGAAGTTGCCCACTTTATGCATTATTTCACAATGGCTAAATGACACTGTGAGCTCGTATTCTCCTTCAATTAGGTGTAAGTCCATTCCATGTCTGTTACTGAGCGGCCTACGAACGATGGGAGTATGTTGACAAGACTCTGTTCGCTGTGCAGATCTCGGCAGCGACGCTGGGGTCCTTCCAGCGGAGCTGGCTTGAGTTCCCAGCGGCGCTGGGCTCTTCCCAGCGGCGCTGGTCATGCCTGAGCGGCGCTGGGTTGAGTCCCCAGCGGCGTTGGTGGCTCCGTGGCAGTGTCCGGTTTTCCGATTTTGCACCCATACTCCTCTAGGAACTTCATTATCCTCCTGGGTTCTGGTAGTATGATGTTTTTCACCAACCCTTCGTTAAATGCCTTCCTTGTTCCTATGTTCAACCCATTGTAGAATGCTTTCATCTGTTCTTTTGTGCTTTTCCTCTCGGCTACTAATGCACTCGTCAGTGTTTTCATTTGTTGCCAGGCCTTCCCCCAAGGTTCATTTTTCGCTTGTTTAAAGTTTTTTACGGCTATCAATGCTTCCTCTTCCGGGGACTTAGCCGATGTCTTATTTCCTCGCGGTCTCCTCTTTTCGATCGTTTCTTCTTTCCTACCTGGCAGTGGCCTCAAATCAGGATGTTTAATTGTGTTCAATTTCTTATTTGGTTGGTCACCCTTCTCAACATCTTTTCTTAAGTGATCCGGGGTCCAGAAATCTCCCCCAGCGGCGCTGGCTTCTCCGTCCTCGCGATGGGTTCTTCAAATCTGACTTTTCGGCTTGAGATCCTAGCTTCAATCCTTGCAACCATCTCTGTTCGTTCCGCCTGCATCTTCTCTTGGTCCCTGATTTTCTTCATTATGTCTTGTCTTTGTCCTTCCAAGATACCGCAAGCTTCCTTAATCCTATATTCCAGTGGTAAACAATAATTGCTTATCCGTTTGGTGTGATCATCCATCTCCTTGTATTTCCACACCAAAAGCACGTGTTGCCCTAGTTCATCCGCCAAATTAGTCACCTCTCTTAAAGCTTCCTCGTGACTACCATAATTTTCTTGACGGAAGTTGCCAACTTTATGCATTATTTCACAATGGCTAAATGACACTGTGAGCTTGTATTCTCCTTCAATTAGGTGTAAGTCCATTCCATGTCTGTTACTGAGCGGCCTACGAACGATGGGAGTATGTTGACAAGACTCTGTTCGCTGTGCAGATCTCGGCAGCGACGCTGGGGTCCTTCCAGCGGAGCTGGCTTGAGTTCCCAGCGGCGCTGGGTTCTTCCCAGCGGCGCTGGTGCTTCCTGTGCAGATTCCAGAATTGACTTTTCCCATGTAGATGCCTTTCTCCATTTCCAAAACTGGTATCTCAAATCGATTCCGATGCATTGTACCTATCTTAGCTGAAACAAACTAAACGAAAATGAAAGAAAACAAGAACGAAAACAAACACAAAACACGAAAACGATTAGTAACTTCAAGAACAAAATAAAATTAACCTAAATGCAAACAATCTAAACTTAATAACTAAAAACGATAAAATAAAAATATTTTTGGATTTTTGAAATTTTAAGAAAAGGAAAATACTAGCTAATCTAAATTAACCCTAATTCTAACCTAAAACCTAATTTGACTACTAAACCTAAAGTGACTTAAACCTAAGTACTGAAAAGTAACTTTCTCGTGCCGAAACACAAGAAAGGATCGAACTACACTACTAAACTAAGAATTCGTCGCGTCCCCGGCAGCGGCGCCAAAACACTTGATGGTTGTTTTTGTTTTAGTGTTTAAATTTATAAAAAGTTGTACAAGTTATTATCCCAAAAACACACACACCTTAACTGACAGGGGACCCGATCAGATGTAATATAGTTTAGTGATAAGAACAGGATCGTTCGCAGGGACGCGTTGCTTTACCTAATCTAGTAATACGTGTAATTCTAGCGGTTGTGGGGTTGTCACGATTCCCTATTAAACTAATTAAAATACTGAAAAGTAAATAGAAGCCGCAACCGCTTATTCAGCGAGAGGCTTAGTCTGAAAATAGTTTGAAAAAGCAAATAACAGTAATTAAAGTAAAATACTTGTTTGGCATCTCAGATCTCATGGTACGACCAAATATCATTCTACCTACTTGCTAGACTGTTGGAAACTTAATCACTGCTCAGATTCTCGTTAGATTCACTTTGCCTAAGTAACTAGTGTTTTCTCTAGACTCACACCACTCTATAAACAAATTCTCGTTAGATTCATTGTTTAAGCATTAATGACCTAAAGTTTGTGTTACTAGTTCATCTTTAAGTTACCCGGCTCTTAAGCCATGGCCAGATAGTAATTCTCTCCGGTGACCCGAGTGCTCGTTTCCATGTCACTGGATCGCGTCTAACATTGTTAAGCATCATGTTCTATTCATCCTAATTACTACGGTTCTGAATCCCTCGGTTACAAGTGAATCACCTTTTACATATAGTTATAGACCGACTAGTGTTTTGCATCCTTATGTATTAATCATAGTGTATGATTATAGACCGATCATCAGAATTAAATCAATACATGCAGATATAGAACCGATAATAATATGAAGAACTAGTAAAACATGGATCTACGATAAACAGTAAAACACACTCCAACAGATCTAACAAATAAAGTAAAATAGATAAACGTGTACATGATCACATCGATCCAAACAAGTATTCAGCCTAGTAGCCTGACATTATTAAAGGAATAACAAAGTCTGAAAAGATGAAAGACATTGTTTACCAACTAAAAGTAAAGTAAAAGAGTAGATCTAGGTTGAGGATGGAGATTGGAAGGTGTTAGAAGCTCCAAAACCTCCTTGGAATCTGCAAAGTCGACCTAGCGTTGAATATGGGCGGCTAGGGCTGCTGAATCGGCTCTCTCTTAGGGTTTTGAGGGCTGCTTCGGCTTAAATAGGTGAAAAGGTCGGTTGTGATCTGGGCCGCCCAGCGGCGCTGGCAACTCCTGCTGCTCGTATTGCTTCGTTCGGCTCCCAAATCACCTCCTTGTGTCTTGTAACTTCATAGCCTTCATCTTGAGTCACTTGATGCCATTTACCCTCACTCGCATCTTCCGTGAACCTGCATAAACATAGAATCCATTAAGTACCGATAGTTCCGGAATATTAACTCATTAAGACATAGAAATGAGGCCTTTTGATAGGGGTTTTTATCACTAAATGGACGCTCATCAGGGGTGAGAAATAAAACTTCAAAAGGTTAAATTACAATTAAAATTAAAATATAGAAAGATAAAAAAAAAGGTAAAAAAAGCGCCCATGACCTCTCCCTAAAATTATTGATAGTTGTGAAATGTCTTCACTTAATAATCATATGATTTAAGCATCCATAAGAATCGAACCTGTGGGACTAAATTACATTGGTAATGAGTATCACTTCATCTATCGATAGATTAAAATATATAAGCTATTAAGCTAAATAAATGTCAAAATATAAAATAAAAAAAAAGGTAAAAAAAGCGCCCATGACCTCTCCCTAAAATTATTGATAGTTGTGAAATGTCTTCACTTAATAATCATATGATTTAAGCATCCATAAGAATCGAACCTGTGGGACTAAATTACATTGGTAATGAGTATCACTTCATCTATCGATAGATTAAAATATATAAGCTATTAAGCTAAATAAATGTCATGTCATCAATTATATATCAATTAAATAAAGAGTGCTTTCATTTAGCTTAAAATATTTAAATTTCAGAATCGTTTTTAAATGTCACCCCGAACCATCGTTAGCTAAAACTGGCATAACAAGTTACATAAAACCATGTTAAGACATAAACCTGTTAAGATCAAACACAAACACGACATAATAATTAATCATGTCATTTTTTTTCATACAGGAACAAATTATCATTGTTAATAGGTTATACGATAAGATATGTTTAGACCTGTTTAGAAACATGTTACTGGTATTATATATTTTCATGGGTATTAACGGGTATTAACAGATAGGGATGAACAACATTACCGAAATACCGAAACTGAACCGGTATCGGTACAGAAAATCGGTACCGATGAGAATTCGGTATCGGTATCGGGATTTAGTTTGAGTTGTTTTCGGTTTCAGTACCAATCGGTTCGGTACCGGGGAAACCGAATTGTGTACCGAAAACGTTTTCATGGGCATCTGGTAGGCATGGGACAACACAATATGTATTCTTATAAGCAAGTATATCAATTGTTGTGTAACTATAATAAAATAAATATGGTTTTATTTGATAGAATTAGTGTTCAAAAATGTTGCAGGTAGATATACATACAAAAGCTTCTTGACTTATTATCTTACTTTTGTCCATCATTCGATGGAATCCTAAAAAGTTAGCACTTTTAATATTTAGGTCCTAGACTATATATTCAGAAATCATATTTAAGTAAGAGGATTACATGCCAGCAAAGAAACACTACCAAACTTCTTATCATACACGAAAATTGTGAAAATTCGGTATCAAATGGGGACAATACCGAAATATCCGAATCGGTACCGGTACCGAACCGATATCGTACCTATGTAATCGATACGGTATTCGATTTTTTACTTTGGGCTACTTTCAGTATCGGTTCTAGTCGGTTTCGGTACGTTTCCGTACCCAAAACCATCCCTATTAATAGATCTTAACGAGTCAATTCGTGTCTTGACAAGTTTTATTCTATACGTTTTAGGTATAACATTACTCGAACTTTACCAATCAATGAAGAGGGTTTAAAAGTGTTATTTCCACATTTTTGGTGTGTCACTAGTAATATTTATACCCTTTCCTCTTTAAACCCTATTTTCTCTTCTTAAATAAAAGCCCTAAATTTCATCTGCGTTTTTCGTTTTCTCTGCACAAATACGCCGTAAAAATGGTAACCCTTTTCCCCCATCATATATTATGACATATATAAAGATTTGTATAAATAAATGTTTGTTGTATATAATACGATATATAATCTGTATGCAGACAGGAGAAGCAGTAAACCCAAAAGCATACCCATTAGCAGATGCTCAGCTTACAATTACTATTTTGGATCTTGTTCAGCAAGCTGCTAATTACAAACAACTCAAAAAGGGTGCCAATGAAGGTATATATATATAAAATCACATATATATGTTTTCATTTTTTTAAATTACAAACGGGTAAAAGTTGAGGTTTTTCTTATTCGGGTTACCCTGGAAAGGGGTTATTTTTACACAGTGAATTGTGACATTCGAACCGTGGTTACTTTTTGGAACTTTTAGGACACATTTATATTAACTAGTCACATGCCGATGGTGGTGGTGGCGGCGACGACGGGTGGTGGTGGCGGCGGTGATAGCGGTGTGATTATTAATGTAAAACTAATTAATGTAAAAGAAGATAGTGTAGTTTTTTTAAGGGTTTAAGGATGCATGTTGTAAATAATTTCATTAAGGGTATTATAGGTATATTAGGTGGAGATATTCAAATTAGTGAATAAAGGCGAGATATTGTTTGGGTATATCAAGTTCTTTTTTGAGAAAATGAGAGGGGTCAAATGTTTTATAAGGTAGTATAGATTTTTGAAAAATTTATTGATTCCAGAACTCTTTAGCTTGTTTAAACAATGAGGTTGTTACAAGATAAAAAAAAAACTCTTTTTGAACTATTAACTTTGGCTTTTCGTAGGAAGTCAAGTAGTCGACCATTTTTTTTTTCTAAGAAAAAATCTGAAAAGCTATCGGGTACTCTATAAAAGTAGCAGTTTTGACGGAAAATCTGATGTTTACATTTAGACTTTTCGTGTTTATAAATATATCGTCTTGATTTTATGCAAGTTTTCTGTTCTTCTAAGTTAAGTAGTGTTTCTTTTAGAAATGTTCTGATGTCAATTATTTGTTTGAAAGAATAAGAGATTTGGTAATGTGGTATGTTTAATAAGTCAATCACTCTATAAAATGGTTTGGACTTTGGACCTTTTTGGTTATCTGCATTGATGTAATCACTTTTTTTCCAGTGATTAGCTTCTCCAGCTATCGAATTTGTTTGCGGCATACAACTCATCATTCTGAATAAAACTTGGTTCTTGATAAAATCTAGTTTTTTAGACAAATCATGAAAATGAGTCTTTATTTGGTAGTCAAATAAGGTATAGACGTCACCGAGACATTTCACTGAACCCCTAAGTTTTGGATAGAAAATGTCGAATACATACCTTTGAAGGGAATATATGTATGCTATATATAATAAAATGTACTTGTTCTTTTGCCTGTCTTAATGAAAGTTTACCAAGTTTGCGATGAGGAATAAGACTTTATATTAATGTTATTTGTTTTAAATTGATCTTTTAATGTAATGATTTTGCAGCTACGAAGACCCTGAACAGGGGTATTTCTGAATTTGTAGTGATGGCCGCAGATGCTGAACCTCTTGAAATTATTCTTCATCTTCCCCTCCTTGCCGAAGATAAGGTATTTTCTTATCTCATGTTTATATGGCCTTCAGTATGTGACATAAACATGTATGTGTTGGATATGAAGTCTTCAATGGATTGTAAACTGTGAGTTGGGGGGTTTTAGCGAGTCAAACAAGTAATCTTAGTACTGGTCAGAATGGTTGTGCCAGGTTGACTCACACACCGCTCTTCCCGGAATTTCTTTTTTGTTATTTTTATTTCTTTATAATTCATAAGTAACTTAATATGATCAGAATACTGCAGAGCATATTACTAAAATAAAAATTTATATTTGGAAATAGAAAAGTAACTATTTAGGAGGTTTTATGTTTTGACTACACTATTGGTGACATTCTATTGCTGGAGGTCTTTCTTGAAGCACTATGGTAGAGGTATGACTGTCTACATCGCACCTCCCCCATACATTTGGTAGTATTGTTTTTGTATTGGTGACTTTCTACCTGTTTGAGCTGCTTGCTTGTTTCTAGTTTTGACTTTTAAAATCTTACTGTTAGACATATTTGGGGATGAATTAATATAGGTTGTGGTTAACTGGTTATCAAATCCATTATGTTTATTTAGAGGCTGAAGAAGTAGAAGCTAATCCACATTTTGCATAGGCATGTCAAAAGTACTTGGGTTTTAATTACTATTTGCATGCACGTACTTTCCCAAATCAGTCTGTACTGTCTATATCTTTGGTTATTACTTGAGTAATGAGTTATTTAGTTTGATGTGCTTATATACGCGTTTATGCTTACTTTTGGCAGAATGTTCCCTATGTTTTCGTCCCTTCGAAACAAGCATTGGGGAGAGCATGTGGAGTTACAAGACCGGTGATTTCATGTTCTGTGACTAGTAATGAAGGAAGTCAACTGAGATCCCAAATCCAGCAGCTTAAGGTATATAACCATCTAATTGTTTGATCTTAACTATAAATATGCTAGAGGTGGCAATTTCGACCAATATGAGTGGTTCGATTCAGGTTGTGTATATAACTAACGGGTATAAATGTTAAAACTCCTTTACAACTTATCTAAACCATAAGACTATTTTGGAATGATAACATTGATGATGTGTATTCATATTCGACACGCTAGTTTTTTGATATATAAAAGCGGTTTCAATTTTGGTCGAGAAGTTATTTGTGTCAACCCGTTCAACATGTACCAAGACTTGACGTCTTGTCGTAAACATGTTACTACCGCCCGTTTGGCTGCCTCTATAATCTTCTATCACTCTTAACTGCCTCTTTGTTTTATTTTTGCTTATAATATTATGTCTTTATCTACTTTCAGGATGCCATTGAGAAGCTCTTGATCTAAGGAGCCTATATTCGGTGTGACGGGCCTTTAAGGCTTTGACTGAGGGTGTATGTGTTAGGAAAAAGAAACCATTTTCTAGGTTATTTTACGAACATTTGCTGTTTTTCATGCATTTTAAGCGAACTGGTGATTCAGTTTTTTATTTTTTTTTGGCAATTTGGATTATTGTATGCGTCTTGAAGAATGTTGAATGAATGAACAAAATTAAAACGTGAGACTCTGTACTGAAATACGACAACAAACATCTGTCAGATATTCAGATTTATAGATCTCCAGATTAGCAAGAAACAAACAATGTTGCCATTGATCCAAGCTTTGTTTGACTTTGGCACCCCGAATTTTGAGACCAGTTATAGACCAGAGACCAATGAAACATTTACACGAGTGAACCAAATGAGAGTCAAGGTTGATAAAAGTAAAACACCACCACCTGGTAGTCTTTCTATAAACTATGAACTCTGAGGAAACATATAGAGCTCCAATGAAATTCCAAAAATGGGTCAAGGATATTTTTGGTCAAAACAAAGTTGATACATTTGAACAGTATATCTAGTAAGATAATTGAAGTTGGCACGCTTTAAAGCTAGAGCTTGAAACTAGACTCGAGCTCTATTGAGCTTTTTATTTCAAGCTCGAGGTTAGCTCAATTATATAATCATCTCTTTCTGGGTTCGATCTGATACGACTATTGGTATGGTACAAGCATATATAAAACATAAAAACATTAATCAATGTTCGAATGAATAGATTGAATATTTTCAAGCTTGACCCGGCTACTTGGCTCGTTTAACATAAAACGTTAATCTATGTAATATATTTACCTCGACATACACAAGTCAAAAAGGATCGTAATTTCCAATGAATAATTTTTGTTGATGGAAAGGTTTTAAACAAACAAGTGGACGTGTCGAAACAACTTTAAATGAGATGGAAGGAGGAAGAATGAAATTAGTTCGAATGGTTGGTGGTGGAATTGTGATTCAACAAGGAAGAAAATGGCTGACACTTCCTCAACGTGCCACACCTTTTTTTATTTTATTTTATTTAAATATAAGGGTATTATATTATCAAATGACTAAAGTTTCAACTAAATAAATCCCCTTTCTCAAATTTAAGAAATTGTTTTTAAGTCAAAACTATAATGAAAGTTTATTATTATTTTAAAGTTTCACCCTAAATCGAACAATATGTAATGGCTAAAATCTCTACATGAACAATATAATAATTGTACAAACAATTCCCCAATCTTATTATTAGTAACGCTATTATTAACTAATGAGCCCATCACTATTAGTGTCGACAAAGTGTCTAGTGTCTACTAGTGTCTTAAATATCGGTATGTAATGGCTGGTATTGTTGGTAATACCGGGTACTAGTTGGTCTTCCTGTACAGCTAGCCCGGTATTTGTCGGGTATTTTCACTATTCGATACCGCCGGTATTTTTTGGTTTTCTCGGTATTTCCGGTATTGTGAAACTGGTTTTTTATTTTTTTGAAGTTTTTAATTTTTTTTTTTAGAATCCCCGTTGTGATATTTGATTTGCAGATGTCAAAGAAAAGGAAATGGGTTATTCGGGCGGGGTTAAACCATAACCCAATATAAATTTAAATGGGTTTGGTAACGGACCCGAAAAACCCGAACCCAAAACCCATTCGCCTAAAACAAGTAATAAGGTGTTTGACTTTTTAAGCTTGAATGAATAAATAAATTCTTAAGGTACCTTTTTTGTCTAATTGTAAAAATTAGGCTGTTAAGAAGCCCGCAATTTTCAGATTTCAAAAATAACAAAAATAAAAACAAAAACAATTAATTTCAAGAAACCCAGTTTCATCTTCTTCCTCCTCCCCTCCCCTCCAAAACTAAATCCCTAACCCAGATCAAGTCTTTCTTGATCAAATCTTAGTCTTTCTTTTCTTCTGGTATTGTTTCCAGAAGAAAACCCATTCTTAATCAATCAAATTTCAGTCATATAAAGTTTTTCATGGGTTCCAGTTCAAAAAGAAGCTACGGGCGGTCATATGTCGCCCAAGGGACTTCTCCACTTGTGTAGTCAAAGACATCAATCCTGATGACGCTGAAAAACTCACTAAAGAAACCCATGAAAAACTTGCAGCCGGGCAACGAAGGATTGAAGAGGTAATGGCAGGGGACAATGCCCGGCGGGCAGGTGGTAACAGGTTCACTGCTTGTCTAGGACTGCATTCAGATCCAAAAGAAGGTACCCCCAAATTCTGTTAAAACTTAGCTAAAGATTATCTTACTTGTAATGCTAATCAATTGAACTGAGTAATGAGTCTCTTTAGCTCTTTTGTATTATCAATTGATTTAGATTGATGAATCTTGTGATTATATCAGACTTCACATACTGGTATACCGTTTATATTGTGAGTTATTAGTTATGCCTTAATTTGTGTTTACGTCGTTCTAGGTACTTCACACAAGAAATGGGACTAAAATGTCTAAAATGAAGAAAAGAGAAGAGATTCTGCACTTGTTGATATCTGAGGAATTTTAGCTTGGACTAGATAGCTGCTGGAGTTCTTACAACACTCCCTTGCCTTTCATTTTCGTTTCCCAAAACCTTTTTTCTATATGATTCTTGTCTTGTGAAGTGATACTTTGTGTTTTCAAACTTGTTATTTTGGTAGTTTAAACAGTGGTATGCAAAACAAGGTGTTGATACGTTTAGTGGGGTATGTAGATAATGGCCGGCTTTGCTTTGGTTAAATGTTTGAGAATTGGTTCATTCATATTCTGTATCATTGCTTCCTTAGCTGTTTTTGTGTATTTTGATATTCTCTGTTTTGGATTAGCTTTATTCTTGTAGTTTATTTGCGTATCGTAAGTTCGAAAGGCAGATAACCTGCTTTCCATTGACTCTTGAGTTTAGCACTTTAGCTTATGAACTTGAGCTGGGTGCTTATATGCTCAGCTTGACAAATCGTAAAACTGGAAAAATAAAGCTAGTCTAAGTTGCCATATTATAGTGTTTGAATAGTAGAATAGTTAACCATATTAGGCAGATTAACATTGATACCGATTTTGCTTTAAAAAAAGTTGTATTTAACATCCAACTGGTTGAATAACAGAGGTTCCTGGTGTGCAGTACAGGTGGCAGAATGGGTGGGTTTAGTTCATTGAACTATAATCTAGTTTTTTTTGAATAATTACAATTTGAAGGGTTTTTTTTTGAATAATTACTTGATGATTACTTTCTATTAGAGTTGGTCTAATATATTGAACTTATACTTTGAACTGAAACTTATGAGCCACATATCCGACTGATGTGTAGGCCTACTGTCAGGTTATTTTTTACGACTAACGGGTCAAATAATAGGTTTTCGTTGAGGTGGGCATTTCAACCCATCTATCGATGCATTTGATTGGGACTATGTTCAATGTTTAGTGGGTAAAATAAAAAAATATAGTTAATAGGAAGTATGGTCAAATGGGTTAAACGGGTCATACGTCGCCCAAAGTGTCATGAACCCACAAGGCATCCTAATTATTGTGTTTAATGAGAGAAATTGTTCAAGAAATGGAATGAGCTTGATGATCCAAAAGTAACCCTCTTTCCCATGTGTGGAATGAATCTTGTTTTTTTGACCATGAGTTGATTAGTCCAGCAATGGACTTTGGTCTCATGGGTGATGGTCAGCCAATAGGACGATACTACGACATGTGGGCGGGCTGGTGCATTAAGGTATAAATTTCTTCTCCAAGATTTGCACTCCCTGCACAAATTGCAGTGTCTTTGATCCATTTATGTATGAAAAGGCTGATTTAGGTGGTGATTTTTCTTAGACGTATCAAATATACTGTTACCGAATCTATCTAAAAGTGAAATATATCAAATGGGTTGAGTGAAGTGGAATGAAAATTACTCAGTCTATCTTTAGTGCATACATTTGTGTAATCTCATTTTGCCACCTTTAACACAGACTTCCACTCACGGCTCTTCCATTTGTTCTTTTATAAGTTATCAGTGACCACCTTAGATTAGGCTCTTTCATTTGTTATTTTATAAGTTATCAGTGACCACCTTAGATTAGGCGTGAAGACAGGTTTGCCATTCATTTGGCACATCAAGGCTAGCAACTGATCCTGAAAAAGGAATACAAGGGAATTTACTGGCACGAAGAGCTGATCCCATTTCCTTGGCTGCTACCCTTCCAAAAGAGTGCACCCCTGTTCAGAGATGCTATAAGGAGCTCTCAAAGCAGGTCAAGACTAAGCTCGGCAAGGTTGACCCTAGTTCAACAAGTTGGCTGATGCCATGGTCACTCGGTTGCTATTAAAAGACCAGAAGCCAGAGAAGAGTAGAATTTGATTCCTTCTATTGTAAAAAAACCAAAATACACATTAATATAATAGTAAATATCAAGCATAAATAGTAAAATCTGATGTCTTTCATATGGAACAGGCGAACAACTTTATTCAAACAACTTGGTAGCTTTCTGTGACCAATTGTGTTCTCTGAGAAAATTTTGGAGCAGGTCCGTCTTTTAGGGGGATGATATTCACAACCTGCAACCATATTGATCAAGTAATTTGTAATTTGCTTGAATTGAAGAGGAATCAAAAGACAAACTAATAAAGATTGACATAGATATAGTATTATTTACAATAATACAGCCAAAGTAAGAATTGGTTTGGGAGTGGAATGTATACCTTCATGTTGCTGAAAGTAGACGCTGCAGAGAAACGCACAGAAATGGGGAAAAACGCTGACGGATCACATTAGGAACAACAAACATGTTTTCGAATCGAGTCGAGTCGCGAGTCAAAAAAACATGTTTTCAAATTGAGTCAAAAATTACGGGTTGAAACTATGTTTGTAGGTAAAAATGCTCTTTGTACCGGTCAATTCACAGCAAGTATGGGCTTCCCTATCCCCACAAAATGGAAGACGGGCATGAAACTATGAAAGGGCACTTTTGAACAATTAATTATTTAATATGTTTTATTTCACTAGATTGTGTTGGATGATTATGGAGTTGATGGTTTCAAGTTAAAACTTACCAAGGAGAAAGAAAACAGTCGAACTAAATTTACAACTAATGAAAGATAACCAAGCCAATAACTAGCTTTTTCAAAATTTGAACAGAGTTGAACCAGACATATTCCGTTCCTGTCGCATGAAAGTGAATAAAAGCAACACCAATTTAACAAACAAGCAATACGTATATTGCTGCAATCGCAGGGAGATAACCAAGGGGGGAAAAAGTGCATAACGCAAACGATACATACACGCCCACACGGTCACGACTACACCTCCTACAGCAAAGCAGAAACAAGATAGAGCTAAGAAGCATAAACAGAAGTTCTTTGGAGATGCAAACACTTGCATAGCAGTTAAATCACATGCTAACTACATGGACCTCACCGAAACTATAACATGATGAGGTTTGGAAAAGTATAGCTAAATAAAGCTTTTGATCCTGGCCTTTTACAGAGTGCAATTTTACCATTAACTGGTCCAACTTTGAGTTAAACTTGTGCTCCATTTCTATCTCTTCATTCCCATGCTTGCTTTTCATTTCAGCCACCTCCTCTTCATGCAATTTCATCAACCTCTCCCTCTCTTCCTCGATTTCCTTTATTTCTTTTGCCCGAGACTTCACAAGCTCTTCAACATTCTCCTTCCTATATGGTTCATTAAGATGAACGATTCAGAGGGTGAAAGTAATAACGGTAGGAAACATGCATATTTAATCTATAAAAGGTAACATACTGCATTTCTTTCTTATGATCATCACGCATTCATAGAGGTGCAAAGATTGGCTGGTCAGACGGTCAACGGATCAAAATGGGTTAGATTGGGTTTGACCTACAACCATATATAATTGTTTATATATGATTACAAAACTCTTTTGATGCCATTAAAATACAATCCTTTCCAAATAAGATTATTTAGGAGGCTACAAGTATCAAATACACACTTTGGATGACTTACCATTTACCTAAATTTTTGATTTTGACCAATGGATTAAATCATCTCCCGACCCAACCCAATTACAAGTATCAGCTTAGAAATTGCCACCCACCAGTACACTTTAAGTTTTAGCGAATAGGCGTGCAGCAAAAATATGAAAGGTGAAGCCATAAAACATCCAAACCTAACTTAGCCGACTACAAGATGCGTGTAGACTTTTCAATTCAAAAGTTACGCAATTTGTTTCTTTTCTGGGTACATTAAGAGATTCCAAAAATAGTCCAATAATTTTCGTGAGCAATTTGTCAAGTCAACCGTCTGAAGTCTCATGGGATATAAAGCATTGCTCTAAAAGCAAGAAGGGGTAATACCTTCTGAAGAGCATCTACAACTTCACAAGATTTCTCATCTATCTTGCATTCCTTCTGCTGTCCTGCTCAAATTCTTTTTGGTGTGCATCCCTTCTACTGTTCCTTAAAGAAATTCTCTTCAAAATCCATCTATTTATAGAGATAGGACATAAATAAGAAATTAGCTGAACAGCGCTACACTAACTATAATGGCTGGATGCATACCGAATGCGAGTACCGTAATATATCAAATAGGGTGCCAAAAGTTATATCCCAGTATCAGAATATGCTTCAAAATATTGTATTACAACAGTTTCCAACTAATTTTACGTAGAAACGTTAACAGAAATACCTCTTCTTGGTTCTGTTCATGGTACTTCTTTGTTCTCTGCCTGACAAGTTTGTTCTCTTCTTCAATCTTCATGAGCTTCTCAGACAATAACGAATACGCATCTTCAAGCGCTTTTGAACTCCTCTCTTGTTTGGCAATCTTTTTCTTATACTAGATCAGTTGTTCACTGTCCTTGTTTAGTTGCTTTAATTTATCCACAACCTTTTCTTGATATGACACCAACTCAGATTTCAACTTCAATTTTCCTAAATAAGCAAACAGCAAATTGAAGGGTTTCAAAGACTCGAATAATGATTGCTATAAATAGAAAAATGGATGGGTCTGGGAAGAAACTTATAAAGTCAAAACGGGTGGTTCAGGTCAAAATAGTAACTTCTATAACAAAGTTGACAGCCAACACCATTTTTGTCCAGATTTACAAATTTCAAATATAATTCACTTTTTCTTTGGAACTGCAAATTTTAAACATAATAATATATTAGAGATGTCTAAAAAGGAATTAGGAATGTGCATAGTTCAGCAGAGACCAAACGAAACAATCAGAGTGACGCCTATTGGCTTGACAAGTTAGCCCATCGGTTAGGGTTCTCCTAACCATCATACACAGTCCGTTTGCTGTTTAAAGATCTAACCCAGCGAAACCGCACTGAGTTAATCAGAGTTTGTAACTTGTAAGTATATATGAGGTTGGAAACCAATACTTAGTTTATTAATATAATTATAGTTCCCTTAGGAATCTATTTTTCTTTTCAAAACAATGCTTTATTACATACATAAAAGTTAGAGATGATGCTTAATAAAATTTGGTTATCAATTTCTTCATATGAGAAATGTTTGTAAGATTCGATTTCAAGCATCAATAATACGATATTTAATCTTAAAGATGATTATTTACATACTTTAAAATAATATTGAAAACAAAAAAAAGAAAAAATACATCAGCTCAAATTGTGAAACTGCCCTGCCTAACCATTTATAAAAAATGTCAAATCAAGGTTACCAGTGTGCCCAGGATTTTTAGGTCCAAAACCATGCCCATCACTAACAAAAGGTATTCATTGAATTAATGAACCAATTTGTTTGAATTAAACAACTTAAACGCGATATTGAACTCTTTCCACCTGTTTTCAGAAAATTTCCCCATCCAACAGCTAAACATGTAAGAAATAAAGAGCAAGAGTACATACCAGGTGCATGCTGGTCAAAGGCATCCAAGTCACTTTCTGTTGCCATGAAGCCATATAACTGGCGCTTACCATCGGGATGGAGCAGATATGGGTGACGATTCCAAGCATCTCTATCTACACCTTGACGTGCAAAATGCTTGCTTAGACGCTCAGCCTCTAAATATCCAATAGCTGAGGTGTCAAATATTAACACACTCATCCCCCTGTGCCCTTCAGGCCCAAATGAACTACGTGCTTTCACAGCTTCATAAGACAAGTATTCAAGAAGCTCTTGGGGTCCCATGCCAAGCCACTGAAATTACAATTGAACTTTTGTAAATCGTTGATTTAAGATGTAAAAACCACATTCAGTTATTGGAATACTCTGTATTAATAGTTGAATACGTTAGATTAAGGCTCAAATTTGGATGTGCATTTTAAAAGTGATTGCTTTGGAATCACATAATTAGATGATGAGTTGATAAAGCGGACAACTACGTGACTTAACACTTACCTTAGCAAATCAGTTTTGTTATAGCTATTGCTTATTAATATCACCAATTCTGATTAATTTGGCCCAGAATACTCAAATGTACACTTAAAATTTAATTCTAGAAAATCGCTTCAAACATACATCTAAATACTAGAAGTGGCAAGATAGATGGTCGATTAAAGAGTCAAAACTCAAAACAGGACTGCGTTGAATCATCTTTATCCTATGGGCTATGCGAGGAGCAAACACTTTTGTCCATTTTTCAATATTTTACTTATGAGTATGAAAACAAGATCTTTACAATAATGATCAAAGATAAATCAACTTAAAGATTGTATGCACTATGTTGTTGTCTTGTTGAATTGTTGAGTCTGATGTTGATGAGGAGTCCTGGTCAACATCCATGGACCTGAATTCCGAGGTTAGAATTCTCCCTAAATTAGCTTTATATAAAACAAGTTCATAGCATACCCATTTAGGGAACGTCCCGTGCCAAAGTCACTGAATGAGTAAGTCGCCAATCCCTTGATCGAAACTTTAAATACTACGCGAGTTAAACGTAAAGTATATAATACATTAAGTTTGCAAGTGTTGCTACTGTTTCGTTACAATTTGAATTGTTTATGTCACACACTTTTATCAACTTTCAACCCATTGGACACATTTGGCCAATTTCCTTTCAGCTAAAGGTCATGATCTGACTCGTCTAAGATGAAACACACCAAGATAAACACATTCATAAATGAAAAGGTCAAAATTGCAACTTGTATAAAAATAAAGGATATACCTTCTCATTTTCATCCTTCTCAAGCTGTGTATTCATAACAATCACCATCGGTGGCCAGACTATTTCCCGATCTTCGGTTTCTTTATCAAGTCCCTTCCACTTTCCATACGATTCGCCAGCTTTTACTAACGTAGCGCCCCTCCTACGCAATTCTTCATCCAAAAGATCTGCAAAATCCCAATGCAGCCTCGGCCTTCGTGTCCCTTTTGTTTTCACGTAAGTAACAATCTGTTCAGCAGTTAAACCATCCAAAGTAGTATCCCGACAAGCTGGACAATGTCATTGCCTAGCTGGTTCCACAATCCGTTCAGCAGTTAAACCATCCAAAGTATTAAAGAATTCAGCTAACCAAGGATTCTTTTTCCGCGAATCATGGCTCTTTTGACTGTCGTCTGAATCATAATCATCGCTTACAAGCCCATCATCATCCGCCCATCAACGTCATTCTCATCATCATCCTCAATATTCTCCACATCATTATCATCACCCCATTTACCAGCTTTCTTCTTAAATTCAGCCCACGTCGCCCAATTAAGTCTACTTTCGTCCCCCGTTACATAACCTATTGTCGAATCTTCCCACCCTTTTCTTTGGCCCGAATTCAAACTCATATTTCCTAAACCCTTATTCAACTGATCAACCGCATCAGCACTCGGCCGATTAACTCTGTCTAAAGTCATCTGCATGCAGTAAAAAACCAAAGTTTTAATTTTTTTAATTTGAAAAACAAATCTAGATTTAATTTTTTTTTTAAAACTTAAACTAGTGAAAATCTAATGTTTTATTTTATGGGTGTTCACTCATTGTTAAAGAAACAGATAAATACATAATAAAGACTTAAACTTTTTAATTTTTATAAAATATTTCAAGAGCCCTAAATTAGTGATTAATTATTGGTCCAGCTAACATGTTTTAAATAAAATTACAGACAGTAAATTAGGGTTTTAACTCTTATTACTATTTAGGGTTTAACTGTTCTGTATAAAACACAAACACACCTACAAAGACAAAATATGTAATTATTAGAGGTTATATTTAAATTAAAGGATATAACAAATGCAGATGAATGTATGTATAGATACATAGAAGATGATCAGAAAGAATACCTGGAAGTCGATATATATCAATGTTCAAAATGGTGGAGAAACACACCTACTGCGGTGTGGATTACTGTATGTTTTGTGTGTGTTGGTGAAATGACCAAAATGACCATTAATTTGTAAATTTTTATGAAACTTTGAGATCAACTTTATAGTAGTATATCAATGTAACACAAATTTATTTATGTCATATATTCGAGACAACAATATATGTAGAAACAATGAAAATAATATATAATAATAATAAGATGTATAAAACATATAACAAAATAATAACTATATTAATGCGAACAATGACATTATGACGATGATGTAATATATTGTCTTGTTTTAAATGTTAGATAAACGCAAGACGTAAAGATAATGAAAATTATTATAAAATAAAAAACGTAATATAGAAATTAATCAAAATCAATGTTTAAAGGTAAACCCGTAAATTTATGAAAGTTGTTTGATGAAAACATGGGAACCCAAAATTTTGGTGTCAAAAAACTGAAAATGAAAACTTTGATGTAGGTAAAAGTTAAAAAATAAAATCTTTTGAGGTTAAAGTTAAAAGATTGAAATTTTGAGGTTAAAAAATGCAATTTTAAAAAACTAAAAGAGTGTTGTACATAAAGCATATAAACTTGCACTTTTTATATTAGTACTTTTATATATAATATAATTGAAGTAATTTTAAATTTTGTATTAAAATCAAGGGTTAAGATCTAAATTTGATCTTTCAAATTGAATCCTTGATTTTAATCCAATGATTAAATCGTTTCAACTTTATTAATAAAGTTGATTAACTTTAAAGGATCTAATCAACATTTTAAGTGAGAATTTTACCATTGAAAATGGCCTTAAAAGGATATATCATTAATCTTTAATTAAATACCCCACAATATAATTAAATACCTAATCAAAATATAACAAACAATATAAATTTTAGAAAAATAAAAGGTGAACTCGAGGTAAAAGTTTTCACGTAGTCAAGCTTCACCTACTACTTTTATCATGTCTTTTTTAACATTTTCATCTATTCTCATTAACGGTCACCTACTCTCTTCACCCAAGACTTTAAAATTAGTCTCAGTAGCTATGTATGAATGAAAATTATCACATTTTTACAAGTAATTCAAAATTATTACGAGTAAATTGATGAGGTTTTATTGGAGTACCAAGTTTATAAACACTCAGTTTGTCTATCTGAAATGACCAAAATGCCCATTAGTTATGGAGAAGTGAAATTAGTACCGTTTATTTTGATATTTTTACCATAATCTTGCTCCACTGACTTGTATTTTTGCTATATAGGTTATAAATAATGGTATAGTACCAAAAAGTATGATACTAACATCACCTTCTTTAACTATGTATGAAATTTATGACATTATTATAGATAGTTCTGAATATCCAGGATAAGCATATAAGATTTTTAGAGGATTATCAAGTTTATGAACACTAAGTTTGTTTATCTAAAATTGGCCAAAATGCCCATTAGCTATGCATATATGAAACTTATGACACACTATTATAGAGTCTTAAAATATTACGGATAAGCAGTTTGAGTAAATTAAAAACTTTGGTTTATATGCAAGCTATCTTCTCTATTTTCTCTTTGTTTTCCAGGAAATACATGCTGCGAAAGATCTTGAATTCGAATGTGGTCTACCTGCTCCTTCCCAAATAGACCAACATGGAGGTATCACGGGCACCATGAGTGTAAGTTATGTCTTTATGGGGCATATTTGGTGTTAAATACACGGATTTATTAAGGGGGTGCTTGGTTCAATTAAAGGAATGGACATGGGAAAGGCAAAGGGAATACTAAAAGAATGCAATGGGTATTCTATTACTTTTGATGTTGATTGGTTAAAAACATATATAATGTATAGAAGTTTATTAAAATAAGTATAATAAATTATTATTTATTCAAGTATTCTTTTAATTATATTTATATTTCGGTGGACCAATTAATAATGTATAATTATATATACTTAAAGTCATATGTAAATTAATGTTCTTATTATCGATTATACACATTTGGATCAAATATATATTATTAAAATATGACTTATAAAAAAACCATTAATATGTAATATAATATTTGGATTAAATTTTCATGTTAATATATTTATGCATGTATATACGAGTACTATAACTACCCATGTATTGTTACGAGAGATAGTGCCCGCGCGTTGCGGCGGTGAGATGATGGGGTGATAGGTCATAGGAGGTGATAAGTCATAGAGTGTGATAGCTAAATGCTTTAGCCGTACGGGCTCCGCCATCGGATTTAAAAATTCGTCGAAAGTATATCGAATGACATCTCTAATGAAAGAGCATGAAATTTAAGAACACCCATACAATTTTTATAATTTATCGATATACGGTTTTTGAGATAAAAGATTTTGAATGAATTAGAGAAATAAAATGATTTATGGAGGAGAGAGAAAAAAATGAGTGGTTGAGATTCAAGGTTATTATAGGTATATTAGGTAGAGATGTTTAAATTAGTGAATAAGAAATAGGGGTATTTTGGGTAGTTCAAATCATCTTTTCTTAAAAAAAAAGGGCAAAATGTTTTATAAGATAGTATTAGATATTAGATATCAAAAACTAGAATTACCGAATATGGGGTTAGTGGGGGAGAAGTTATTAATGGGTAATGATAGTTATTACCCTCAATTTACTCTATAATGGCCAATTACCTACTTTTAGTATTGATTAACCCCTATTTTTGTAACCAGACATCATTTTTTATTATCATATCCATTACCCATCCCTAAATACATCTAACCAAGCAGCCCCTAGGTATTATTTTAGTTTTTTTAATTTTATTTTCAGTGACTTGTTGGATCAAACACTATACAGCAGCCCAAATCAGCATGGTCCAACAAGATAGTAGCCGATTACTAAGTTAGCGATTTAAATTTAGCGGATAGTTGATTTCAAATTCGTAATCACTATTGGTTTGGATTCTAATTTTAATTGGGTATGGGAATGAGTTTGTAAGTCCATCATCTAAGTTGAGTATTTTAATTCCCAATTTGTGTTTTTTTTTAACAACAATGAAATTTTATTAAAAGGTTCAACAAGATACTAAAATAAAATTACTACCATAGGACTAATTTGCCATAATGGTCAAGAAAAGTGACTGTTTCCATGACGACAAGACAAGTAAAAGAAGGAAATCGAAACAATTAAATCAAATACGTCTAGACTAGAGCTTCTACTTGATTAGAGCGTGACTTCATTTCTATGTTTCCAAAGAGGCCACCATCGCAAAACAAACCGCTTCCATAATGTACTTGTTTCAACAGATACATCCACCGTTTAGAGCCATGTTATTATAACCCATGGTGAGGCATTAAGTATTTGAATTTGGCACCACGACGACATACTTAAGGTTTCGAGCAAGATGTAAAACTGGCATTTACCATATAGTTGCAGCACGTCTTCTGACCCAAAGGTTTGCTCGCATTAATATTCTTTTTTTAACGAGCCGCCAAACGAATAACTTTCTCTGGGGTCAATTTATTCCTCTTTGTACTTTTGTAGGATTAGAAGTCAGGTATTTTACAACTTTAAACACCATCAACCAAAGATAGTGGGCTTTAAATATAACTATTTTAATGAATTGTTTCCCCTTAAAATGACAATTTACGAATTGAGACTTGCCTCATCATCCAATAATTTTGTAATTATAATTTTAAAATAATGGAATGAATATTTGTACAGTAACGAAAGTCATTCTATTATTAATTTGAAGGCTTTATGAACCAGTCAACCAACTATGTTTAGTTTCGGTGAGACATTATTATTAATTTAATTTAATTTAAGGAAGTTACCGATCATGACATATATAGTGTCATCCCATACAAGCGTCATGTTTCGAAGAACATCACATGTCCATTGCTTCCATGTCTTCAAATTGATTGATGATGTAAAAGCAAATGAATTCGATAACTTAAGTAGCATAATTATTTAGTTTAACAACTTACGAGTACTTTTTAACGTATGCTAAGTTGGTTATTGGGAGATAGATTCTTAACTATCTTTCATCACAAATAAATTGTATTCAGATGATGATCCATACACCATGCAGTTTTTAAATATACACTGTTAGATATGTTTTATGATGTTATCAAATCTACCAATAAACTAAAACAGGATTGTAAACTTTCTAAAGTGACATGTGGCATAATTTTTATGCGACACGTGTCCTTTTAAATTAATTTATTAAAATTGGATTTGAATTAGAACGGGAAGATATCTTTGATTTTTTAACAGTCCTTGCCTTAGTTCTATTAAAACTTTATGTAAATATTCTCTTTTACGATTCTGTTCACAGTCGAATACATGATTAATCTAAATTATATTATATAATTATTTATATTTATAACTTATGTTAACTCCTGGGATTTTCGACTATAGCATTCTATAAGCTTTTAATTATAAATCAAATTTTTCTATGAGTTTATATCATATTTTATTTTAGAGTTAAATGCATTTTTGGTCCCTGTGGTTTGTAAGTTTTTGCATCGGCAGTCCCTCCCTTATTTTTTTAGCATTGGTGGTCCCTGAAGACGTGCTCCTGTTGCAATGGTAGTCCCTCATAAACGGAGCCGTTTATTCATGCCATCTAGCAGGCCCACGTGACTATCACGTGATGGGCATTTACGTCTTTCAACCACCCCAGCCACCCACCACTGATACAATAAAACCCCATTATTTTGGTCCCTCAATTATTTCACTCCCCCCTTTAATTTCATTTTCCCCCAAAATCAAAAAACACACACACAAAACACACACTAACCAAGATCAAAAACCCTAATTTCTTCTACATCAATGGTGTTTTGTAGTTGTGGTTCTCCATCCATTATTCCCACCTCATGGACCGCAAATAACCCTGGAAGAAGATTTTACTGCTGTAGTAAAAAGGTAATCGATTTATAGCTTTTTTTCACTTCACCAAATTTAATCTAATTTTTTCATCACTAATCGTGAATAAGACATCACATCTTGCCCTACCTAAATAAGACATTTAATCTAATGATAAATACCCCATGTTGTCCATATTTGTAACAGAATTAACTAGCAGTTTAAGAGTTGTTACCTGAAAAGTGAGACCTAGCCCAATGTCTTGCTCGGATTCCCTTTAACCATTCATATGTCTCATTGTTTACTTTCTTCAAATCATCCATAACTTTGTTAAACTCAGGAACTGTTGAGGATGTTGCAGCCTTCCAAATGAAGTCCTTATAGATCTGTCCCCTCCATGACCCTTTCATGTTGTCATAGATGTGTTTCAAACAAAACCTATGTTCTGCACAGGGGTATAAATCTGCAATGGCTGGAATGATACCCTGCAATTTAAACCATCTATAGAATCAAAGTAATTAACTTTACCATTTACGTATTGCCTCCCTCGACCATTGGTGAACACTCCCCCATGATGAATTTCCAGAGAAAATAAATTAGGGCTCGAACCTGAAAAAATTAAAGATTATAAATAAAGATTAACAAGATTATACAAACTCACATACACATACAAATATTTAATCGCATATATAAATTAGGTTTAATTAAAAAAAACCCACAGAAAAACCCCAAAAAGGTTTAATTGAAATAAAGTGTATAAAACTCACCATAATATTCATCCACATTCAAATCTTCAGAATTGTTTCGCATATACCATGATGTCAAAACCATGATTAATCATGCCACTGATAAGTTTGATCTTTATTAGTGTGTGTTTTGTGTGTGTGTTTTCGATTTTAGGGCGGGGGGGATTTTTGTGAGTTAATTTGGGGGAAAATGGGGTTTTATTGTATTAGTGGTGGGTGGATGGGGTGGTTGAAAGACGTAAATGCCCATCACGTGATAGTCACGTGGGCCTGCTACACGGCATGAATAAACGGCTCCGTTTATGAGGGACTACCATTGCAACAGGAGCACGTCTTCAGGGACCACCAATGCTAAAAAAACAAGGGAGGGACTGCCGATGCAAAAACTTACAAACCACAGGGACCAAAAATGCATTTAACTCTTTATTTTACATATATATATGTTTACACGAGAGGGATTTGTGATTGATTTGTATGCATCGTTTTTACTTCGTGTATCTTATTAATATGTTGATCTATTTATATGTGCAGGCATATATTCGGCTCTGGCTAGTCATTCTGGATGAGGTACATTCTTACCATAACAAATTGTATTATTTATCAAATTAATTTATGATATATGATATTTGGTTTTCCTATATATTGATATTATTCTAAGTAAAAACAAACACATTCTTCTTTTATTGTCGTCAATACAACATTAATATGAGACTACATATATTCAAGTAACTATTACCAATGGATACTTTAACATGTTTCCCTACCATCCACGAGAGAGGTGGTAATCTATAGTCTATACACCAACGATTTTTAGCTATATCATCCGAAATCACAATGCTATTTGTCGTCATCCTCTATGCTTTCAAGTTCCGATTTTGATATGATTTTAAAATTTTAAGATAAATCCAAAACTTTAACTAAACATATATTATATTTATCATAAATCATGTATGATGCATATTCGAATTTATTTATAATACAATCTATATAAGTACCGTACATCGTACGGGTATTAGCACTAGTATAATAATATGAATCACAATTGTTGGGGTACGGATTATTTATTGAATATTTGTTTTGTCCACACAATCAAACTTTATTAACCTTAGGGTGAGGGACTACCTCTTTACCCCTTCTCACATTTTCTCCTCCTCTACCTTCTTTCCACTTGCATGGAATGTCTCACCATTCTTTCATACCTCTCCCCACTAAAATAAATAAAATAAATAAATAAAAAACAAGAAAAGACAAAAAAAAAAAAAAAAAGACAAAAAAGAAAAGAGAAGGGCGGTGAGCAAGTCGGGGACGACCCCCCACTTTCCTCCCCACCCAACCGGTACCTGATAGGCGGAATGATGTTAAACCCGGTGACCCTGCTTGGTCCTCGGGGTACACTGCACACACCCTTATTGTATATCATTATAACTTATAAAATATTCCCATTCACATCATTTTATTATCAGATTACTTTTTCCCTTTGAATAGTAAATGTATTATATAATAATCGACAAATGGAGGAAACAAAAGAGACACATCTTATTGATTGTTACATAAAAGTATATAATTTCTAACAATTTTTGGTAGAGAACTTGTGAATTTAACCTCTTCGCCAAAAGTAAAGTTTAATGGGAGTACAATCGAAAACAAAGCATATGACAGGTGTAGCTATATCAGTAACTTTGTTACATAAAAGTATATAATTTCTAACAATTTTTGGCAGAGAACTTGTGAATTTAACCTCTTGTAGTGACTCTTTTAGTCCTAAGCTTTTGAACTTTAACACCTGACACCCATAAACTATAAAACCTGCAAAAAAACTTCTAAGAAGTGTGTAAGTATTTAAACAATTAACAATATAAGGTTGTTAATATTACACTAGTTTTCTTATTATAGAAATATATCCACGGAAGCAAATTGAGAGAGAATTTGATAATTGGGAAAATATATTTTTCATTAATTAAGAAATGATAATTGTTTACAAGTTTAAATATAATGATTAACCGCCTAAACTATATTTACACATCTAGCCCCTATAGTTACAACTTGAACAAAAATTATTCAAACTATATATTTTCTATACACTTTATACATTCTATATACCCCCCTCAAGTTGGAACTTCTTTCAATCCCAACTTGTGACTTAAGATCGAGTGTTGAGAAGACCCCAAAGCCTTTGTCATCAAATCTGCAAGTTGTAAATTTGTTGGGATGTAAGCAGTTTGAAGAAAACCATCCTGCACCTTGTCTCTCGTGAAATGGCTATCAATATCAAGGTGCTTGGTACGTTCATGGTAGCAAGGGTTGGCTGCAATCTGTTGTGCAACTTTGTTATCACAGAACAGAGTCAATGGAATTTGTACCTCAATGTGCAGATCTTTCAGCAAATAGGTCAGCCATATCAACTCACAAGTAGTGGCTGCCATGCTCCTATATTCAGCCTCTGTAGAAGATCGTGAAACAGTGGCCTGTTTCTTTATCTTCCATGAAACCAGAGAATGTCCCAAGAAAATACAATACCCTGTGAGTGATTTTCTTGTCATAATGCAAGAAGCCCAATCAGCATCACTAAAACCAGTAACTTTAAGGTTTGTCTGAACAGGATAGAACAACCCTTTGGAAATGGATCCTTTCAAATACCTTAATAAATGTAAAGCAACCTTCATATGAGGTAATTTTGGACTAGATACAAACTGACTCAAATGTTGTACAACATATGAAATGTCATGTCTAGTCATAGACAAATATAATAATCTGCCCACCAGTCTCCTATATGATTCAGGATCCTTTAATAGCTCTCCTTTATCCAAAGAAAGATTCAGGTGACTGGGTAAAGGAAATGAAACAGGCTTAGCACCAGTGAGCCCTGCATCTTTCAATAAATCCAAAGTGTATTTTCTTTGGTTTAGGTAAGTCCCAGCAGCAGTCCTGCACAACTCAATACCCAGAAAATATCTTGCCAAACCCAAGTCTTTTATGGTGAATTTTTGATCAAGTAACTTCTTAGTAATTGCAATTTCTGTTTCAGAGTTCCCTGTGATCAGCATGTCATCCACATAGACTAATATAGCAGTAAATCCATTGTCATTAGCTTTGACAAATAAAGAATAGTCATGCTTAGACTGAACAAAACCCATGGAATTTAAGAATTTTGATAACTCTTGATTCCATTGTCTAGAAGCCTGCTTCAATCCATACAGAGATTTGGTCAATTTACAAACCTGACCATGCACGGCTTTCTTGTAACCTTCAGGTGGTTGCATATATATCTCCTCATCCACATATCCATGCAAAAAGGCATTATTTACATCCAATTGATGTAATGGCCAATTTTTAGCAGTGGCAATAGCAATCAACACTCTAACAGTTGCAGCTTTAGCAACTGGAGAAAATGTATGTTTGTAATCAACACCTGGTTGTTGATTAAACCCTTTGATAACCAATCTGGCCTTATATCTCTCTATAGAACCATCAGATTTATATTTAATCTTATATACCCATTTAGAAGAAATTGCCTTATGTCCCTCAGGCAAATCAGTGAGAATCCAGGTCTCATTTTGTTCCAAAGCATCAAGTTCCTTATTCATGGCATCTACCCATTCCTTCTCTTTAACAGCTTGATTATAAGTGGAAGGTTCTACACTGGATAAAACATGTGCCAGAGATGCCACATAATTATGATCATAGTGATCAAAGTCAGAAGACTTAAACAAAGGATAAATCACTTTGGATTTATGTTCTGTTGCAGAAGAAGCAACAGAATTCCTTTGTTTAGGCACCACAAAATCATTCAGCCAATTTGGAGCAGTTGTGGTTCTAGTTGACCTTCTTAAAGGTGGATTGTTGACTTGTTGAGATCCACCAGGTTGAACATCAGGTTGAGCATTGTAATTTGGCTGATCCTCAAAATTATTATCCATATGAACTGGTATACTGTGTGGACTATCACAAACTCTAGTACTGGTGTCATACTCATCTTCCCCAATTGGAAAATTAACCATGAGAGATGACTTATTATTTATCTTATTACCACCAGAATTATGGTTTTCCTTAAAAGGAAAAACATTCTCATGAAATATAACATCTCTACTTGTAAACACCTCTTTAGTACCCAGATTATATAAAAGATAACCTTTTTGACCAGGTGGATATCCAATCAACACACATCTATCACTTCTTTGATCAAATTTGTCCTTATGAGGCTTATTGACAGCAGCATAACATAAACAGCCTATTATCCTTAGATTTTCATAACTAGGTGATTCACCATGCAACTTTTCAAATGGTGATTTCCAATCCAAAACCTTAACAGGCATTTTATTTATCAAATATGTAGCTGCTAATATACAATGCCCCAAAACCTTATAGGTAACCCAGCATTGAACTTTAAAGCCCTGGCAGTCTCCAATAAATGCCTATGTTTTCTTTCTACCCTCCCATTTTGTTGGGGTGTGTATGTCATAGACTTTTGATGTACAATTCCATGAGTCCTAAATAAATCCAGAACCTCCCTGTTCACTATTTCAGTCCCATTATCTGACATTATGAATTTTGGGGTTTTTCCAAAGTGATTTTGAATATAAGATATGAAATTGGACAAGACAGAAAGAACTTGATCTTTTGTGTGCAACAAATAGGTCCAGGTGCACCTACTGAAATCATCAACAATGGTGTAAAAATATTGTGCACCATTTAAAGCAGGAACCTTATAAGGACCCCAGAGATCAACATGAATGAGTTCAAAAGGAGTTAAAGAATGAGACTGACTAATTGGAAATGGTGATCTATGTTGCTTAGATAACAAACATGTATCACAAAAGAAATCAGAAACATTCACATGTTTATAAGCATCCACATGAATCATTTTAGACACAGAAGTATGACCCAATCTAGCATGGAAAAGATCAACAGAAACATTATTAGAGGTTTTTGCAACATTATTTACAAAGGAATTAACCAAAGGTAACACTGAAGCAGAAAAATTTGCAGAAGGGAGACACTCAGAAGGTTTGCACACATAAAGCTTGTTGTGACCTTTTCCAACGGTCACCAACTGGCTAGTTGAAAGGTCCTGAAAAGCAAACCATGATGGACCAAAAATAGCAATTAGAGGTTTAGAATTGAGCAACTGGCCAACAGACAATAGGTTTATTTGGAACTCAAGAACATAGAAAACATCAGTAAGAGTAAGTTAAGGATTAATTTTGACTTTCCCAACTTTGGTAACAAGTTTAAGAGTACCATCAGGTAGTTTAACTTTAATAGGAACAGGAAGGATTCTAATGGACTCAAGCAAATGTAAATGAGGAGTCATATGATCAGTGGCACCACTATCAGTCATCCAATCTTTTTCAATGTCAATATATACATGACAAGCCAAAGCATGCAGTTTTTCATAAAAAGAAATATCAATACCTGCATGTGGTCTAGAAGTACCAACATCCTGAGTATTGAGATTTTCCATCTGCTTACCTTTCAGCATCTTCATCATTTCAGCACACACTGCTGCCACTAAATTCTGATCAAACTCACCCTTTTTATCATTAGGTAGCTCATTCTCATAAGAACAGTCAAATGGTGAATCCTTGATGCCAAGATCAACTCCTACTTGAGCAGCCATCCTACTTCCTTTCTTATTTTTCTTTCCTTTGTACCAGTCAGGGTATCCTAATCTTTCAAAGCACTGCTCATATGAATGACCATCTTGTTTGCAATAAGTGCAATTTTTCACTTTCAGTTGATCACTAGTTCTATGATCCTTCCTATATCCATGTTTAGCAAAGTAGGCTGATGGATCAGGCACACTAGTAGTAACTTGTTTTTGTTTTTCCACTTGTTGAACAATGTAATATGCCTTATTGATATTAGGAAGAGGATCCATAGATAAAATCTGATTCCTAACAGACTCAAATCCATCATTCAACCTCATCAAGAATTGCATCAATCTAGTCCTACTTTCAATTTCTTGGTATTTCTTAGTAATACCACAAGTACATTCTTGAATTTTACCACAAACACAAGTAGGAATACCATTCAAACTAGTTAATTCATCCCAGTATCTTTTCATCTTATTGTAATAAGCAGCAACAGAAAGATCTCCCTGACTAACCTTACTGAGTTCTCTTTCGACTTGATATATGAGGGGTCCATTACTCTGTCCATACCTTTCACCAATCTCCTTCCACAATTCTTGAGCAGACTGAGCATATAGAAATGCCTCAGCCAATTCAGCAGTCATAGAATTTAATATCCAACAAGTAACCATATAATCACACCTAGTCCATCTTCCAAAATTACCATCAGTAACCGTCGGTTTCGGAGTAGATCCATCAATAAACCCTAACTTGAGTTTCGCTCCTAAAGCCATTTTAATTGTTCTGCTCCACCCAAAGAAATTTCCTCCATTAAATGGAGTATTAGTTAGCATCATGCCTGGATGATCTGAACTGGCTAGGAAAAGAGGATCATTATTCATGGAAGAGGTTAGGGTTTGAAAAGAAGATTCTGGTGGAGTAGTTTCATCTGTACCAGTAACCGCCATTTCAAAAATAAAAACCCTAGATTTTTAAAACTTCGATTAATAGACTTCAATCACAAATTGAAGCCAGAAATATGTAAAAACTGAATCGAATCGATGAAAAATATCACCAAGAACGATCGAATCAAAGAAAATTGACCTAAATCGATCAATTTCGGACTCAATGATCGGAAAGAATGGTGAAACAATACTCCGGTGATCGGAATAATCAACCGGAACAGATTAAATCGAGCGATTTCTGCTCTCTGATACCATATAGAAATATATCAACGGAAGCAAATTGAGAGAGAATTTGATAATTGGGAAAATATATTTTTCATTAATTAAGAAATGATAATTGTTTACAAGTTTAAATATAATGATTAACCGCCTAAACTATATTTACACATCTAGCCCCTATAGTTACAACTTGAACAAAAATTATTCAAACTATATATTTTCTATACACTTTATACATTCTATACTTATATATAAAAGCAGTTTCAATTTCAATACTGGTCTAGAAGTGTTTTGTGTCAACGCGTCCAACATTTACCAAGACTTGACATCTTGACCTGAACACGTTACCACCACCACGCTGTGGCTCCTTTAGAATCTTCTACTACTCTTAGCTGCCTCTTTGTTTTATTCTTGGTTATAAATTATGTCGTTTTTTATTTTCAGGATGCCATTGAGAAGCTCTTGATCTAAGGAGCCTATATTCGGTGTGACGGGCCTTTAAGGCTTTGACTGAGGGTGTATGTGTTAGGAAAAAGAAACCGTTTTCTTTGTTATTTTACGAACATTTGCTGTTTTTCATGCATTTTAAACGAACTAGTTATTCAGCTTTTTATTTTTTGGCAATTTGGATTATTGTATGCGTTATGAAGAATTGAAAAATGACGATTGAATTAATGAACAAATCCAAACGGTTCCGGTAACTCCTGTCCAATAGTTGTCCTAAAATACGACAACAAACGTTTGTCAGTCTTATAAGTCTCCATACATATCGGCAAGAAACAAGCAAGCTTGCCATTGATTTAAGCTTTGTTTGACTTAAACTCCCCAATTTTTGAGACCGCAGACTTACAAAACAGTTACATACTTACATGAGTGAACTCAATGAAAGTTGAGGTTGATGGAACAACACTAAAACAAGCCTTCATTCTACACCTGGGAATTTTTTTTTTTTTTATAAAGATAACGCATAAATGGCTAACACCTCCAACTTTGTTGCGCCCACGCTGGGTTTGAATCTTGGCAATGACTTCTATAAACTATTAACTAATGAAACATATAGAGCTCCAATGAATTACGAAAATGGTTAACAATATTTTGGTTAAAACAAAGCTGATGCACTTGAATTGTAAGATAATTAAAGTTGGTACACTTTGAAGCTAGAGCAGCTAGAGCTTCATTGAGCCTTCAATTTCAAGCTCGAGGTCAATTCATTTATATAAACATCACTTTTAGGTTCGATGCGACGCGACTATCGATATAAAACATAAAAACGTTAATCAATGTTGAAATGAATAATTGAATATATTTGATACTTTCAATCTTGATCCGACTACTAGGCTTGTTTAACAACAGACTGTAGGTTATCAATATAATACTTTTTACCTCGAAATAAGTACAGACAACATAAAAAGGATCCTGATTTCCAATGAGTTATAATTATCATTGAAAAGAATGTTAACAAAACAGTGGACGTGCCGGAGTGGTTATCGGGCATGACTAGAAATCATGTGGGCTCTGCCCGCGCAGGTTCGAATCCTGCCGTCCACGGTTTTTTTCTCCCTTTTTTAGACCAGTGACAACTATTGCAGAAATGAGCCAAACATGTTTGGATACTTATCAAACTTGCCATGGTTTATCTTGATCTAATCTACTCTAATATCTTTGCGTTATCTGGAGTCGGTCTATTGATCGTTACTCGTTGGGGTTTCTTGCAAAACATTTGCCTTCGTTAACAGACATACATGATATTTGTTTCACGTAACCAATCTATGTGGTATGGGGTATTTGTAAATTTCGTTTACCGTCTAACTTAACAGGTTAGACTGATAAAATAAAACTATGAAAACATCCGCAGATCGATTTAAGTTAATAACTAGAAATGAAAAGAAAAACAGATTTTGATGTGTAAAATTTATTAAGGTTGTATTATTAACACACTTGACATATACTCCCTCCGTTCCCATTTTAATTGTCCTATTTTGACTGGTCAAGTCTTTTTCTTCCGACTTTGACCGTAAATATCTTTGTTTGTGTTATATATTAGTTGATGAAAATTATATCAATGAAAAGTACATTTAAAACTCAAATAATTCATATATGTTATATCAAGTGTTATATAACACAAACAAAAATATTTACGGTCAAAGTTGAAAGAAAAAGACTTAAAAAGTCAAACTAGGACACTTAATATGGGACGGAGGGAGTAGTAGATAGAGATAGAGAATGAGAATTTTCTATAACTCAGTTCATAAAGTTTATCATTTTTAGGCTAACACAGATTTTATCTCTGTTTAGATTAAAACTAGTATAGATAAATCCATTTATTTAGTTTCATAATTAAGATAATGGTGCAAATATTTTACAGAAAATTATAGATGTGATATGTATATAGTCCATTCATATACTCGTATGATATGATATATATAAGCCATTAAGGCTCCGTTTATTAATATTTTTGATTAATAAATTTAATAATTAAAAATTAATATATTAAGTCAAATTTTATGGTTTTTTTTTAACTTGATAAACAAATAATCATTAACTATGTACGCTACGTTATACAAACAAATACAAATATTATTTATGTATTTCGTTACTTAATAACTAAAGAAAACGAGAAGACTTCAGTTCCTTGTATTATGTAAATGATGTTGAAATATATTTGAGGGTAGTTATAACTTATGAAGATGAAATTCTATCCGGATTAGAAGAGAATATCCTCCACTTCGCACTATGTCTCTTGTGGAATATGGGGACATATTATGTGTTGTTGATATGATCCATAGCATAGTATTTGCATGTTTGATTAATTATTACTATATCTTTATCCAATATAAAGTATTTTGGATTTATAAAGTTCTATTAATTGTCTTTTTTAGATATTAAAACTTTTTAGGAAAATTAAAAAAATGTATGTAGGTATTGGTATAAAATTTGAAGATACGTTACATATATCACTATGTCTATATGTTTGATTTCGTTTCAGAACGAGGAAAAACATAAGTACATTGCTAAGTTATAACTAGGGATGAGCATATAACCTGAAAATTCGTGACTCGGCCAAGACCCAAATGAACCCGGCCCGAACCGACCCGCCCTGCCCGAAGTGGTAACAGGACGGGTCACGAGTTTGATTTTGGTGCTCCGTCGGGTTTTGGGCCGGGTTGGGTCGCCTGGGTTTTGACAAGTCAAGAAGAAAAAACCATTTAAATGCGAGAACCGAACCGAACCCGCCTAAATGCGACCCGACCGACCCGCGCGAAGGGGTAACGGGCTGGGTCACGGGATTGATTTTGTTGCTTTGCCAGGTCACGGGTTTGCATGGGTCGGGCCGGTTCGGACCGGACTTCGATCCGTGTACATGCCTAGTCAGAGGCGGTACTAAAGGGGGGGCAAAGGGGGCAAATGCCCCCCTCAAAATTTGAATTTTGTCATGTATTTTTAAATTTTTCATAGATTTTTAAAAAATTTCTATAGGTTTTTAACATTTTCCCCTTTTAAATAAAATTTCACGGATTCTTTAATTTTGCCCCCTCTGTAATTTTTTCCTGGTACCACCTCTGTGCCTAGTTATAACCTTAACTCTTCATACTAATAATTATTATGCAGTTTTATAAAAATTACTAAGAGTTTTTAAATTACTTAAACTTTATATATATATGAAATACTCAATATGTCGTTACAGTTATTATCTTAATTAACATTTATCTTATTAAGTAAAACTTTTTATTTATATAATTAACTTATTTAATATATTATAACTTATATTTTTAATAACTTAGTTATGAAAATCCAAAACTTGTGCTTGAAAAAACTTTTTCATATATTAAAATACACCTAAAATAACTTTTCCATTGATGGACACAATCACCAAGTTTTATGACTTAAATGAGATTTGCTAACGTGGGGTTAAAACCCAGTGGACAGGGGTGTTTCACTAAACCTGCTATGCGGGGCCCCGGGGGAGTTTACTCCAAGGTCTCGAGTTCGAACCTTGGTAGGTTCTCCTCGACGGTATTTTCCAATTAAGGAGGTGGTATGGTGAGAAAGGCTATTTAAGATCCGCTTAGTGCGGGACCCTTTCGTTGTGCGATTAGCACACATCATACGCGTCTGAGGTAAAATTCACTTGTCAAAAAAAAAAGGATTTGCTATCGGGAAACTAGTTAGCGTGCATTTGATAAACATAACCTTTTCAAAATAATTAAAAAATACATTTAATACTCATTAGTTCAATATGATGATTATCATTTTTTTATGATGCCCTAAGTAACTGGTTAAAAAATCTCATGTATTAGAATGATATTTTTTTTTAAAGATAAAAGAATTGACAAATCCTAAAATTGATATCCTATTCGAATCCTGATAATGTCTTAAAGGGTTTGTTCTCCATTATCTAGAATGGGTATAGGGGCATAACATTATAAAGGTCCGCTCTCTAAATCTTTTTGACAGGATTTGAAATCACGATCTTCTAAAGTAAAACCCCTTAAGAAAAAATACTCTGACCAAAACCCAATGACACATTAGAATTATCTAAGTTTACCAACTTTAGCTAAAATCTATCTATATCTAATATAAAAGTTGAGTTTTGACATCTATTCTAAAACTAAAGTTATCTTTCTTATTAATGGGTTGTATTCACTTGAATCCTTTAAAAATGGTGGAAACCAAGGGACTAATCTAAGCCCTTGGATCAAACAATCATCAAAATCCAATCAAACATGATTGGTTACTTCGGTGAATTACTCCGGCGACATTTTCCAATCATATTTGATTGGTCAAGCCAATCAAGCTTGATTGGTAATCACTAAGACACTAACGCCGTCGAATCTTCTTCGGCGACTTCTCCGGCTAATCAATTTCGTTTTCGGGTGGATACGGAACGGGCCAGAGGCCCTTATCCGTTCTAAACTGACCGTCAAGGGACGCATATGGGAATGGTATGGATTTGATGAGCGGCGATCCAAGAGATGGTGGAATGTGATATTTCTGGTGACACTGTGATTTTTCCGGCTAGCTCGAAAACATTGTTTATTGGCTAGGGTTTGTGCGGAATGTGTTTCTGAGTGATTTGGTACAAGTTTCATGCATTAATTCAAAGAAACAACAAAGCTATAGTGTTTTTAATTTTTCCGGTGAGTTTTTCAATTTTTCCGGCGAGTATAGATTGGATTAATTTCTGTTCAGGGCTTGTTCACGGTGTGATTGTGAGTGTTTTGGTGTAAGTGTGATGTTCTAATTCGAAGGAACGAAGGTTTTATCGGCGTTTGAAGTTTTCCGGCGAAGTTGTTGCATTTTCCGGCGGTTGTATCGCCGGAGAAGAAGGAGGAGGAGTTGGTCGCCGTCGCCGGTCAGAGATAAAGGTGGAGATGGCGGTGGTTCAAGATCCCGTTGCCGGAAAAGCGGGGGAGAGAGAGAGTCAGATTTTGTGTGTGTGTGTGTGTGTGTGTGTGGTGGGGGGAAGGAGACGACGGGAAGGGGAGGGATATAAAGGGTTGGGATTTATTTTTGAGGGGATAATCCAATGGCCAAGATTTGTCCCCTAGTTTCCAAGGAAAATTCAAGCCTCAAATGAATAAAACTCTGATTTTATATTCAACATTTGCTTTAGTGAATTATGATTGTTTTGGCTTTGTTACCTGAGGAGAGAACCACATTACATACATTAACTCATTCATTTATGTTTACTAGAAATCTCTTCAAACTTTGTATGGAGTTTGGGTAAATAACTACTTAAATAACATTTTTTTGATGTTTACTTTTTTAATGATTATAATTATGATTTGAATCAACATATCAAACTGTAGTTCTGCCGTAATACTAAAACTTTTTTATCCAATCTATACGAACATAGTAATGGTGAAAACAATGATATATATGTAAGGAAATAGTTGGTTCTTTGAGTGTATTTTCTTAATTTATATTTATATATAGGTGTTTACCTCTTACTTCAATTATTTAAAAAGGTCCACTGACAGAATCAAAGTTAGCAATAAAACTTTGCTAAGATAGGTGTTTCACTTCTGCAAGATTTATATCAATAGCATGCGTTCACAACACGCAATCAACTTCAATTCATCTCCGGCGTGTAACGCACTCACTTTAAGCCCTCGTATACCATTAAAACCATGTGTAAAACTTGAAGGGAATTAATGAGTTTAATATGTAAGTCTGATTTAAAACTCAGTTAGTGATCTTTTTGTTAATTGAGCACTTGTCTTTTATGAATGCTGATCGTTGTCGTTGAGCCGATCAAAAATAAAACTAAATACCAATATTTAGTATGGGTAAGTAGAGTATCGTATCCTCAGGGAATCATGGGAAAGTGTCAAATAAGTTACAAAATGTATTTAATTCATACAAAATTGAATGGAAATATGGAATGAAACACGGTAATGATTCTCATTTGGCGATTTACTAGGCATAAACTTAGAATTGAGTTTTGGATTGATTTGATTAAACTAGAAATGATCATAAACTTAACACAAGAATTTAATAATAAACAGGTAAGACCATTCTTATGATCCCAATTATGTTTTCAAAAGTATAACCTAACTTATATCCGTTGGAAATCACATAGACATGATTCGTTATAATTTGGAATGAATGAATTTCAGGAACCGATTAATTAGGTTGTGATGATTAATGATAATGAAACCAAGTAATTGACACAACTAAATTCTCTATTCAAAAATCAGATTACAATTAATAAGAGATTATTCCAATAATTAATGATTAACAATAAATTGAAACCAAAAGATAGATGGAAATCATTCAAGGTTAAAAACATGTAATCATTCATTCAAATCCAAACAACATTAGATGCAAAACACAATTAAGAATTAAACATCTAATCCAACATAAACATAAGAAAGGTTGAATACAATTGTCTTACATAATTGTTCACATAAGAATGATCTAGAGAGAATTAGCCTTCCATGTTCATCAATGAATCTTCAATTTGGATTGTCATCTCCTTTGAAATATGAATTGATGATGATTTTGGGGCTTGGGAATAGTGTATTGCTGCTCTAAAACTCAGAGATTAGGGCTTGTGTGTGTGTTAATTCGTCTATGATTAGTTACCCCAAGTTACAATTAAAACCCTTAAAATTCGACTTCTGATCAGTGGCTGGCGTAACCTACGCCCAATCTGGGCGTAAGGTACGCCCCTTGTAAATCTGCCCAGCGTAACCTACGCCAATCCTGGGCGTAAGGTACGCTTGTTGTATCTTTGATCTTCACCTGGCGTAAGCTACGCTTGATTCCAGCGTAAGCTACGCCTACTTCAGTTTTGCCTGGCGTAAGGTACGCCCTTTATAACTTCAGTTTTCCAGAATTCAAGAATTTGACTTTCTTTGACTTTGAGTTTCATTCGACTTCCTTTTCGACCCAATTAGTCCAACTAAGCACTTAGAACCTGAAACACTTAAACAAACATAAAAACGCCCTAATCGTCTATTAACATGCACAAGACAATCCGATTTTATCCATTAAGATCATGTCTTTTAGGCGTTTATCAAATTCCCCAACTTAATCCTTTTTCGTCCCGAAAAAGACATTCATTATGTGACAAGCTAATTTACAATCCTATAATACTTCCTATCACCAAAGACACACCATATAGGAGTTATATCCATTATACATGCATGTAAAACTCAACCCTCAAGTAATCTTCAAAGTACACTTGGGCGAAACTAAGCAATGCAAACCAAATCACATAACACAATCAACTCATAAGACTTACAACTATCAAAAGATTTACGACTAGCAAATAGAAATATATAAAGGTGCAATTAAACCTAATAAACCTCAAGTTTGCCACAACACTTGTACCACACTTCTCACAATTTGCACTCCCCTCGGTTCATATTTTGAGTGATTTAGCAAAAGATGTGCTAATATGTATATTTGAAGCTCACAACCTATTATTGCAACACTAAAAGTCATAGGCTAGTACACAAATCGAACCAAGACCTCATAACTCAAACTATCACTTCGGTATTCATACAAAATTGATGGAAATATGGAATGAAACACGGTAATGATTCTCATTTGGGCGATTTACTAGGCATAAACTTAGAATTGAGTTTTGGATTGATTTGATTAAACTAGAAATGATCATAAACTTAACACAAGAATTTAATAATAAACAGGTAAGACCATTCTTATGATCCCAATTATGTTTTCAAAAGTATAACCTAACTTATATCTGTTGGAAATCACATAGACATGATTCGTTATAATTTGGAATGAATGAATTTCAGGAACCGATTAATTAGGTTGTGATGATTAATGATAATGAAACCAAGTAATTGACACAACTAAATTCTCTATTCAAAAATCAGATTACAATTAATAAGAGATTATTCCAATAATTAATGATTAACAATAAATTGATTGGAATCCCTCGTGTGATTATAAGTGATGGGGGATCTCATTTCAAAAATTTTCAGTTTGGAAAACTTCTCAAACGGTATGGCATAAACCACCGGATTGCCACTCCATATCACCCACAAACAAGTGGGCAAGTTGAAGTGTCCAATAGGCAAATTAAATTTTTTTGCAAAAGACGGTAAGACCCGATAGAAAAGATTGGTCAACCAACTAAAATGGGTTGCATGGGCATCTCATTTCTCTTAGTAATACTACCTAGTTGTTGACACCTAACACATTTTTTAACAAATTCAGCGGCATCCTTAAAAATGCTAGGCCAAAACAAACCACACATAAGAACCTTATAACCTGTCTTTTGGCCGCTGAAATGACCTCCACATGCAAATGAGTGTGCATGAGTCAACACCTCTTGAATCTCTTCATCCGGAACACACCTTCTCACCAATTGATCCGGGCCAACTTTAAACAAATCCGGCTCATCCCAAATGTATTGCTTGGCTTGTGCAAGGAATTGTTGCTTCTTTCTCTTGGCCCAATGCTCCGGTATCTTACCTGCAGACAAAAAGTTAACAATATTTGCATACCAAGGAACAACAGAAACAGTTAGTAAATATTCATCCGGAAATGTCTCGTTGATCTCCTTGGTTGAATCATCATCCATAACTTGAATTCTTGACAAGTGGTCCGCCACCACATTCTCACTCCCTTTCTTATCTCGGATCTCCAAATCAAACTCTTGTAGTAGCAAGACCCATCTAATTAGCCTTGGCTTTGCATCCTTCTTTTCCATCAAATGCTTAACCGCGCTATGATCTGTGTATACTATAACTTTGCTACCACAAATATAAGAACGAAACTTGTCAAGAGCATAGACAACCGCAAGCAATTCCTTTTCAGTGGTGGTATAATTCAATTGGGCATCCGATAAAGTCTTGCTTGCATAATAAATCACAACGGGTTTCTTGTCCACCCGTTGTCCCAAAACAGCCCCAATGGCAAAGTCACTTGCATCACACATGATTTCAAATGGCATGGACCAATTAGGTGATTGCAAAATGGGGGCTTCAACCAATTTCTCTTTCAAGGTTTCAAAAGCTTTTACACATTCATTATCAAACACAAATGGCACATCTTTCAACAACAAATTACACAATGGCTTGGTAATGACACTAAATCCTTTTATAAACCTTCTATAAAATCCGGCATGACCAAGAAAAGAACGGACACCCTTGACATTGGTTGGAGGGGGTAAAGTAGAAATGACTTTGATTTTGGCCCGGTCAACTTCCATGCCTTTCTTTGAAATCACATGACCCAAAACCGTCCCCTCTTGAACCATAAAGTGGCTCTTTTCCCAACTTAAGACCAAGTTCGTTTCAACACATCTTTTCAAAACCTTGGTTAGCTCATTAAGACAATTATCAAAGGTTTGACCAAAAATTGAAAAGTCATCCATAAAAATCTCTAAGGATTCACCGACCATATCTGAAAAGATACTCATCATGCACCTTTGGAAGGTGGCAGGAGCATTACATAACCCGAATGGCATTCGCCTAAAGGCAAAAGTTCCATAGGGACATGTAAATGTGGTCTTATGTTGGTCATCGGGATGAATAGCAATTTGGTTGTAACCGGAATAACCATCTAGAAAACAATAAAATTGCTGACCTGCAAGCTTTTCGATGATTTGATCAATGAATGGCAATGGGAAATGATCCTTGGAAGTAGCGGTGTTCAACTTTCGGTAGTCAATGCAAACCCTCCACCCGGTGATGGGTCGGGTTGCAATTTGTTCACCACTATCTCCTTTCACCACTTGAATTCCAGCTTTCTTAGGTACTGTTTGTGTTGGACTTACCCATGTACTATCCGAAATTGGGTAAATAATTCCAGCATCCAACCACTTAGCACCTCTTTCTTCACCACTTCACGCATATGAGGATTCAATCTCCTTTGAGCATCACGTGAAGGCTTTGCTTCAGAATCGGTGATTATCTTATGCATCACAATTGATGGACTAATGCCTTTCAAATCGGCAATTGTCCATCCAATAGCCGCCTTGTATTCCTTGAGCACCTTAAGTAATGCTCTTTCTTGCATTTCTTCCAAATTTGATGCAATGATCACTGGCAAAGTCTTTTCATCTCCCAAAAATGCATACTTCAAATGAGATGGGAGCTCTTTCAACTCAACTTGTGGTGGACTTTCAATGGATGGCTTGAGATGGGTGTCAATATGGTCCGGTAAACTCTCCACCAAATGAGTCCATGGTGGTCTACCTTCTTGAATTGCCATAATCTCCCAATCCTTTTCCTCCTTCTTCAATGTTTCACTATGCTCCAAGATTAACCTGTAAACCAAAGCACAATTCTCCCGTGTGTCTTCCTCATTTTCATGAGGAATACACTCATCAATGACGTCCGCCATAAAGCATTCGTCACTAACTACGGGGTTAGGAACACCAGCAAAAACGTTCAATCTTATCTTACGGTTGCCAAAAGTCATTTCAACCGTACCCCTTCTACAATCAATTAAAGCATTAGCGGTGGCCAAAAAGGGTCTACCCATGATGACATTGGGTTGCCTAACATTACCGCTTGGTGCAAAATCAAGTACCAAAAAGTCTACGGGGTAATAGAAGTCCTCCACCTTAACAATCACATCTCGGACAATTCCTCTAGGAAGTTTAAGGGACAAATCAGTCATCACCAAGGTGGTGTCGACTTTTTCTAGAGGTCCAAAGTCATATTGGTCATACAAACCTCCCGGAAGAATGCTCACACCCGCCCCCATATCCAAAAGTGCCTTATTCATTTTAAAATCACCAACTTGAATTGTAATTAAAGGCGCTCCCGGATCTTGGAGTTTAGGTGGGAGTATACCCATCACAACGGCACTAACTTCCTCATTTAAAACAATTTTCTTTGGAAGCTTATGATGCCGTTTTTGGGTACACAAATCCTTAAGATACTTAGCATAAGCCGGAACTTGCTTGATTATGTCAATAAGAGGTATATTGATTTTCACTTGTTTAAAAATTTCCCACATTTCTTCCTCATGGGGACCTCTTTTCTTAAGTGTAGGCCTAAGTTTTGGATCAATCAAAGCCAAAGAAAAGGAATGGTATTACCCTCCATATCCTTTCCTTGTTTTTCAGAAAATTTATCATTAGACCTATTGTTTTCTACCTCTTTAAAAGACACTTTTTTACTTGATTTAGGTAAAACAAGTTCCGGTTCATGCTCACTATCTTCATTTTCATCAACATCCTCCACCACACCATCAACAAATGGTGGTGGAGGAACAACATGATTATCATAAATCTTACCACTACGAAGAGTACTTACATTGTTGATTTCCACATTTTTGACATTCTTGGAACCGCCACTTTGATGTTGTGGGTTGATCTTCGTATCACTTGGTAGCTTCCCGGATTCTTCCTCAATTCTGATACATCCTCCGCCAATTGCCCAACTTGCTTTTGCAAACTCTCAACCGTTTTATCCCGAATCTCATTCTTCCTATCCATTTCTTTTAAGTAATCCATAATTTCCCGAGTTGACACATCGCTACCTCCCGAAGACCCACCTTGGTTATTACCTTGAAAGTTCCTTGGGTAGCCTCTATTGAATCCCCCTTGATTTTGACCACCTTGGTAATTCCCTTGGTTGTAATTTTGGCCTTGAAATGGTTGAGATGGTGCCCCACCGTTTTGGTTATTTCCTTGAAAGTTCGGGTTGAGTTGGTTTAAAGAATTGCCATATCTAAAGTTTGGATGATTTCTCATCCCCGGATGGTAAGTGTTGGAGTTCATGTCATATTGCTTCTTCTCTCCATACACTTGATTCACTTCTTCAATTTGATCCAAGTCTAATGGGCATTCCATAGCCAAATGTCCCAACTCATCACACCTTTCACAAATCGGATAGTCTTGAGATATTTGATAAACACCCCGATTTTCAGCCTTCCCCAACTTAGCAAACTTTTGCTCCAAGGCTTCAAGTCTATCTTTTGTAGCTTGATCACTAGTTGATGAAGAGGCTATTGGACGTCTTGCTCTCCTATTCGATTGAGCTTGCCTTTTTGAGTTCACACTCATCTTCTCCAAGAATTCCCAATCAACATCTTCGGGATTTGTCAAGAAAGTACCATTACTAATGGAGTTCACATCTCTTTCTCTTCCGATAACAAACCATCATAGAAAGCCGTGATCAATTCCCATTTAGCAATTCCATGATGGGGACATACTCTCAACAACTCATTAAACCTCTTAAAAGCTTCATAAAATGTTTCACCCGATTGTTGCTGAAAAGTTCTTATCGAATTCCTTGCATCACTAGTCTTTTGCATGGTGTAATACTCATCCAAGAATTGTTGTTGCATTTCAGCCCATGAAAAGATACTACCCGATGGCAATGTCAAGAACCATTGCTTTGCTTTATCCTTCAAAGTAAACTGAAATAAGACTAACTTAACTTCATCCGGTGAAAATCCTTGGCCTCCTATAGTACCACAAATCGCCTCAAACTCCGACAAGTGCAAATAAGGCTCTTCCGCCGCCATCCCATGAAAACTTGGCAAAATACTCAAACATTGCGGTCTAACCTCAAATGCTCTACCTCTCAAAACCGGTGGAACTATAGGTGAAGCATTAACGGCTATGGCGGGTCGAAAATGACTATCAACTCCTTGTGGTGGAGGTTGATAGTTCACATTTGGCATGGCCCGGTTATGTGGTTGGTAATTTGGTTGGGCAACACGATGGTTAAAGCGAGGTGGTGGACCTTGAGGAGGAACCCTTGGTCCGTGGTTTATGTATTGAGGTTGATTATATTGGGGTTGGTTGTATTGAGGTTGAGGATATCGAAGGTTTTGTGGTTGCTCATAATCTCCCCCATGGTTCCAATCATACCCATCCGAATTATTATCAAACCTCCCGTCATCCCAATGATTCACCCTATCATGAAGCCTATCATAAAACGACCCATCCGCATCCCGTGATGCATCTCCAATATGAGTTGGTGTTCTAGGTCGGTTTTGAGTTGTGTGACCACTCCTCATTAATGGGGTTGGGTTTCGTAGTGGAGTTTGATCTCGGTTATTTGGTTCAGGGTTGGTTTGTTCTTGAACTATGGGTTGGATGGTTGGTTGTGGATTTGATTGATCACTCATGTTTGCACGGTAAAGTTTCCTATTCCTTCTAGCTGTTTTCTCAATTTCCGGATCAAACAACAAAGGTGATGTATTCTTGGAATACCTCGTATGCATACACTACCTGTAAACCTGCACAATCAACACACCGCGTGTAATACTGAACTTACAAGAATGAGAAATGAAACAAACAAGAACTAAAACAAAACAAAACTAAACTAAATATTTTTGGATTTTTCTGAAAATTTTACGAAACTAAATTAAAAACAAAATTTCAACACTTTGCACACCGATTCCCCGGCAGCGGCGCCAAAATTTGATCGTTGTCGTTGAGCCGATCAAAAATAAAACTAAATACAAATATTTAGTACGGGTAAGTAGAGTATCGTATCCTCAGGGAATCATGGGAAAGTGTCAAATAAGTTACAAAATGTATTTAAACTAGGCATAAACTTAGAATTGAGTTTTGGATTGATTTGATTAAACTAGAAATGATCATAAACTTAACACAAGAATTTAATAATAAACAGGTAAGACCATTCTTATGATCCCAATTATGTTTTCAAAAGTATAACCTAACTGATATCCGTTGGAAATCACATAGACATGATTCGTTATAATTTGGAATGAATGAATTTCAGGAACCGATTAATTAGGTTGTGATGATTAATGATAATGAAACCAAGTAATTGACACAACTAAATTCTCTATTCAAAAATCAGATTACAATTAATAAGAGATTATTCCAATAATTAATGATTAACAATAAATTGAAACCAAAAGATAGATGGAAATCATTCAAGGTTAAAAAACATGTAATCATTCATTCAAATCCAAACAACATTAGATGCAAAACACAATTAAGAATTAAACATCTAATCCAACATAAACATAAGAAAGGTTGAATACAATTGTCTTACATAATTGTTCACATAAGAATGATCTAAGAGAATTAGCCTTCCATGTTCATCAATGAATCTTCAATTTGGATTGTCATCTCCTTTGAAATATGAATTGATGATGATTTTGGGGCTTGGGAATAGTGTATTGCTGCTCTAAAACTCAGAGATTAGGGCTTGTGTGTGTGTTAATTCGTTTATGATTAGTTACCCCAAGTTACAATTAAAACCCTTAAAATTCGACTTCTGATCAGTGGCTGGCGTAACCTACGCCCAATCTGGGCGTAAGGTACGCCCCTTGTAAATCTGCCCAGCGTAACCTACGCCAATCCTGGGCGTAAGGTACGCTTGTTGTATCTTTGATCTTCACCTGGCGTAAGCTACGCTTGATTCCAGCGTAAGGTACGGCCAAGACTGGCGTAACCTACGCCCTTTATAACTTCAGTTTTCCAGAATTCCAGAATTTGACTTTCTTTGACTTTGAGTTTCATTCGACTTCCTTTTCGACCCAATTAGTCCAACTAAGCACTTAGAACCTGAAACACTTAAACAAACATAAAAACGCCCTAATCGTCTATTAACATGCACAAGACAATCCGATTTTATCCATTAAGATCATGTCTTTTAGGCATTTATCAAATGCTTTTGTTGTGCTTGACTTTTTTAGATCCAACACGAACATTAAATATAAGATAATGACTACTCAACGTTTAAAAATTTTCCTAATACACAAGAGCATCTCCAATCATAATAAGCTTTAATAGCTTTTTTTGTTTGCCACATCATTTTAAGTTAAAAAATTTTACAAAAGCTTTTTGCATTAAACAAATATATATCTATGCATAAAAATGTTAGTAGGGATGAAATTGTAAAATATATGTAAATAACCACTTAAAAGCAAGCTTAGAAGGGGATAAAAAGAAAATTTAAAAGGACTTAAATTGAAAATTAATGTAAAAAAGCTATTGGTGTAAGAGGTTGAGGTTCCTCAACCTTTAGAAAAAAAAGCTTTACTTTACAATGGTAAAAAGCTTTTGAGTAACTTTTTTATAAAAAATAAGTCTTTGATAAACCTCCCATTGGAGGTGCCCTAAGATAATAACATATGAAAAAATCAAGTTGTAACATTAAGAAAAAGATTTAGTTAAATTCACTTGTCATATTTATGTAGTTTTAAGGGGATTTTTAGGTTAACATATAAAAAGATTAGTCATTTTCATTAAATATAAGAGGAGTAATATATATATATTTTTTGGGTTTTGCTAAACGAAGCCTTTAGGGCTTTCGTGAAGGTGCATTAAATAGTTGTACACTTACCATAAAATTCAGGGGTGGACTTTTGATATGGAAAGATACAAGTTTTTTATGCACGTTAAGTGAAGCCCTAAGGGCTTCATTTAACATTTTCTACTTTTATAATTAAACTTTAGTTTAATAATCCTTCTAATTCATTTAAAATTTGACATGTGTAATTCATTTATTCTCTTTCATCATTTCATCATAAATTAGGAAGATTATTAGGAGGATGAATTAGAAAATTAATCATTTTTCTAAATATTAATTATTGTTACATCTTAACAAAAAGTAGAAACTTTGATGAGCCCCCTTTGCATACAATATATACAAAGGATGAAACATACGTGTTGGTGGTTCATCGTTAAAGTCTTTATATCATAAGATTTTTTTCGGATTGGAGAATTACTTTTCACATGTATGAAGTGGGGTGAAGAAAAGTATCTTAGATATTTTCGAAAGTCCTAGATTTTACCTTAGTCATTCAAAGTAATTTTTTCCTGAACAACGAGTTAGTAGTTATTAGTTAGCATTCGAGACACTACAGTGACATCCAATTGGGCAGTATGCGGTGCTCGAACAGTGCCGTCTCTGGGGATTTATGGACCTTGGCCGAGAAAAAAAAAGGGCCCGGAGGATAGATGCAACAATTATAATTATATAAACTAAGATATAAAAACGATGATAAATGTTATAGCAAATTGGTTGATCAATTCTTGATAGTCTATATTATCTAATATTTCATTCTCAATCGCTATCATCGCCAATCCGCTAAGTCATTCTTGACCCATTGTAGCAATCAAATCTAAATTCAAAACACCCAATTCTATTTCTAAATTATGTCCGATTAACATGATCCATATTCCTACTTTATATTATAGCTATATGTGTATATATATATATTAATAACATCAACAATTTCAAAATACAAAAATAAAAAAACAAGATAAAAACTAAAACCTAAAAAATATAAATATTTTATGCATTTCATATTATGACATTAGATAAATTAAATAAAAAAATATGTCCTTTCATAATAATGACTGTGTTGCTTGTTACCTTTTAGACTTTTGTGAATTGTGTCATTCTTGTTACCTTTTAGACTTTTGTGAATTGTGACAATGACACGTAGACTTTAGCAGACTGCACACACAGTAGGCGCATGTTTAGGTTTTCCTTTTAAGATGTGTAATATTATTTTTTTATCCATAAAAGATGTGTAAGTGAGCTTTTTTTTGTTAAGTACTATTGTTTAATTTTTGGATAATTGTTAAAATTTGTAATGGGCTTAGTTAATAACATATATTTTTATTTATATACATAAAAAAATATAAAATTGGGCCCCCTAAAAAATCAGACCGCGGCCGGTCGGCCATCTCGTCCCATGCCTAATCCCCCCTGTGCTCGAACCACACATGTCTGGGATGAAACTCATGACTCTCGAATAGAAGTAAGAACAGTACGAAATATATATATTGTTTTCAAACCAACCTACTACCGACGGTCTAATTTAGTTTTAAAAATAAATGTTTCAAACAATGCGAATCAGGATAAGAAAAATAATATATCCTGCTAGCCTTTTGAACATCCTGCGATTAGTGCATGCAAATTAAGCTTTTCAAAATGCAAAAAAGATGGTGATAATATTGTTTAATAGTAATTGCTTTCCAGATGTTGGCTTGAGGATGATGAACCTATCCGAAGCCAATGATATGACCAATGTTTACTTCAAATTGATCATCATCTTCAATTCTTCTTTGATATTTCCTTCTGTTCGTGTTCTCCTTTTTGAAACTTTTATAACTTTTTAAGTTTTTTTACTCCACTAAACATATAAACCCTATTTTATAATAGGAAAATGGTGAAAAGAAAAACATATGTCACATCCTAAGATAGTACATAGTAGATACATTAATCAATTAATGCTTCATGAAATATTTGTTTTGTTTGGTAGTAAAACATAGACCGAATACCATTAACTTCATAAAATATTTAGATTAGATGTATTATTTTCTTAAAGCTAATAATTTTTCAAGAAATTTTACATTTAATAAAGGGTAAATGGAGGGAACCAAATCTCGGTATCACAATTGGATACTCATTGATTCACCCCGTTTAAGCCATATGATACCGGTACAATACTTCCATCTTAATCCACACATGATCTGGGTACCCCGAAGGATCGAACTCGCGTCTTTAGAACTTCAAATGTAGGTTTGGGGTTTATTGATAACAGATACCTTGAATGAATTGTTTTTGTGCCAAGTGTGTATCAAACTTAAGACTTTAAAATCACCAAGTGTTTCCTTAACCATTAGGTCAACTTCTTGTTGGTATAAAATTTAAATTATTCACATAGTTTCATGTAGTAATTTACACGCTACCCAACACGATCCAGGCTATACTATCATGATTGGTGGTTAATATATGATTAGTGAGATAAGGATGCATCTACAACGGAATTGACGATGTATTAGGGGACACAGAGTCACGGCTAGTTGAGGGCGGGTTGGCCTAACCCGTTGGGAAACACCGCCGCCGACCCAGCGGGTTGGCCAAAGGGTTGAATCGAGCGGGCTAATAAGCAGCGGAGGGTTGGAACGAGGGTTGGTCAAAAGTGACCGTTGGAAAAGGAATTAGCCGTTTAATGTGACCGTTTGATTAAAAAAAAATTCCCCCTTTATATTCTTTATATATACACTATCATTTTTCAACCCAAGACACAACCAAATCTACACTTTTATCACATATACCATACTTTTCACATGGATTCAAGGAGAGGAAAACAACAACAAAAAAACATAGCTAGTGTCTCACGAGGTCGGGGTCGAGGCGTATATCGACCTCATGTTGAAAGGCAATCGCAATTTCAACAGCTATATCAACAACAATATCAACAACAATCAAACTCACAATACTATATTCCCGATCCACTGATTACTCAACCTTATGTTCAAAGACAATCGCAATTCTCAACCGATGTATCATCCTCCTCCCCCTCCCGCAATGAATCCTAACCAATACGTTGTGCGCCAAACGGCCGAGATAGATATGGAGTCGTTCGATCCGTTCAAAAACTACCGTGACCCAACACCCATTCTCGATGACGATGATGATGAGTCGTTTCCGACACACAGAAGCTCCATTTGGTATAATTGTTACATTTATACCTTTTTATTTATACGTTTTTATTTGTTATATGTTATTTATTTGTTATATGTTATATATTTGTTATATGTTATTTATTTGTTATGTTATATATTTGTTATATGTTATATATTTGTTATATGTTATTTATTTCTTATATGTTATAGGGATTATTACCTATGGATGTAACTAGCTATGACAAAATGTCTATGTTATGTAAAGATCTCGTAAAATGTCTATGTAATGTAATGAACTTTCAAATTCTGGTTATTGGATGTACTCGGGTATATGTGGCAACCATATAAGCTGCCACGTGTAAGTTTTTGATTGGTCAGGTACATCCAATAATCGGGATTTGAAAGTTCATTACATGACATAGACATTTTACAAGATCTTTACATAACATAGACATTTTGTCATAGTTAGTTACATTCATAGGTAATAATCCCTATGTTATATATTTGTTATATGTTATGTTATTTATACGCTTTTTAATTGTACTTGAAGAAAATGTGGTTCAAGAAGAGGTTCCAAGAAGGAAATTCTCAAACCGAGCGGATAAAAAACAATGGATGCCGGATGAAGAGGTGGCGTTGGCTAAAGCGTGGGTTCATATATCAACGGATGTTACATCCAAGCGGTATACTTTAATTACGTTCATTATATATTACGTTCATTATATATATTACGTTATTATATATATATATATACTTTATATATATATATATATATATATATATATATTATATATATATATATATATATATATATACTTTAATTACGTTCATTATATATATACTTTAATTACGTTCATTATATATATATATATATATATGTATACTTTAATTACGTAATTACGTGAATTATACATATGTAGGGCGGTTTAAGAAAAAGTGGATGTGATGATTTGGATGTGATGACCGAAGCGTTGAAGGACTTCAAAACCAAGACCGGCAAAGATTTCAATCATGTCGCGGCGTGGAAGATTGTGGCAAATGAAGCAAAATGGAAGGAGACACCGCAAGTTGGGCAAGCAGGTTCGTCCCACTCGAATAAGCGGAGAAAGTCATCGGAGGGATGCAATTATGAGTCGTCTAGTAACGACATCGATGCTACTGTGTTGCCGGATTTGAACGAGGAGAGAACTCCTACTCGGCCAGGAAAAAACAAGGGGAAAACGAGTATTTTGGGTGGTGCATCATCAAGGGGGGATGCTTTTTCGGTGGAAGCCACTGAGTACGCGGCAAAGAAAAAGCAAAACATGGAGGAAACTAATGCGAAGACGCAAGCACTATTGGACGCACAACTCGAGCATTAAAGGGACAAGAGCATGAGGAGTGATTTCAAGTTCTTCAACACCCCACACGCAAACATCACCGATAAGAAAATGTTAGCGTGGATGCTTGAACAAAAGCGCTCGATTGCGGCAAGGCATGGATGGGAGTTTGATGAGTGATTTCTATGCTATTTATCTATCTAGTTTAGTCGTTGTTTAATTTGTTTAAGCATGTAACGAACTTTGTCTATTTTAGTAGTTTATGTAATGGATGGTTTTATATTTTATTTATATTGTTTTATTAAGTTGTTTTATGTTTTATTAAATTGTTTGGTTAAATTAAATGAAAAAGAAAATAAAAATATTTGGGAGCGTTGAAAAAGTTATGAATGTCTAAGAAATAGGTTGGGAGAGTTGGTTGGGAGGGTTGAAGGGGTAAAATGAGTTGAAGATATGTGATTGATGAGATTTGGGAGGGTTGAAAAAATGAATGTTATGACTTCTCCTCCCCTTACAAACTCCCAATATGACGCATAAGACATGATCTGATGTGGCGCCTGAGACTCAACAATTAAATGCGACCTCTAATTAAGCATCGAATGTTGGACATTCGCTTAAAAAAGGCTTAATGTGATGCATTCTCTTGAATGCGAGACATTCAAACAACATATTGTTATTTTAGATTGAGACACTGTTCTTAGAATCAATAAATCATTTTTCTTTGTTTTTTTTTATTTGAGATTAACTCCTATAAAAAATAAATTAGCTTTTTTTTTCAACTTTCATCCATTAAAATATCTAAACTATCATTCTTATTCACTAATTTAAATATCTCCACCTAATATACCTATAATACCCTTAATTAAGTTATCTACAACATAAATTTTTTAACCTTTAAAATAATTTACACTCTCTCATTTATATCAATTACTTTTACATTAGTAACCACATCGTCACTGCCTCCGCCACCTGTCAGTTTCTCACATCAATCGCCGCCACCCGCCACCATCGCCATCACTGTTGCTGCATTGCACGAGTACCCGTATAATTATATATAAAATAACTAATGTAAAAAAGAAATGAACCAAGGTTTTACCTTTTTTTATAAAAAAAAATGTAAAAACGAATATAGTTATGAGTTTTTTTGTTGATTTTTTATGGAAAATGATTAATCAACCTAACAAATCAATTTAACAATACGATGATGACTCTTGACTTAATCAAAGGAGAAGATTGAGGAAGAGAGCGGGTGGATTACACATGATAAAAGATCTAAGTTGATTATTAAGTTGATTTGTTAAATAGATTTAGCATTTCTCATTTTTTATTGTTGGAAAAAGAAATTCGCCACATCATGTTGTGTATGCATTGCATTAGTCGTTCAGATATGGTGACCGAGACTCAATAACAACTAACACAAGCATCACACTTAGAAAGACTCACTATTCTATGGAGAGTGAATCCATCTTCTAACAAATAAAACATGGTTAAATAAGTAGTTACGGAGGTTACTTATAGTTAATAAGTAGAGTTAATTGGAGTTAATTGCAAGAATCGTCTTTGTGGTTTGTTTATTTTCATGGTTTACATCAATTCTCAAGAACTTTGATGAAATTGGTTCAAAGTAGAAAATTGATCACTATGCAATGCATTTTCTTCATATACAAAGTGTATGTATTAATTATACAGGTGTATTATATAATTATATTATGCATATATTTTTATATATAATCTTAAAAATGTTTTGTGTAAATTTTATTGCCCAATTAAGTAATTATATTGTACATGTATTCTTATTTTAACTAATCATAACATTCCGTATACCTCATTTTAGTTTGGGTTCATATTTTGTGAATCACCTGAAAAAAAGAATTTTGTCCCCGAAAGGTTTAAATTACCCGTAAATGACGGAATGTCTAATATACATTGTGTTCCGTGCTAAAAAGCCCCCATACAAAATAGATCTCAAATTTAAACCTCTCGACAAATAACTATTATGAAAGTTTTTTTGTAATTTAAAATTTATAAAAGGTTTTCATTTTCTATGTTGCATTAGGTTAAAAAAACAACATATCATGATATCAATCTAAGTATTCTATGAACTTAATGGTATTCGGTCTATGGTTTACCACCAGATAATCTTTTGTGAAACATTAACTTCCATTAATCAACTAATGTATCTGAAGAGGTGACATATCTTTTGCTTTTCACCATTTTCCCATTATAAGATACGAGTTTCATGTTTAATGGAGTAAAAAGCTATAGAAGTTTCAAAAAGAAGAATTGATCGAAGATGATCAATTTGATACTAACATTATATTATATCCTTGTTAATATAAGGATATAGGCGAGTTACTATTCGTCCAACCACACATCCTAAACTAATAATCGGATTTTGCCACATCGCATTTTGTTCGAGGTTTCAAACACGAGTTACTTATTGTTTTTTTTTCATACTTTTTTTCTTTTGGGTTTCCAACCAATATATTGCAACTTTTTCGTCGCCATATCTCGAACTGTGTACCACATACCATTATGTACCACTATTTAGTTTTTCCCACACTTTTTTTTTTATGTTAACTAATATATTAAAAACTTTCATTTTAAATTATTTTCTTTCACTCTTAATTTTTGGTTTATTGTACATATAAAATATATGTATTCGTTAATATAAATTTTTAGAATCGTTTGTGGTTTTGACTTAAGCAAATATGTATTTTATATGTTAAAATTTTTAACTAACATATATAGCGACACATCATCAATAACAAAGCCTAATCACAATAATTGAAATCCAATATGGTTTTGCCCTTAAACTAATATATATTTGAAACAAACTTATCAATGACATAATCATACTAATTAGACGGTTAAGAGTTTAACGTAATTATAGTAGAATTTTCAACAGAATAGTTGAAGCCTCGCAACGCGGGGCCGAATTTTACTAGTTATCTCATTGGCTTCTGAATAGTCAATTTTAGTGTTTTCTAACTATTTTTCATTCTAAACGTATTTTAAAAGTTTTCTAAGGGTTTTTTAATAGATAAAGATATTTCTTTCATTTTCTTGAGATTCTAAAATAAAAAATTAAGAAAAAATTGTATTACTAAACACAACATAAAATTGTTAAAAGCTCTAAAAACCTCCCACCAAATGGATATTCGTAGACTTACATGTATTTGTAATTTTATGATCGATAATAAGAATCAATCAAAATCATAATCACATCGTGATTGTGTCTTTTGACGTTTCTAAAGCTTACGTTTTCACCAGATCGACATAAAGATTGATTTTAAAATGGCAAAATGGTGAAAAGTGAAGCATATGTCATGCTATGTCGATCATAAAGATAAATGCTTAGATATAGACTTCCAAATTACATGATGCATTTGAATAATTCTCCTTGAAATGACAACAAAGAATTACCCCAATCCGTAATTAATTAACTATTAAAATCTAAGAACATAGATGTTAAAAACAAATAATTCTTCTCTGGATTTTTTGAAACTAAATAATTCTTATGACTTGTGACTCATTAGGATTAACACCAAGAATTATAGTTTAACTCGACTCGAAGGATCGATGATTTGATGACTCGTGACTTGGAACATGACTCGACTTGTAAGAATCAGAATATTTTTAAATATTACATAATATAATATAATTATATATATATATGACGTTTTAGAAAAATATAAGTTCATTATTTAATATATTTACCACATATTCGATAGTTTTGAAGTCATAATTACAGTTTATATCAAATTCACACTAAAAGAATCAAAAATACATATATAACACACAAAATAATGTAACCATATATAATATATAATATCTAATATATAACCATAGTATCATACTACAATAATTATAAGTTTGCGACTCGCATTGACTCGGTCTAAGTTCACATGTAACACCGGCTATTTTGACCCGTTTGACTTTACATGTAAATTGACTAACGAATTAAATGAATGACATGATTTAAATTTATTTGAGGCTTATTTTATTTTAATATTTTTGAAAGGTGAATTTCGCTGGAAACTTCGTGTCGCGATTCGACAGCGGGAGGTCTAGCATACGTTGTCTTAACCGGATCCGCGCTAGAGAGCTCCCTCGAAGTAGAAATGCCTATTTTAAATACCCGATGGGGGGAAAACCCCCTACTAATCCGCCCTGATTTAAATTTATTTGAGGCTTATTGACGTGCTACATGTTAGACGAGGTCGTTTGGGCCGACTTATGTGATAATACGATACACGACAATGTTTAATTAACTAGAAATGTAATTGGGTTGACCCATTGACCCAACTAATTACCCAACCCTATCGTCCTAAAACCCTTACACTCCCATCCATTCATCCATTCATTGACTCTTTCACTTTCTCTCTCTATCTCTCTTGCAAGAAACACACACAAACACTCACTCTCTCTCTCTAAAATTTATTGCATCATTTATTGTTTTTGGGTTAGATTCAAGTTAGCTTAAGTGTAACACCCCAACAAGGCGGAATCATGAGGTTTACACGAATAGCACAGCACGACATGGAAATTATGTAGAGTTAAACTAAATGCATAAAAAGGATTGGACAATCCATACAAATCATTCAAGATTACAAGTACCGGATCAAACAAATGCATAAGGAGCACAACACCATCAAACGTTTAGAAAAAATATAGTTCAAAAGATGGATAACGATCCTAAGCATAACCCATGAGCGGGATCAAATGAATCACGGATCCATAAATAGTCCAAGTCCAATCCTAGCATGCAATCATTCATCCAATACGTCTTTGATTTACCTGTACAGCTAAAAAGTGTACTAAAACGTGTCAACATAAAGTTGGTGAGTTTGTAGGTTTTGGTAATAAAAATCAAGTGTCGGGATATCAACCGTTATCGATATACGAGGATTAGAATACCTAATCACGTCAAAGAAACCCTAAAAGGGTACACGTTAGCACAAGTCAATACATTCACGTCAACGTCTCAAACAAATCGTCAATACATATATATAACGTAGTATATATAATAACGTCATAACGTGGGTTCAACAACCCGTAACATGGCATGATCATACCGGGTGTGGATTCGTCAATCCACCGTCAACGTCTTACATAATATATAATATAACGTCTTTCGTCTTATAAATATATAATATGGATTAAACAATCCATAATGTCTTCGTCATAAATACGTATAATATAATATGGACACAATGATCCATAACGTCTTTCGTCACATCTAAACGTATGCAAACACGTAAACATAAGCAAACAATTAGGTATTTAACGTCCCGTTTCATATCATAACAAATTAAATCAACCGACAACCATTTTAACGACAAGTACACTTTCCACCCCAAATAAAGTAAACGTAGGGGCTACGAAACTCACCTTGACCGACAATGAGAAGTTATAATCAAGTTATTATCGTCCAATGATGGTCACACATGCACACCTATCATTATACACGTACATTTTATGTTAAGTCTTTAGTTCGGGTTCTAGTAACGACATTCGACTTTAATCGACTCTTGTGACTCGTATACAGTACTTGGGAAGTTGAGAAGGGACTCAAAAGAAAGCTTGACTCAAACCTAGAACCCTTGAAGTCAAGCTAGAAGAAGAATCAGGATGATGGACTTTAGGGACCACCGTCCCACACGCCATGCTTGGCGTCCCTTACATCGGTCAGAACCTAGCCCAGCGTCTGGCACGCTGACCACCACCGTCTCAGACGGTGGTCTGGAAGGTGAGCTTTTGGCGTCTCGTTACCGTTTCCCTAGCGTAAGACAGAGGAGTTGGTTCTGAAATTGAAAGTCACACATGGAGGCCACTGTCCAAGACAGTCCCTCCACCGTCCCAGACGGTATAAGCGTGTAAGACGGTCCTGGCCAACGACACAGACGTCCAGCCATGAGCACCCAGCGTCCCAGACACCAAGTGTTGGCGTTACAGACGCCACCTGCAGATCAGAAAGTGCTGCAGCAGCCCAAGGAAAACCATTTCGACCCAAAACACACCAAAACATCAATTTTAACCTCCAAAACGGCAAGAAAGGGTTTATAACTCAATTTTTGGTGCGAATAAGTATGAATGAACATAATTTAGCTTAACCCACAACACAAATCCATTCCAAAACACTAAATCCCTAACAAAAATCATTTTGACCTAATTTACAAACTTTAAAACCCCAATTTTGACTAAAAACGGATTTGACTCACATTTTGACCCAAGATTACTTACATTTGACTAGACACATGATTACAAGCATGAAATGGTGGATTTGGGATAGAATTTGCTTACCAAAACTTCCTCCAATTGACCAAATCCGAAAATGAGCTATATTTAGAGATTTCTTGCACCTTTAACCCAAATTTTTGATATGTTGTTAAGGAAATGATGAGGATAATGATTCTTGCACAAATCTTGTTATAAGAGCAATAAATGAGCTAGAAATTTAGAGAGGGAGAGGAGAAGTCTTGTATTCAATATAGTGAGAGAAAGGAAAGAGATGAAATAAATGGATGAGGGAGGGGGAAGACTTGGATGGGGTTTTGGATAGGGTTGGGTCAACTAGGTGGTTCATGGGTCAATTGGGTCGACCCGTGGATCACCCGATTACATTACTAGATAATTTAAAAGTCGTCTTACGTAATAAAATCGATCAATACGACCACATAGTCTCGATTAGCATATTACACGTCACTAAATCTTCAAACAAGGCATTAAATTAATCAACTAACTAAATTAGTTAGTCATTTTACACGTTTAAGTCAACAGGTCAAAAATAATTAAATCACATTTAATCACGTTAATTACAAGTCAAACGAGTCAAAATTTACGAATGTTACATTAAGCATCACCATCATCTTCTTAAATCATATCTCAAATTTAGTTTAATGACAGATTTCATTATATCAGTGGGAAGAGTGGTGATTATCATGTTTCTTAGTCTATCATCAAGGTTAACAAGCTTACGCTCGTCATCTGACCACTGTACTTCAGGTTTCACAATTTCAGCAACAATTTCAGGAGCATCAGCAGTAGCTCCTGGTGTCCTAGAAACCAAGGTGGGTACATATGGTCCCTTGGTGAGGATGGTCATAAGGTAAGGTTCAACTCCTACAAGGTGTAGGAGCATTCTCTCCTTTCAAGATCCAAAATCTTCAGTTTCGAATCTTGGTGGGATAGAGACATACCCAAAATCTCTGGTATTAACCAGAGTAGGAAGATGAGACATAATAAAGAAAAGAAAGAAGTACAGAAAAGCTAAAGGTTTGAAAAGATTTTAGTGCAGAAAAGTAAAGTAAAGAAAGATAAACAAATAATCTTGCAAACACTTTTCAGATCAGTTTCAGGGTATTGAAACACCGCTCTGATACCAACTGAAAGTCCCAAGTTTGCAAGGTTATGTAATTAACAACTAATGTAAACTACTTTAAGAATAAAAAACAAGAAAGTAAATAAGTTTAATCATATGTTTTATTGATTAAATAGTGAATACATGGTCGTATTTTAGAAGAAAGAAAAGAGAAATATTTTTTAAGTTTTTGACACACTAAAAACTTAACAATGTTACAAAGATGTAGAAACACACACTTAGTGTAAAATGTGGAACACACCAACAAGAGTGCGGCTAGGTCAAGTGATGCCTTATATAGAGTGAGAGAAGGCATCACATGACAACCCATTAGATGTTGACACTAGAAAGGTTGTCGATCATCTATTGGTGCGTAAGACTGATCTGCAGGTGTCTCTATCTTCATCTTGTTTGTTTCCAAATAGGGTATGAAAGAGAAACACCAAAGTACCATTTTGGTACAAGGTCACATGTCTTCATTCTGCTTGATCAACACGTGTCCTTGGGGACCAATCTTCTTATCTTCATTTTTCCGCCTATATTTGACTTACAAATCTTAGTGGTGAGTCATTGAACTTATCCTTAACTCTGAAGATAATGATAGTTGTTGAGGAGTCGCTGATAAAGTTCAGCGCTGAGTCTCCTCAGCGAATCCATGGCTCAACAGTTTATGTAACACCCGTCATTTTGACCGATCAACTCTAGCGAACACGTAAAACAAAAAATTGTCAATTTGAAGTAAATAAACTTTTGTAATGAAAAAGTAGGCATATGAATAGTGATTAGAAACGTAATTTCGAAGTAGATAATAATATGTCAATGAAATAATTAAATGAGCCTCGAGTTAAAAGTCTTAACTAAACGAATCATTTCTCGGGAGAAGCCGGAAGTGGACGCGAGAGTGATGAAGGAGAACAAAACCCATATCACCATCCTTTTTCCACTCATTTCTCACACACTCCTTATCTCAATTATCTCTCTCTTTCTATCTTTCTCTCTTTTTCTCCCTAGCAAAACCAAAACATCCTCTTTATCATCTTCTTGAGATTTTCGGATTTAGGGCTTGGTCGTATAATCAAAATTGTTAGTAAATCATTCCATAATAATAATCATCTCTAAAAGTCCAAGATTTATGGGTTATTCATGTGTTCTTCATCTCTTGGTCTTCAAATCCGAATTTGATTGATCAAGGAACTTTGGTAAGTGTTTTTCATCTTCAAATTACTTGTTTATGTTGTTACAAGTCTTAGATTACTATCAATTTACAAGGTTGTGGTCAAAATTGGTGTCTTTGAACAAAAAAAGTTCGATCTAGGGTTTTGAAAGAGGGGTTTTTGATTTAGGAAGTGGGTTAGTGAAAAGAGTTGATTTTTACACTTGTTTATACTTGATTTCAGTTGTGGTAAAGTTTGAAAGCTTGATTTGGCTTATAGGTTAGTCAATTTTGGTGTTTAAACTCGTTTTGCTGAAAAACAAACCCGATATGCGCCGCATGGGTTTTTCATGCGCCGCATAGTTTACCCCATAATACTCAATTTTGTAATGGCCATAACTTTCAAACCGTAAGTCCATTTTCGATGATTCAAGCGGACATAGAATCGTAGAAGAGTATACTTTCTGTTGGTAATACCCTTTTAAGGTGAACTAAAACTTAATGTTATACAAAAATGGGTTCAAAGTGAATTGGTCAAGTCTTGTTTAGCCGTTATGTAACGAAATGAAATGATTTCACTTGATTGTATCAAAACCTTATAAAATGGACATAATAAAGCCTTTATAATAATATTAGGTCAATATTTATAGGACCTTACCTTTTGAGATGCTTTAGGATTTATGTAATGCGTGTATGAATAGGTTTCGGCTCTCGTGGACATTGGTTCTACTTCCTTTCATCTTGGGCTTGTTATTGCTCATCACAGGTGAGTTCCGTAGCTCCCTACTCAATTGAGATTCGGGCTGAAAAGTGTATACATACGTGCTTGATTGTTTGATTGATTGGTTGATTGGCTTGAGTTACGATTTGTCTTATTGCTTGATTGATTATTTGATTGATTTGTTTGACGGTTTAACTTATTGTTGTTGGATTATGTTTTCGATTTGGATTATGTGATGTGATTAGGATAGTTGTACATACATGGAAGACGATGATACATTTAATGAGTTGTAGATGTGGTGGGAAGGCTACGGGTGACCCTATATATAAGCATCTATGGTTTCTTAAATGTAAAGTCGTATGAAATGTATGTGCGTTGTGGTTTCGGTTGGATTGTGGTACGATAGACTTGTGAATGGATTTGGTTATGCATGTACTTATTGATTGGTTCGACGTACTCCCAAGTATTCGTACTTGATGATTTGTACTACGTACTCCCAAGTGTCATACACTTGAGAACATGCTTTTGTACTACGTACTCCCAAGTGTCATACACTTGAGAACGCGCTTTCGTACGACGTACTACCAAGTATTTCATACTTGAGAACATTGTGGTTGTGGTGGTTTTTGTTGTTGTCGTGGTACACTTATGATACATTATTTGACGTCTTATTGTTTGGACACACATATTATGCTTTATCTAACTATTGTGAATAGACACTTGTACGAGTACTAATACGTAGCTAGGTTACGCCATGAGTAACCCTCTTTACATTCATGTGTGACGCGATGGTTTACCGTAAGTTATGATTTACTTACACTTTGTACATTTTATGACTCGTTTACACTTTGTACATATTATGACTCGCTTATACTTTATACATATTGTGACTTGGATGGCTCCTTGTGAACCATTACTACGAACTCACCAACCTAGTGTTGACCTTGTTTAGTACACTTTTCAGGTAATCAAGCGAATTTTGGATGTGAAGTTTGATTGTTGCTTATGTTGGACTCGGGCTTGGACTTATGTGGATCAAGGATTCATTTGCCCATTGCTTCACTTTATGCTTAGGATCGATAGCCATCTTTTGATTGTATTTTGTAGCGTATGATGGTTACTTGCTCCGTGTGCATTTTGTACTTTATATGCGATGTTTGGATTCACCGGATCCCTTTTATTCATTTAGACTTATTCTACGATAATTCCATGCATACGCTATATCTTTTCAGTGGCATTTAGAGCCTAGCTCGGGGTGTTACAGAATGGTGGCCCATGCTTGGTCGTAGAGAATTAGGCGGTTCGACCTAGACTACGGCTTAAGTTAAAACTCTTCATATAACATGCATGGTTAGGAATTTTGTGTGCAACGTGAATTATGAATTATGTGAACCCTAAAAGATGTACATTGTGAGTTCGTAGTTAAGACCAACTATGTGATAACTTGAGTACAACGTGATGAACGTGTGATGAGTACAATGTGGTTAACGTGTACATTGATTTGAACTTGATTGTGGTTGAGATGGATTGTTGTTATTGGTCGGTGATAGTTTGATGATTTAGGGCAAAGTGAAGTTATGGCATTAACATGGTATAACATTGTGGCAACCCTAAAATAGCCTGATCAACTATTTTATGGTCACCCGGTATTATAACAAGTTAATGACATCACGGATTGCACATGTTTGGCTTAGAGTATAATAAGGAACCGATATGCTGAATAGGAGTTGGTTGGGTGGAGGGTTAGCTGCTGGTACACCCTGTATACATACCCGGTCAATAACTAGAGAGCATATCGGATTCAGATTATACTTTAAACTGCTTGTTTTAGTTGCTTGTTTGTGTGATGTGTTGAATATGAGTACTTGGTTTTGATGGTGGAAAATTGTTGTGAACTTGGCACGAGAACATGATAGATAACGATTACTTGAGAACTTTGATAACATGTGTAGTGTGTTGGCATGAAAGCACTAACTACTAGTGCGACTAACAAGAGAGCAATAACGAGGCTAATCCACGGGTCATAAACTCTAGAACTATTATTATGGTTGGAATTTGGTAGTAGAATGACATGTTGTTTTAAATGTTTTAGGTGCAATTTGAATCGTTTAGTTGCTGAGGAATTTGGTGTTGATTTGTCTACACGTCCATGATTTAGACTAGTGTTGACATTATGGTGAACAATGAGGATATTTTGTTTAATAGTATGTGAACTTGAACATGTATGAGACGTTGTTAAACTTGGTTGTATGCAGGATATGAGATATTTGGTGATGCATGCGTAAAATGTATTAATCAATGGAGAATTATATGAATCGATTTAACATACTAGTTTTATTGCATGAGTATGAGAAACTATGTTGTTAAGCGTGATTTTATGCATGATGTAACGGAAATAGATAATGCATGTGTAGGTGTGTTAATTGGAAATAGCTAAACTGTATGCATGAGATAAGCGAATACGGTGATGCATGTATAAATATTTACTCAATGGACAATTATATGAATAAGAACGGTAGACATATTTAATAACTTGAGTATGCCCAAAACTTTATTTCTTAACTTAGTTATAAGAACGAATCGGTAATGATTGAAAATTCATGCATAGTTATACCCAACGTAGGAGAGATTGTATGTACGACTTGGTATGCGAGATTAGTTGATATACATGCAAAATCTTACCTTCTAACTTGGTTATGTGGATGAATTGTTAGGAGATGCGGTAGAACGAGTATGGTTGCTGTTATGGGTGAAATTTCAAGTACCAATATCCTGAAGGTCCAAGATCTTGACATGCTAAGATCTTGACATAGTTGAATATTCTGATTACTTATTAATATTTTGCTAACGTTATGTTTCAACTATTATTATCATTTCCACATGAGATAAGCATGCAGATTCCAGAATATTCAATATAAAGCCAAGGAAAATATCTCCAACGGTAAAGAAAGGATTTCACACATGGGATTAAACTTCAACACGCAAAGAAGACTTAGTCTGCCAAGATATTCGGACTTCAAGTTGATTTCAGCATGAGGAGAAAAGCTTCAACGTTCACAAGACTGGTCAAGATATGCTCCAACGTTCAAATCAACGAAGACCTGGAAGATCCCTACAATTTCACATAGTTAGTTAGATCCTAGGTCTATATAATGAAGAAGGCTGATCGATCTTAGGGACATCGTATTTTTTATTCACAGCATACTACTCACTTGTATTCACATACACTGTTCTTGTTACTTTCATTCACACACTTAGATACATCGATCAACCGAATTCCACCATTGTAAACATTTTAACAACCATTAATAAGAGAACAAAGGCAGGGACGATTGCTTCCTCCCGGGGTTTTTATGCCGGCGATCCTTAAAGGATTAAGGGCTTTTCCTCGTTAACAAATCTCGGTGTTCTTGCTCTTTACTCTTTACTTTTCAAGCATTATTTATAAGATCTTTACTTTGATTAGCAATATTTATCATTAGTTCTTTTATTTCGATACTTATAATTCTAATTATCATTGTTTTAGACCTTAATTTCTTGTTTAGTCGACATAATCGTTTATCAAATCTTTTTATTAAACGCATCTTTGAATCTCAACATATTTTACAAGCCCTTAACCTCACGAACAAAAGTTTGGTTACATTATTAATCTAAGTCTTCATCGTAGATTATCTTAGGTAAATGTTTGACCAAAACAATTTGGCGCCCACCGTGGGGCAAAAGGTGCTTTCGATCGATTAAAAATTCTTTAATTTTTATCAAAACCAATTTTCCGAAATTAAATCCGATAATGTCGACTCAACCAACTAACTCTTCACAAAACACTCCTGATGTTTCTTCTTCTATGATGCCTCCTCCTCCAGGAAATAATTCGTATCCAAGAAACAAGAATAATGCTGTTCGAATTCCGAATCAAAGCAAAGACAAAGGGCCTGCTGATCAGAGTACTGAATTGAACACTGCTGGTGACATCCCAGCAGGAAATCCATCTCAAACAAATACTGGATCTGGACAAGCAGGACGATCGGGATTTTATAACGCTGAAGGCTATCCAAACCCATTCAATATTGGATCTAAAGAAGCTGCTCAAAATCTTGATCATGAAGAAGTTCCTAATTTGTTTGCTATTTTGCAGAAACTTACCGATACTGTTGCAGCTAATCAAGAATTTAATCAGACTCAATTTAGGATTTTGGAGTCCAGGATTACAGAAAATGGACCCCCAATTACCCCAAGAAATTTATTTTCAACTCCAGGAGCATCTGCAGCCCCTGGATCTGCGCCGTTTAACACGCAATTCCCAACTTGCAACTCAGAATTTTGGGAGCAATATTCCTCAAAATACTCATGCTGCTGGGACATCTGCCACTATGGGCGCAGGTTTACATAATTCTAATAATTTTACTGGATCATTTGCTTTTACTAATCCATTGCAGGGACAAGGACAAAATGAATATATCGCAAGAGAGTTTCATAGTCTTAAAGATATGATCTCTAGTGTTCCTGGATTTTGCAATCCAATCCCAGAAGTCAACCCTGCATCCTATCTTATTAACAGATATGGTGACAGGATTGCGAATATAGAAATTCCAAAGAAGTTTCAAGTTCCAAATATGAAGCCATATGATGGAACTACTGATCCACAAGAGCATATTGCATTATATCTGGAAAAGATGGAAACAATACCTATTCCATCCAATCTAAAGGAAGCCTGCTTATGTAGAAGCTTTGGATCTACACTTTCAGGATCAGCCTTAAAATGGCTGCAGAGTTTGCCTCCTTTATCTATTAACTCTTTTGCTAATTTAACTAATTTATTTTATAGTCAATTTTCATGCAGTAGAACTTTTGAAAAATTGACTGATGATCTTTATAAAATTATTCAAAAGCCACACGAATCGCTTAGAGATTTTATGACTAGATTTACAAAAGAATCTCTTAATATTCCTAAATTAGATATGTTGACCGCTATACAAGCTTTGCAGAGAGGTCTCCATAAAGGATCCAAATTCTAAGAAGATCTTATAATGACGCCATGCAGGAATCTGGATGAGGCAAAAGCAAGAGCTGCAAGATTTATAAGGCTTGAAGAAAATGAGCTAACATCTTACAAACTAGAAGCTTTGTCATATGATCGCCCAAATCGGAAGGCAGAAACTCCAGTGTATAAGCCAAGAAATAAACCATACATCCTATCTTATTAACAGATATGGTGACAGGATTGCGAATATAGAAATTCCAAAGAAGTTTCAAGTTCCAAATATGAAGCCATATGATGGAACTACTGATCCACAAGAGCATATTGCATTATATCTGGAAAAGATGGAAACAATACCTATTCCATCCAATCTAAAGGAAGCCTGCTTATGTAGAAGCTTTGGATCTACACTTTCAGGATCAGCCTTAAAATGGCTGCAGAGTTTGCCTCCTTTATCTATTAACTCTTTTGCTAATTTAACTAATTTATTTTATAGTCAATTTTCATGCAGTAGAACTTTTGAAAAATTGACTGATGATCTTTATAAAATTATTCAAAAGCCACACGAATCGCTTAGAGATTTTATGACTAGATTTACAAAAGAATCTCTTAATATTCCTAAATTAGATATGTTGACCGCTATACAAGCTTTGCAGAGAGGTCTCCATAAAGGATCCAAATTCTAAGAAGATCTTATAATGACGCCATGCAGGAATCTGGATGAGGCAAAAGCAAGAGCTGCAAGATTTATAAGGCTTGAAGAAAATGAGCTAACATCTTACAAACTAGAAGCTTTGTCATATGATCGCCCAAATCGGAAGGCAGAAACTCCAGTGTATAAGCCAAGAAATAAACCCTACACAAGACATGTAGATAATCAACTAAATGCAGTGGAAGAAGATGATGGGGTCGAATATCCTGCCGTGTCAACATACTGCTTCTCAGTAGGAACACCTGGTATTATAATGGCGCTGTGAGATCTTGGAGATAAAGTGAGGTGGCCACAAAAGAAAAATGATTCTTATTTCAAAAAGAAGGATCCTAGCCAATGGTGTGCATATCATGAAGACTTTGGACATCTTACTGAAGATTGCAAGATGTTGAGAAGGGAGATATCCACTCTTCTGGCTAAAGGATATCTTACAGAACTCCTTGGAAGAAAGAAAGCTAGAGATGTTGAGGGCATGGATTTTTCCAAGCCTAAGCCAACTCAAAAAGCAGATTCTCCACCTCCAGATGCAAGAGTAATTAACACTATTTCCGGTGGATCGGAAGTATGTGGGACAACATATTCAGCAGCAAAGAGATTTGCAAAACAAAGCAAGACAGATAAAGGAGAAAGAAGCGTGAAGAAAGCCTCAATTTCAGACTCAGATATTGTTTCTTTTGAGGAAAATGACTTCGATGACATATTGGAGCCTCATCACGACGGTTTGGTTGCTACTCTTTTTATTGCTAACCATTATGTTCGCAGGATTTTGATAGATAATGGCAGCTCAGTAAATATAATCAAACTGGAAACCCTGAGAAGAATGGATATTTCTGAAGAAAATATTATTGGCAAGGCATCACCATTAATTGGATTCAGTGGCGAGACCAAATATAATGTTGGTAAAATTAAGCTACCGGTATATGTTGGAGGGGTTAATTCCATGCAGAAATTTTGTGTGGTCGACACTCTTCCAGGCTGCAACATAATTTTGGGAAGGCCCTGGATTCATGAAATGAAGGCAGTACCATCAACATATCACCAATGTGTTAAATTGCCAACACATTGGGGAGTGGTCACTGTTAAAGGAGATCAACAAGAGGCTAGAGAATGCTATACATCCACCATGAAGTCAGTAGCAAAGCCAACTTCACAATAACAATTACAGAAGAGGATCTTCGATATTGGTGAACCAGAGGAGCAAGACGTTAAAGAAGTTATTTTGGTCCCTGAAGATCCTAATATCAAAGTATTATTAGGCGCAAAGATCTCGAAAGAATTGGAGGTCAAACTTACTGATTTTCTAAAAGCCAAAATGAAGACTTTCACTTGGAAGCAAGAAGATATGACCGAAATATCTAGAGATGTGATTACACACAAGCTTGGAATTGATAAAAGTTTCAAGCCAATCCAACAAAAAAGAAGAAAATTCGCTCCAGAAAGAAATGCAATTATACAAGAAGATGTGGAGAGATTATTAAAGGCGAAAATGATTAGGGAAGTAAAATTTCCTGAATGGCTAGCAAATGTGGTGGTGGTGCAAAATAAAAATGGAAAATGGAGAGTTTGTGTAGACTTCACTGATCTCAACAAAGCCTGCCCAAAAGATCCATTTCCACTGTCACATATTGATGCAATGGTCGATGCAACTTCTGGACACGAGATGCTCACATTTATGGACGCTTCTTCTGGATTTCAGCAAATTCAAATGGAACCTGAAGATCAAGAAGCCACCGCCTTCATGACCCCTACAGGTATTTATTGTTATATTGCTATGCCTTTTGGTCTTAAAAATGCAGGTGCAACATATCAAAGGCTAGTTAACATGGTGTTCAAAGACCAACTGGGGGATATGACATGGTGGTGAAATCAAAGAGAGCTGAAGATCACTTGAAAGATCTTGAAGTGGCCTTCAACATCCTGGACAGATATAACATGAAGCTGAACCCTGCAAAATGCAATTTTGGAGTTGGCGCTGGAAAATTTCTGGGATATATGGTCACTAAAAGAGGAATAGAAGCAAGCCCAGAACAGATCAAGGCTATCTTGAACTTGAATTTAAAGATATTCAAAGATTGACTGGGAGATTGGCAGCTTTGAATAGATTCATATCAAGATCTTCTGATAGGTGTAAAGAATTTATGACATCTTAAAGAAGAACAAAAAATTCGAATGGGGAGAAAAACAAGAAGAAGCTTTCCAAGAGTTAAAGAAGTATCTATCTACTCCACCATTGCTGGTGAAGCCTGAAGATGGTGAGCCTTTATATCTTTACATGGCAGTATCCTCAAATGCAGTCAGTGTTGTCTAAGTAAAAGAAGAAGGAGGTCAACAACATCCGATCTACTATGTAAGTAAAAGTTTAATTGATGCTGAAACCAGGTACTCTCATCTCGAAAAACTCATACTTGCATTAGTTATGGAATCTACTAAACTTAGACATTATTTTGAAACGCATGCTATACATGTTAGGACTAACTACCCTATAAAATGCGTATTAAGAAAACTTGAAGTATCTGGTAGAATGGCTAAGTCGTCTGTGAAATTAAGTGCTTTTAATTTAATTTATGAACCTAGGACTGCTATAAAATCTCAAGTTTTAGCCGACTTTGCGGCTGATTTTAGTACTGATTTGCAACCTGAAGTAGATTTAGAGGTAAAAATGTTAGAAGAAGCTACTGAAAAATGGATTTTATACACTGATGGTGCAGCTAATGTTAAAGGAATAGGACTAGGTATCGTACTAAAATCGCCACAGGGGGATATCATACCCCAAGCAGTTAATTGTCATTTTATAGCCACTAATAATGAAGCAGAATATGAAGCTTTAATTTCTGGTATGCAATTAGCTAAGGATATGAACATTAGAAATCTTAAGGTATATGTAGATTCATTACTTTTAGCAAATCATTTTAATGGGATATATGCTGCGAAAGGTGAAAAATTAATGCAATATTTAGAAATAGTGAAAAAACTAGCTGAGAATTTTGACTTATTTGATATAGAACAAGTGCCTAGAGAAGAAAACACTGAGGCTGATGCTTTAGCAAATCTAGGATCAACACTTAAGATGTCACCAGAAACTAGGATTCCTATAATTCATGTTTTACATCCTGCTATAGAAAAAGAATCAACTAATATATTAGCCATTCAAGATACAGAAGCTGAAAATTCTGGCGACAATCAAAATTCATGGACTATACCAATAATAGAATATATAAATAATGGGACAATCCCTAAAGATGAAAACCCAAAGGCCTTTCGCATGAAAACAACACATTATTCTATGATAAATGGTATTTTGTATAGAAAATCTCTTGCAGGACCATATCTTAGATGCTTAGAATATCCTGAGATCAATGAGGTTCTTAAAGATATACACGAAGGAGAATGTGAAATCACACAGCTGGAAGATCTTTATATTCAAAGATCTTGAGAACAGGTTATTATTGGCCAACTATGAAACAAGATGCTGAAGAGTATGCGAAAAAATGTGATGCTTGTCAGCGACATAGCAACATTTATCATCAGCCAGCTGTTTTGGTCAAAAATTACCTAAGATAATCTACGTCGAAGACTTAGATTAATAATGTAACCAAACTTTCGTTCGTGAGGTCAAGGGCTTGTAAAATATGTTTGAGATTCAAAGATGCGTTTATTAAAAGGTTTTTAAAGAACGATTATGTCGACTAAACAAGAGATAAAGGTGTAAAACAATGATAATCAGAATAATAAGTATCGAAATAAATAAAATTACGATAAATAATACTAATCAAAGTAAATAATGCGTTAAAGGTAAAGAGTAAAGAACAAGAAGACCGAGATTTGTTATCGAGGAAAAGCCCTTAATCTATTGAGGATTGCCGGCATAAAAACCCCGGGAGGAAGCAATCGTCCCTGCCTTTGTTCTCTTATTAATGATTGTTAAATGATTACAAATGATGGAATTCGGTTGATCGATATATCTAAGTGTAAAATAAATGAGAGTAATGTGTGTGAATACAAGTGTGTAATGAGCAGTAGATAAGTGATAGATAAGATGCCTATGATCGATCAACCTCATTCTTTATATAGACCTAAGATCTAACTAACTAATGCGAGATTGTAGGGATCTTCCAGGTCTTCAGTACTCGAACGTTAATGTATCTTGACCAGTCAAGTGAACGTTGTAGTTCTTCTCCTCGTGCTGAATTAAACTTGAAGTCCGGTTATCTTGGCAGACTAAGTCTTCTTTGCGTGTTGAAGATTAATCCCACGTGTGAAATTCTTTTTCTACCGTTGGAGATATTTTCCTTAGCTTTATTCTGAAATCTGCATACTTATTTCACATGGAAATGATAATAATATTTGAAACATAACGTTATCAAAGTATTAACAAGTAATCAGAATATTCTCCTACGTCAAGATCCTGGGCTGTCAAGATCTTGGAGCTTCAGGATATTGACACCTGAAATTTCACCCATAACAATTGTCCCCAAAGTTATTTTAATAAAATCTATTTTGTTGAAATAACTTTGAATCTTCTAGAGAAAACTTTGACCGGAGTCAATTAGTAAATTTCGAAACCATCTTAAAGATAAGATGCGTGTAAGTAGGATAACCAAGAGTCTTGATTTGATAGGTAACTACTTTCACGGTTCATTTTCTATCTTTTCACCCCTCTATATAAGGCTACATATTTTCTCTTTGAAAGTCACAAATATTTTTCATGCTTAAAAAGGTACTCATAATATTTTCAGTTTCCATAAACTCCCATAATATCACAATGTCCGAAGTTACAAGTGGCGAATCTCATCTTCAGATTCAAGATCCTCCAAGAGTCGATTGGGGGGTCAATAAATCAGAGAAAAGACTCCTTCATGTAAGATAAACATTCTAAGTTTTGTTTATTTATTTTTTTATAAAAACTGATTTTCATCTCTTTCTACAGTGCTTCTCCCAAATGCGATACGCACATATGGAAGTCGCAAGGATTAAGGACGAGGAACTGAAAAGCCAGAATCAATACATTCAATGGATTCTAGAGTCAAGGAAAGCCCAGGCGTCAAGAATAAAGGAGTTAGAAACAGAGTTGGCTAAAACCAAAGAAGAACTTCAAATGGCAAAAGTGGATTTGATCTACTTAAGGGTCGCCAAAAAGTTGAAGCCTAGTATCTCTGACTAAGAAGTTTTTTGTGGGCGATGAAGGATGTAATGCAAAGGCCAGAGCCCACATTTTTAGACTCTTTTGTTAGTAAAGACTTGAATTGGTAGGGGATGTGTTTTGTAGAATAACAATGTATTTAGGAGGGGCGACATTGATCTGGAATGATCAATCATGGTTGTAAAACTGCTTCTGAGTAGTTTTTTGTAAATATCTTTTTGAATGAATGAAATCTGTTCTTTGATCCATTTCATTTTCAAACTCGAAAACCAAGAATGTTTGTAAGGGTAAAAACGGAAAATAATTAATCAATTATGTGACGTCATATGTCAGTTAATAATTATTCTTGACTTATTTGACTACATCAACAGTAAGTAATCTCATCAACGCAGTAATTAAGGAGTAAGATACAAGCACCTTTTTTCATAATTAATATCCAGTTGTAGGCTATGATCTTTGGCTTGCAGTATCTTTAATTATTATGAGTCTCCATTATTTATTCCTGCATTGAAATAATATATATGGGACTGTATTGAATTTTTGGAAGGGATTAAAATTAAGAAGGGAATTCTTAATTTTAAGATTCTCGTAGGGACATTGGTTTTCAAGATATAGAGGGTGTCTCAATATCTTGAACTTGATTGGGAGGCGTGGTTAGCCTTTTTCGTATGTTTTGTACGATGAGTGGCGTGGTTTGCCAATTCGGGAGATCGATGGTAACATCGATAACCAACAGAATTAATTTCGACGACCTTGGAATTTAACCCTTCAACCGTGAAATTAATTATCGTGCGACACGGGCGAATTTAAGAGAAGGTGAAAACCTCCAACCATAAGTTGGCGTGAAAGCCAAAAGGTAAAGACCTTGTTCCACGTTGTAATGCATGTGTTTGATTGTGAGTCCCTTAAGTTCGATGGTTAACCAGGAAAGTGCAAAATACAACAAGTCTAATAAGCACTAGATTGGACTAGTATTACTTTAATATAAATGCAAGTATATAAATAAAGTAATACAAGACTTAAAGCAATAAACAAGTAAAGTGGAACATTATGTATTTTTCATGGGTATTTTATTTATGATGTTAAATAAAACACAAGGTTGTTGCGGAATCAAGATAATACAATTAAGTATGTATCCTAACAACCTATGAGTTACAAATGATCTATATTTGTCAAATAACTCTTTTAGGATCGAGATACTTAAAGTTGTGAAGTATCCCAGTTTAAGATCGAGAGTATTTGGACAAATTCACTTCAATGCAAAATGAATGCTTAAAAGTATTTATGTCAAGGAAATGACTTTGTATTTATAGGCAACAAAATTCACCAATGAATTTTGTGCCGTACAAATATGGTTGCATACATTTAATGATCCGACAAGAACATTAAATGTATTGGATAAGGAATAAGGATAAAGTCACATCAAATGCAAGTGTATCCTTTTATCCAACCACCTTTACACACGTGTACTTTGGTAAAGAACAAGTGGATTGTTCTTTGGAAAGTGTGTAAAGGGAAAAGTCAATCCTTGATATCAGTGTTCAGACTTGTAGGATCTAGAACACTGACAATCCTCCAGTGTACAGATCTGGTAAGACTTTCCAGTGGACTCCGCCATTTGCTAAGTCTTCTTTCTTCAGACTTCAGTCTTTGACTTCAGTCAGAATGTCTTCAGTAGAGTTGATCTGGACTGGGGTGAAGTCCAGTGAGATTATCTGGAGAATACTCCAGATTTCCTATACAAGTATTTGCTCACTGGTCTTCCATTATTTCTGGACAAATCTTCAGAGGGACTCCAGATTCCAAGTCTGGAGTAGGTCCAGTAGAACACGATTCTGGTCAGATCTTCAGTAAGGCTCCAGTAGTCGAGTCTCGAGCGAGTCCAGTAAATCTGGACTAAATCTGGACCTAACATTGATGATATTGATTATCCTTGAAGATCTATAAAGCACAAATCTTAGAAACTGACGTTAGCCATTTGGCTAACGCCACTCCGACGCTCAAGTCAGTATCATTGTTTTGAAATAAAATAAAATAAAAGGTAAACAAGATAAAAAATAAAATTCAAGAGTAAGAAATCATACCTGATTTTGTCAAAAGACAAAATTAATCATACATGGTAGGTTTTGAGATGAATAGCATTCCAAGCTCTTGGAACTAGATTACCTTGTAAATCTTGAAGCCAATAAGATCCTTTTCCAGCCTCTGCCTCAATTAAATAAGGACCTTCCCATTTTGGATTCAATTTGCCATCTGGCTTGGCTAAAGCCTTCTTGAGAACCAAATCACCAACTTAAAACCGTCTTAATCTTAAATTCTTATTATAAGACTTGGCAATTCGTTGTTGATAAGCTGCTATTCTTATCTTGGTCCTTTCTCGTAATTCAGTTACAGCCTCCAAATCTTCAAGTAACAACTCTTTATTTTTCTCATAAGTTAAGAAACTAATTCTAGCAGTAGGTAGATCCATTTCAGTAGGTAGAACTGCCTCAGCTCCAAAGACAAGTGAGAATGGCGTTTGTCCAGTGGCACTCTTTGAAGTTGTTCGATCAGCCCATAAGACAAATGGCAATTCTTCAGCCCATTTTCCTTTAGCTTGTCCCAGTCTTTTCTTCAAATTATTCATTATGATTTTGTTACTTGATTCTGCTTGACCATTAGCTTGTGGATGGACAGGAGTAGAGGTAATCATCTTGATACCCCATCTTTCACAAAAATTTGTAGTTTTCTTCCCTATGAATTGTGATCCATTATCACAAATTATCTCTGCTGGAACTCCAAATCTTGTCAATATATTTCTTTTTATGAAGGATATGACATGTGATTCATGGATCTTGGCGTATGCTTCAGCTTCAATCCATTTTGAGAAATAATCTGTCATAGCCAAAAAATATTTTTTCCCAGCTGAAGATTCTGTCATTGGTCCAACAATATCCATTCCCCATTTCATAAATGGCCATGGAGACAGAACTGGATACATGGGTTCTGCTGGTTGATGATAAATGTTGCTATGTCGCTGACAAGCATCACATTTCTTCGCATATTCTTCAGCATCTTGTTTCATAGTTGGCCAATAATAACCTGTTCTTAAGATCTTTGAATATAAAGATCTTCCAGCTGTGTGATTTCCACATTCTCCTTCGTGTATATCCTTAAGAACCTCATTGGTCTCAGGAAATTCTAAGCACCTAAGATATGGTCCTGCAAGAGATTTTCTATACAAAATACCATTTATCATAGAATAATGTGCTGTTTTCATACGGAAATTCCTTGGGTTTTCAGCTTTAGGGATTGTCCCAGTATTCAAATATTCTATTATTGGTGTAGTCCAGGATTTTTGATTGTCCCCAAAATTTTCAGTTTCTATATCTTGAACGGCCAATATATTAGTTGATTCTTTTTCTATAGCAGGATGTAACACATGAATTATAGGAATCCTAGTTTCTGGTGACATCTTAAGTGTTGACCCTAGATTTGCTAAAGCATCAACCTCGGTGTTTTTTCTTCTCTAGGCACTTGTTCTATATCAAATAAATCAAAATTCTCAGCTAATTTTTTCACTATTTCCAAATATTGCATCAGTTTTTCACCTTTTGCAGCATATGTTCCATTGAAATGATTGGCTATAAGTAATGAATCTACATATACCTTAAGGTTCCTAATGTTCATGTCCCTAGCTAATTGCATACCAGAAGTTAAAGCTTCGTACTCTGCTTCATTATTAGTGGCTATGAAATGACAATTCACTGCTTGGGGTATAATATCCCCCTGTGGCGATTTTAGTATGATACTTAATCCTATTCCTTTAACATTAGCTGCACCATCAGTGTATAAAATCCATTTTTCAGTAGCTTCTTCTAACATTTTTACTTCTAAGTCTACTTCTGGTTGCAAGTCAGTACTAAAATCAGCCACAAAATCGGCTAAAGCTTGAGATTTTATAGCAGTCCTAGGTTCATAAATTAAATTAAAAGCACTTAATTTCACAGACCATTTAGCCATTCTACCAGATATTTTAGGTTTTCTTAATACGCATTTTATAGGGTAATTAGTCTTAATATGTATAGCATGCATTTCGAAATAATGCCTAAGCTTAGTAGATGCCATAATTAATGCAAGTATAAGTTTTTCAAGATGAGAGTACCTGGTTTCAGCATCAATTAAACTTTTACTTACATAGTATACAGGATGTTGTTGACCTTCTTCTTCTTTTACCAAGACAGCGCTGACTGCGTTTGAAGATACTGCCAAGTATAGATATAGAGGCTCACCATCTTCAGGTTTTACCAACAGTGGTGGAGTAGATAGATATTTCTTTAATTCTTGGAAAGCTTCTTCTTGTTTTTCTCCCCATTCGAATCTTTTATTTTTCTTCAAGATGTCATAAAATTCTTTGCATCTATCAGAGGATCTTGATATGAATCTGTTCAAAGCTGCCAATCTCCCAGTTAATCTTTGAACATCTTTAGCATTTGATGGAGACTTCAAGTTCAAGATAGCCTTGATCTGTTCTGGGCTTGCTTCTATTCCTCTTTTAGTGACCATATATCCTAAAAAATTTCCAGCTCCTACTCCAAAATTACATTTTGCAGGGTTCAGCTTCATGTTATACTTGTCCAGGATATTGAAGGCCACTTCAAGATCTTTTAAGTGATCTTCAGCTCTCTTTGATTTTACCACCATGTCATCTATATATACTTCCATCGTATCCCCCAGTTGGTCTTTGAACATCATGTTGACTAGCCTTTGATATGTCGCACCTGCATTTTTAGACCAAAAGGCATAGCAATATAACAATAAATACCTGTCGGGGTCATGAAAGCGGTTGCTTCTTGATCTTCAGGTTCCATCTGAATTTGCTGAAATCCAGAAGAAGCGTCCATAAACGTGAGCATCTCATGTCCAGAAGTTGCATCTACCATTGCATCAATATGTGGCAGTGGAAATGGATCTTTTGGGCAGGCCTTGTTGAGATCAGTGAAGTCTACACAAACCCTCCACTTTCCATTTTTCTTTTGTACTACCACCACATTTGCTAGCCATTCAGGAAATTTTACTTCCCTAATCATTTTTGCTTTTAATAATCTCTCCACGTCTTCTTGGATAATTGCGTTCCTTTCTGGAGCAAATTTTCTTCTTTTTTGCTGAATTGGCTTGAAACTTTTATCAATTCCAAGCTTGTGTGTAATCACATCTTTGGATATTCCAGTCATATCTTCCTGCTTCCAAGCAAAAGTCTTCATTCTGACCTTCAAAAAATCAGTGAGTTTGACCTCTAAATCTTTCGAGATCTTGGCACCTAATAAAACTTTTACGTTAGGATCTTCAGGGTCCAAAATAACTTCTTTAACATCTTGCTCCTCTGGCCCATTGACATCGAAGATCCTCTTCTGTAATTGCTATTGTGAAGTTGACTTTGCTGTCGACTTCATGGTGGATGTATAACATTCCTTAGCTTCTTGTTGATCTCCTTTAACAGTGATCACTCCCCAAGGTGTTGGCATTTTAACACATTGGTGATATGTTGATGGTACTGCCTTCATTTCATGAATCTAAGGCCTTCCCAAAATTATGTTGCAGCCTGGAAGAGCGTCGACCACACAAAATGTTTGCATGGAATTAACCCCTACAACATATACTGGTAGCTTAATTTCACCCACAGTATATTTGGTCTCGCCACTGAACCCGATTAGTGGTGACGCCTTGCCAATAATATTATCTTCAGAAATGTCCATTCTTCTCAGAGTCTCCAGCTTGATTATATTCACTGAACTTCCATTATCTATCAAAATCCTGCGAACATAATGGTTAGCAATAAATAAAGTGACAACCAAACCGTCATGATGAGGCTCCATTATGTAATCAAAGTCATCGTCTTCAAAAGAAACAATATCTGAATCCGAAATTGAAGCCCTCTTCACGCCTTTTTCTCCTTTATCTGCCTTGCTTTGTTTTGCAAATCTCTTGGCTGCTGAATATGTTGTCCCACATACTTCTGATCCACCAGAAATAGTGTTAATCACTCTAGCATCTGGAGGCGGAGAATCTGCTTTTTGAGTCGAATTGGGCCTTGCAAATTCTACACCTTCAACATCCTTAGCCTTCTTCCTTCCAAGGAGATCTTTAAGATAACCCTTGGCCAGAAGAATGGAAATCTCCCTTCTTAACATTTTGCAATCTTCAGTAAGATGGCCAAAGTCTTCATGATAAGCACACCATTGACTGGTATCTTTCTTTTTGTAATAAGAATCATTCTTCTTTTGTGGCCACCTCACTTTGTCTCCAAGATCTCTAAGTGCCATTATAATGCCAGGTGTTGATACTGAGAAGCAGTATGTTGAAAGGGCAGGATATTCGACCCATCATCTTCTTCGATTGCACTCACTTGATTGTCAACATGTCTTGTGTAGGGCTTATTTCTTGGCTTAAATACTGGAGTTTCTGTTTTCCTATTTGGGCGATCATATGATAAAGCTTCCAGTTTTGAAGATGTCAGCTCTTTTTCTTCAAGCCTTATAAATCTTGCAGCCCTTGCTTTGGCTTCATCGAGATTTCTGCATGATGTCATTATAAGATCTTCTTGGAATTTAGATCCTTTATGGAGACCCCTCTGCAAAGCTTGTATAGCAGTTAGCATATCTAATTTAGGAATATTGAGAGATTCTTTTGTAAATCTAGTCATAAAATCCCTAAGTGATTCGTGTGGTTTTTGAATAATTTTATAAAGATCATCAGTCAATTTTTCAAAGGTTCTACTGCATGAAAACTGACTATAAAATAAATTAGTTAAATCAGCAAAAGAATTGATAGATAGAGAGGCAAACTCTGCAGCCATTTTAAGGTTGATCCTGAAAGTGTAGATCCAAAGCTCCTACATAAGCAGGCTTCCTTCAGATTGGATGGAACAGGCACAGTTTCCATTTTCTCCAAATATAACACAATGTGCTCTTGAGGATCGGTAGTTCCATCATATGGCTTAATATTTGGAACCTGGAATTTCTTTGGGATCTCTACGTTCGCGATCCTGTCACCATATCTATTAATAAGATAGGATGCAGGGTTGACCTCTGGAATTGGATTGCAGAATCCAGGAACACTAGAGATCATATCTTTAATCCTCTGAAACTCTCTAGCGATATATTCGTTTGGTCCTTGTCCCTGCGATGAGTTAGTAAAAGCAAATGATCCATTATAATTATTAGAATTATGTAAACTTGCGCCCATAGTGGCAGATGTCCCAGCAGCATGAGTATTTTGAGGAATGTTGCTCCCAAAATTCGGAGTTGCAGTTGGGAATGACGTATTAAATGGCGCAGATCCAGGCACTGCAGATGCTCCTGGAGTTGAAAATAAACTCCTTGGGGTTATTGAAGGTCCATTTTCTGTAATTCTGGATTCCAAAATCCTAAATTGAGCCTGATTAAATTCTTGATTGGCTGCGACAGTATCGGTGAGTTTCTGCAAAATAGCAAACAAATTAGGGACTTCTTCATGATCGAGATTTCGAGCAGCCTCTTCAGATCCAATATTAAATGGGTCTGGGTGGCCTTTGTCATTGTAAAAGCTTGATCGTTCCGGTTGTCCAGCATTTATTTGAGGCGAATTTCCAGCCGGTGTGTCGTCGACGATGTGGAATTCGTTACTTCGATCAGCTGGTCCTTTGTCTTTGCTTTGATTCGGAATTCGAGCAGCATTATTCTTGTTTCTTCGATACGAATTATTTCCTGGAGGAGGGGGCATCATAGAAGAAGAAACAGCAGGAGTGTTTTGTGAAGAATTAGTTGGTTGAGTCGACATTATCGGAATTAATTTCGAAAAATTGGTTTTGATAAAAAATCAAAAGAACTTTTAATCAATCGAAGCACCTTTTGCCCCACGGTGGGCGCCAAATTGTTTTGGTCAAAAATTACCTAAGATAATCTACGTCGAAGACTTAGATTAATAATGTAACCAAACTTTCGTTCGTGAGGTCAAGGGCTTGTAAAATATGTTTGAGATTCAAAGATGCGTTTATTAAAGGTTTTTAAAGAACGATTATGTCGACTAAACAAGAGATAAAGGTGTAAAACAATGATAATCAGAATAATAAGTATCGAAATAAATAAAATTACGATAAATAATACTAATCAAAGTAAATAATGCGTTAAAGGTAAAGAGTAAAGAACAAGAACACCGAGATTTGTTATCGAGGAAAAGCCCTTAATCCTTTGAGGATTGCCGGCATAAAAACCCCGGGAGGAAGCAATCGTCCCTGCCTTTGTTCTCTTATTAATGATTGTTAAATGATTACAAATGATGGAATTCGGTTGATCGATATATCTAAGTGTAAAATAAATGAGAGTAATGTGTGTGAATACAAGTGTGTAATGAGCAGTAGATAAGTGATAGATAAGATGCCTATGATTGATCAGCCTCATTCTTTATATAGACCTAAGATCTAACTAACTAATGCGAGATTGTAGGGATCTTCCAGGTCTTCAGTACTCGAACGTTAATGCGTATCTTGACCAGTCAAGTGAACGTTGTAGTTCTTCTCCTCGTGCTGAATTCAACTTGAAGTCCGATTATCTTGGCAGACTAAGTCTTCTTTGCGTGTTGAAGATTAATCCCACGTGTGAAATCCTTTTTCTACCGTTGGAGATATTTTCCTTAGCTTTATTCTGAAATCTGCATACTTATTTCACATGGAAATGATAATAATATTTGAAACATAACGTTAGCAAAGTATTAACAAGTAATCAAAATATTCTCCTACGTCAAGATCCTGGGCTGTCAAGATCTTGGAGCTTCAGGATATTGACACCTGAAATTTCACCCATAACAATTGTCCCCAAAGTTATTTTAATAAAATCTATTTTGTTGAAATAACTTTGAATCTTCTAGAGAAAACTTTGACCAGAGTCAATTAGTAAATTTCGAAACCATCTTAAAGATAAGACGCGTGTAAGTAGGATAACCAAGAGTCTTGATTTGATAGGTAACTACTTTCACGGTTCATTTTCTATCTTTTCACCCCTCTATATAAGGCTACATTTTTTCTCTTTGAAAGTCACAAATATTTTTCATGCTTAAAAAGGTACTCATAATATTTTCAGTTTCCATAAACTCCCATAATATCACAATGTCCGAAGTTACAAGTGGCGAATCTCATCTTCAGATTCAAGATCCTCCAAGAGTCGATTGGGGGGTCAATAAATCAGAGAAAAGACTCCTTCATGTAAGATAAACATTCTAAGTTTTGTTTATTTATTTTTTTATAAAAACTGATTTTCATCTCTTTCTACAGTGCTTCTCCCAAATGCGATACGCACATATGGAAGTCGCAAGGATTAAGGACGAGGAACTGAAAAGCCAGAATCAATACATTCAATGGATTCTAGAGTCAAGGAAAGCCCAGGCGTCAAGAATAAAGGAGTTAGAAACAGAGTTGGCTAAAACCAAAGAAGAACTTCAAATGGCAAAAGTGGATTTGATCTACTTAAGGGTCGCCAAAAAGTTGAAGCCTAGTATCTCTGACTAAGAAGTTTTTTGTGGGCGATGAAGGATGTAATGCAAGGGCCAGAGCCCACATTTTTAGACTCTTTTGTTAGTAAAGACTTGAATCGGTAGGGGATGTGTTTTGTAGAATAACAATGTATTTAGGAGGGGCGACATTGATCTGGAATGATCAATCATGGTTGTAAAACTGCTTCTGAGTAGTTTTTTGTAAATATCTTTTTGAATGAATGAAATCTGTTCTTTGATCCATTTCATTTTCAAACTCGAAAACCAAGAATGTTTGTAAGGGTAAAAACGGAAAATAATTAATCAATTATGTGACGTCATATGTCAGTTAATAATTATTCTTGACTTATTTGACTACATCAACAGTAAGTAATCTCATCAACGCAGTAATTAAGGAGTAAGATACATGCACCTTTTTTCGTAATTAATATCCACTTGTAGGCTATGATCTTTGGCTTGCAGTATCTTTAATTATTATGAGTCTCCATTATTTATTCCTGCATTGAAATAATTTATATGGGACTGTATTGAATTTTTGGAAGGGATTAAAATTAGAAGGGAATTCTTAATTTTAAGATTCTCGTAGGGACATTGGTTTTCAAGATATAGAGGGTGTCTCAATATCTTAAACTTGCTTGGGAGGCGTGGTTAGCCTTTTTCGTATGTTTTGTACGATGAGTGGCGTAGTTAGCCAATTCGGGAGATCGATGGTAACATCGATAACCAACATAATTAATTTCGACGACCTTGGAATTTAACCCTTCAACCGTGAAATTAATTATCGTGCGACACGGGCGAATTTAAGAGAAGGTGAAAACCTTCAACCAAAAGTTGGCGTGAAAGCCAAAAGGTAAAGACCTTGTTCCATGTTGCATGTGTTTGCTGAGTGATAGCTGATGCATTTTTACCTGTCTAGAACAATCTTAACACTAAAATTGTTTTGAGGAGTTAACTCATAATTTATAGATCTGCATTTCCATGTTCCAAACCTTTAGATCAGAGTTTCTTGGTGTGTCAATACCGTTTCTAGGTAGCGTACCTGCAACTGCCATTTTGTCGGAATTAAAAGAATCCATACCTTGAGGTCGTGCTTCCTCTAGGTTGGAAATTTCTTTCATGACCTCTGGTTTATGATTTATCTTTTGCCGTTTTAAGTCTTCAATTCCCAAGCTTTCTATAGCGCGAGGATCTAAATCTTTGGATCTTTCTATAATTGCTTGAAGTTTAAGAACATCTAAAAATCTCAGCTGTAGTATTTTTAGATCTCTTATAATTTCAGAACTTCTTCTTTCTAAATCCGTTTCAGTTCTACTAATGATAGAAAACAGATTTTTGTTAGCATACAAAAAAGGGTAAGAACGTTTGAGTCCTTTCCTTGCATCAGATGTCCCTGTGTTTTTATTTTTGAAAAACATTTTCCCTTGTCTATTCGACATAATCTGACAAAAAGACAAATTTTGATTTCTTGAAAAGCACCTTTTGCCCCACGGTGGGCGCCAAATTGTTTTGGTCAAAAATTACCTAAGATAATCTACGTCGAAGACTTAGATTAATATTGTAACCAAACTTTCGTTCGTGAGGTCAAGGGCTTGTAAATATGTTTGAGATTCAAAGATGCGTTTATTAAAAGGTTTTTAAAGAACGATTATGTCGACTAAACAAGAGATAAAGGTGTAAAACAATGATAATCAGAATAATAAGTATCAAAATAAATAAAATTACGATAAATAATACTAATCAAAGTAAATAATGCGTTAAAGGTAAAGAGTAAAGAACAAAAACACCGAGATTTGTTATCGAGGAAAAGCCCTTAATCCTTTGAGGATTGCCGGCATAAAAACCCCGGGAGGAAGCAATCGTCCCTGCCTTTGTTCTCTTATTAATGATTGTTAAATGATTACAAATGATGGAATTCAGTTGATCGATATATCTAAGTGTAAAATAAATGAGAGTAATGTGTGTGAATACAAGTGTGTAATGAGCAGTAGATAAGTGATAGATAAGATGCCTATGATCGATCAGCCTCATTCTTTATATAGACCTAAGATCTAACTAACTAATGCGAGATTGTAGGGATCTTCCAGGTCTTCAGTAGTCGAACGTTAATGCGTATCTTGACCAGTCAAGTGAACGTTGGAGTTCTTCTCCTCGTGCTGAATTCAAGTTGAAGTCCGATTATCTTGGCAGACTAAGTCTTCTTTGCGTGTTGAAGATTAATCCCACGTGTGAAATCCTTTTTCTACCGTTGGAGATATTTTCCTTAGCTTTATTCTGAAATCTGCATACTTATTTCACATGAAAATGATAATAATATTTGAAACATAACATTAGCAAAGTATTAACAAGTAATCAGAATATTCTCCTACGTCAAGATCCTGGGCTGTCAAGATCTTGGAGCTTCAGGATATTGACACCTGAAATTTCACCCATAACAGACGCCACATCTGATGTCTTATGCGTCACATTGGGAGTTTGTAAAAGGTTAATTTGCCACATCATGTTGTGTATGCATTGCATTAGTCGTTCAGATATGGTGACCGAGACTCAATAACAACTAACACAAGCATCACACTTAGAAAGACTCACTATTCTATGGAGAGTGAATCCATCTTCTAACAAATAAAACATGGTTAAATAAGTAGTTACGGAGGTTACTTATAGTTAATAAGTAGAGTTAATTGGAGTTAATTGCAAGAATCGTCTTTGTGGTTTGTTTATTTTCATGGTTTACATCAATTCTCAAGAACTTTGATGAAATTGGTTCAAAGTAGAAAATTGATCACTATACAATGCATTTTCTTCATATAAAAGTGTAATATTATACAAGTGTATTATATAATATAATCTTAAAAATGTTTTGTGTAAATTTTATTGCCCAATTAAGTAATTATATTGTACATGTATTCTTATTTTAACTAATCATAATATTCCGTATACCTCATTTTAGTTTGGGTTCATATTTTGTGAATCACCTGAAAAAAAGAATTTTGTCCCCGAAAGGTTTAAATTACCCGTAAATGACGGAATGTCTAATATACATTGTGTTCCGTGCTAAAAAGCCCCCATACAAAATAGATCTCAAATTTGAACCTCTCGACAAAGAACTATTATGAAAGTTTTTATGTAATTTAAAATTTATAAAAGGTTTTCGTTGTGTATGCATTGCATTAGTCGTTCAGATATGGTGACCGAGACTCAATAACAACTAACACAAGCATCACACTTAGAAAGACTCACTATTCTATGGAGAGTGAATCCATCTTCTAACAAATAAAACATGGTTAAATAAGTAGTTACGGAGGTTACTTATAGTTAATAAGTAGAGTTAATTGGAGTTAATTGCAAGAATCGTCTTTGTGGTTTGTTTATTATGGTTTAGATAAGTAGTTACGGAGGTTACTTATAGTTAAAAGACTCACTATTCTATGGAGAGTGAATCCATCTTCTAACAAATAAAACATGGTTAAATAAGTAGTTACGGAGGTTACTTATAGTTAATAAGTAGAGTTAATTGGAGTTAATTGCAAGAATCGTCTTTGTGGTTTGTTTATTTTCATGGTTTAGATCAATTCTTAAGAATTTTAATGAAATTGGTTCAAAGTAGAAAATTGATCACTATACAATGCATTTTCTTCATATAAAAGTGTAATATTATACAAGTGTATTATATAATATAATCTTAAAAATGTTTTGTGTAAATTTTATTGCCCAATTAAGTAATTATATTGTACATGTATTCTTATTTTAACTAATCATAATATTCCGTATACCTCATTTTAGTTTGGGTTCATATTTTGTGAATCACCTGAAAAAAAGAATTTTGTCCCCGAAAGGTTTAAATTACCCGTAAATGACGGAATGTCTAATATACATTGTGTTCCGTGCTAAAAAGCCCCCATACAAAATAGATCTCAAATTTGAACCTCTCGACAAAGAACTATTATGAAAGTTTTTATGTAATTTAAAATTTATAAAAGATTTTCGTTTTCTAGATATTGCATTAGGTTTAAAAAAGCAACATATCATGGTATCAATCTAAGTATTCTATGAACTTAATGGTATCCGGTCTATGGTTTACCACCAGATAATCTTTTGTGAAACATTAACTTCCATTAATCAACTTATAATGGATCTTAAGACGTGACATATGTTTTGCTTTTCACAATTTTCCCAATATAAAATACGAGTTTCATGTTTAATGGAGTAAAAAAGCTATAGGAGTTTCAAAAAGAAGAATTGAAGATGATCAATTTGATACAAACATTGATCTCATTGGCTTTTCTGAATATCAATTTTAGCGTTTTCTAGCTATATTTCATTCTAAACGTATTTTCAAATTTTTCTAAGGTTTTAATAGATAAAGATATTTCTTTCATTTTCTTGAGATTTAAAAATAAAAAACAAAGAAAAAATTGTAACTTTTCGAAAGAAAAAAAAAAGAAAAAATTGTATAACTAAACGCAACATAAATGTTTTTAAAAGCTCTAAAAACCTCCCACCAAATGGATATTCGTAGACTTACATGTATTTGTAATTTTATGATCGATAATAAGAATCAATCAAAATCATAATCATATCGTGATTGTGTCTTTTTACGTTTCTAAAGCTTACGTTTTCACCAGATCGACTTAAAGAATGATTTTAAAATTGCAAAATGGTGAAAAGTGAAGCACATGTCATGCTATGTCGATCATAAAGATTAATGCTTAGATATAGACTTCCAAATTACATGATGCATTTGAATAATTCTCCTTGAAATGACAACAAACAAGTAATTACCCTAATCCGTAATTAATTAACTATTAAAATCTAAGAACATAGATGTTAAAAACAAATCATTCTTCTCTAGATTTTTTGAAACTAAACAATTACTCGACTCGAAGAATGATTTTATGATTCGTGATTTGGACGTGACTCGACTTGAATGAGGATTTTTATGGTAAATGATTCATAACTATATATTTTTTGTATTTTAAATACGTATGTAAATTTCAGGTGGTAAACAAATAATTTATGAATCTATGAATGATTACGTTTCGACATTCATATCCATATCTGTCACACCCCGTTGTAGCGGAAATACAAGGTTAACAAATAATTGCGTACTAATCAGAAGGTAAATAGAGATTTCATCCATTAATGCCAATACATGTTCAATACAAGTACAATCGTTCAAATGTGGACCCCAAAATACGGATACAAGTCATCCTCATTTGGAATTGGGCCCACTAAATACGAGTTCAATAAATTGGACAGTCTAATAGAACTAAAGCTAATAACATGAGAGTCCTCAAATGTCTGATGCTAATTGTACGTCCAATGTCAAAAGAATGGCCCTATAATGCCATAGATGATCCAAGACTTACTGTTGGTTACCTGAAAAGCATGAAATTTGAGAGGATCAACTATCGAAATAGTTGGTGAGTTTACAGTGTGTTTGACCAAAAGACCAGTCGTCATTGGGAGCACACAATGACATGTAGTTATTTAAGACACGACAGCCGGGAGCAAAGTCCGACAATATTATGACAAGACAGCCGAGATCAATATCCGACAATAAGACCAAGATGCTTAGGTTATTACTTCCAACCTACCTTCAGTGTTTATATATAGGGTGTACCATCGGCGTACCCACCACACCTACGGTATGTTGACAATAGTTTTATCGTCATTGTGAGAACACAATGACATGTAGTTATTTAAGACACGACAGCCGGGAGCAAAGTCCGACAATATTATGACAAGACAGCCGAGATCAATATCCGACAATATAACCAATATGCCTCGCACAGGATTTCCCGTCTAAAAGTGGGGTGCGGACCAATATACCTCGCACAGGTCTCCCGTCTAAAATGGGGTGCGGACCAGTATACCTCGCACAGGTCTCCCGTCTATAATGGGGTGCGGACCAGAACAAAGACAGTCAGGCACTAAATCTGACAAGACAACCATTAGGATCTCATAATGGTGATAACTACATAGGGGCAACATTTTAGTTCGTCAAACACAAAGAACAATTTAGTCAGCCGACAACATGGCAAGTCAAAGTCATTTAGTTCAATATTTCATAAGACACGTATACACATTTTCAGGCAGCCGTCAACATGGCAAGACATAAGACAAATGATTTAATTTACCAAATCTCATGGCATAGACAAAGACAAATCATTTATAAAGTAGTCGTGTATACAGTACATGCTTTTCAGGCCCAAAGTAAAAGGGAAAAGGGCGCCATAAACTCACCTTAGCGATCAACGAGCTAAAAGTATGAGTAGTCCGAGAAAATGAGCAGTCTAGTCTCCACGTCTATCCAAAACCTAGGATATGAGTACCAATGGTGAGGATCAACTCTCACGACGACAAGTATCCTACGTACAACTACTTAGCTATCAACCCTAGAATGCCACGACCAAGAATGTGATTTAAACGTCCATTTTATATGACTCAAATTACTAACGTCAATGACATTGTCAATATAGGGTAGTCTAAAGTACCAATTCGTATAAACGAAGTTTAAGTGTCCAAGATGTCAAAATCTGAAATCGTCAAACAGACTCCAACCTCGCGGCGCGACCTAGGCTGTGCAGAACCTCGCGGCGCGAGCCTGAAGGGTCGCGGCGCGAGTCTGGTTCAAGGTGCTGGTCTGCTCGAATTTATACACACCTCGCGGCGCGAGATGAGCCACTCGCGGCGCGAGTTTCACCTGGTCGAGTGAAAACTTGGTTTTTGACCATTTTTAGCAACCCAAATCGTTTTCTAATTCAACCTTTGCATTACAACAAGTGCAAACATGTTCTATAGACCTGGAAACAAATCCATTTCGCTAACCATAAACAATTCCAACACTTTTTGATTTCAAAGACCCATTTCAAACCAAATTTCACCTAATAACCAAACCCAAAACTCATTTCATACTCCAAGCCTAATTATTCAATCAATCATACTGAAATTAACCCATAAGATGGAATTAAATCAAATCAAAAGTTTAGAGAAATAAGTCACTTACCAAATTTTGTGTTCTTGAGATAATAAAGATGAAGATGGTGATGATGATGATAATACCCTTGCCAAATGATTATTCCCTTTTTAATTTCCCATAAGATTTCAATAACAATCAGATTTGATGGAGTGGAAAATGTTTTGTGTGTGTTATGTGTGTGTGTTTGTTCGACCAGCCAAAAGGAAAAGAAAGGGGGGGGGGGGGTGTTTGGTTGTTTTGTTCCTAGCCACAAAGAAAGAAACCGGCCCATGTGGCCAATATTGTGATATTTTTATCCCTTAATTTGGTAAAATGTTTACGATTAAATACCGTATGACTAAAAGGTTATAATTTAAAGTAAAGGTATTTTCCCCCATCTCATTTTAGTTAAGACAAACCAATAAAACTTCGACAAACTAAACTTTAAAAGTATTAAGTCTAGACAGTCTATTTATTTTGTACAAGACATAACCTTTAAATATTTATTTAAAGTTATATTTAAGACTCGGCATTCGTCTAGATAGCTAATAGTCTACGTCATCAAGATACGTCTAACTTGACTAAGTCAAAAGTCCAAAAGTCTAATAATTTCCACGTCTAATGACTGTCTAATTGAGATTAAGACTAACCCGATGTTAATTAATTACGAGTTTTCACAATATCCATATTCATTTACATCTGGATGATCTATTAAAGATGGATCGGATGAGGCGGATAACCACCGAATTGATCGAGTATCCATTACCAATTTACCATCCTTGAATAGAACTAATGCATATGTGTCTGTGTGCAATTTCAACACCCCAATTATGAAGGTGGTATATTACTTTCTATTTAATTTTCTGCACCTTACATAATGCAATAAGTTTTCTATGTTCCAAAATAATGTCATGGGCTTTTTATATAGGTCAAACTTAATGTTATAATTTCGTTTTGTTTGTTAAAAGGTCTTCAGTATATCTGTATATGTTGCAAACCGGTCACCCATGTGATCTTATTTGGGTCAAAATATTCATAATCAACATTACGTGACACCTTATCATACAATAGTAAAGTTCCACACGTACTTTTGACTATTTATAGGAAAAACCTCCAAGATGTGTCACTCTGGAGATCGAGTTAATCCCGTGACCTAGCATATACGACTCCAACCAGTTGATCTAGCTTTCATTGTCAATTTAAACTATAATTAAAGAGTCGTAATAAAAGTGGTAATTCAAAACTAATGTGAACTTTCCTAAACCAACACATCCTCTTATTCTTATACTCTACAATCACTTCAACACAAATGTTCATGTGTTGTACTTTTGAACAATATTCATGTATACCACGATACATATTTCTAGCCATCAAATCAACAAACGTTAAATATGATGGCAAAAGGTCTTCTCCCCCAAACAAATTGATCAACGTTCCACCAATGAGATTATCGACGTGACATCCAAACCGACCTTTCCAAATCGGAAGGGGTTCAGGATGACATATACGTTGACTCGATCGATAAAGGTATTACCCAAGAAATGATTGTAGAAAGTACCCCCACATCAAGAGGACTAGTTCATGTTGTATGTTGGTTTAGTGGTTCAAGTTTGGTAGAAATGATTGATATGGACGGTGGGATTTCAACGGATTACACAATATACACACTTATAAACACATACCACATGATATGTCCATAACAAATTACTACGTACTACTAGTTATTTCCACATGACAAGCACGTGATCTAGACCTTTTTGCCAATAATTCAAAATTTAGCCATTGGTGCATAAGATAGTCAAAAGAGACAGGTCAACTCTCTCCACTAGAGAATAGTCTGGATACCATTTTAGGGTTCCTCATTAAAAGTTTTCAAGATTCTTAGTAGTATCATTATGATTTTAAGATAATATTCGTTTACAATCGTTAAAACAACTTTTTGCTTGTAATTATACGAATGAACGACTGCGGATGTCGGATTTATTATGGAAGTGTAAGTGTATATGCACAAACAGTCACCTAGCTACTTGGAGTCATATATGTAAGGGCTTTATGGATACTAAAGTTATCTACTTGCCACCATACTTATTTGAATAATCACCCTCTCCTACTAGAGGAGCTTTTAGAAAGTCATCAGCAAAGCCGATGTGGCGCAAGTAGAGCCATGCCACATCGGATTTCTTATGTCATGGCTGATGAAATTAGTGTGTTTTATATGGTGTGTGGGGATTAGCTTCTTTGAGAAGCTTTATTGTATTAGCTTCTTAAAGAAGCTTTATTGTTATTGAAATGAAAAAACAAAGGCTTATTATCTCTCTCTCTCACCTTTATTCCCAGATCTAAATCTGGTCTCTTTTTCTCCCAAATCTAAAATCTCATAAAAAAAATTCAGATCTCATTTTATTCCATGAGATTTCCATCTCTCTCTGACCAAAATTAGATTCCCATTTCCATGAAATGAAATAATCATGGGGTTCATCACCATCTCCAAACTGTAAGGTAAAGGTAGTATAAAATGAGATCTGATTGTGTTTTATATATGTGGATACGATGTTTCTTTAGTTGTTGTTGATGATGACGATGATGAGCTATGATTATTGATGATTGGGTGATGGAGTTTGATTCGGTTTGTATCTTAGCGAGGCAACCCGGATGGTATTTAATGATGCAACCGGTGTTTGCAGCCATGATGGTCTTTCATCCAACTTCCATAACCTATAGTTCTGAGCCTTCTTGTAGGAAAAAAATATATTTGTTTGGAATTGGCATTGAGAACTGGACTATTTGGAGAATGAGGCTTCTAGATGGTATCTTCAACACTATGGTGTTGACATTGGTCCCAAGAAGAAAGTAGTTGCATCTGTAATCAAATCAGAGGGACAGGTATGTTTTTCTATGCGTAAATGTAGCTCCTAGATATATATGAACATTTGTCCTAAAGAGGACTACTGGTGTTACTCATTGATCGGTAATTTTATGTTTTAATTATTTGTTTTTCTCTTAAAAAAAGGCCTAAAATTTGTTTTATCGTTAATTTTGTGTTTAGTTATTTGTTTCTCAAAGTAACCTCTTTTATGGAAATTCAAAAGTTATAAATGAAAAGGTATACAAGTTATGCTTTGTTGATGCATTTTGAAATATTACATATGATGCATTTCTCACACATAAAATTTTTGGTCATATCAAGGAGCATTGTGAAACAATGTAGATAGAGTGCATGATTCTCTTCCAAGATACGACAAGGATTTTATATATCTCATTTTTTATTATTTTGTTGGTGTATTTTGGTATGCTTGATGCTTTAATAACTTAAGTTATCCATCTATGCCAAATCTTTAGGCTTTATTCAGCCTCCAAAGTAGGAAGTTTATATTGTTGTACATCTGATATGCCTTAACTTATGAAGGCCGGTATTTCAAATACGTGAAATCGCCATTTTCTAAGGATGAGGCAAGGGCTAAAGTTGTTGACATTGGTGAAAAGTAGGTAAATCAGTATCATGTCTATTAGAGATGTATGTATGGGTTATGTGGAAAACCTTAATTGGTAAATATTATCAGTAAATAATTTTGTGCAATGTGGTTAGAATCGGCAAATTGAGCGGGTTCGGTAAACATGTCAATGATTATGGGTGAAACAAGCAATTTGGGTATGGTTGAGTGGGTTGACGAATTACACTTTATAAGGGGTGTATGCATTTATCTTAGCAACTTTGGACCCATCTTCCATATATATTTTTTTCTTTTTATGATTTATACAAATAGCAAACTTGTAATTGGGTGTTAAGTTGGAACGCATTGATGGTTGGTAGCCAATGGTTCTTTGAGGGTGTCTTTAGCGTGCAAAAAATTGTACCTTCTAACCCAAACAACCCCCCCCCCCCTGAATTTTACGGTAAATGTGCCAAATAATATATACACACCCCCCCCCCTTCCTCCGAATATTATAACTAGCTTGAGCTATAACTCTGGTCGAAAAACTTAAGTGGTGGCTTTTTCAGGTTTTATTGAAGTTGAGTGCCATTTTGCAAGAATATAGTTTGTACTAATAACATTGATTGCTTACTTCTAATGCTTATATGTATAGGGATTACTTACTTTATGTTGTGACTTGAGTTGAGCTACTTCTTATGGTGCTCATAGAAAATCTAGATTACTAAATTACTTGCTGACCTTGATTTGAAGAAAACGTCGTAGTTGGTAGAATTGGCTGGTCATAATCAGGTGATGTGATTCTCTTTCATTTAATTAAATAGATATGGTGAAGTAATTTCCATCCTTTTTATTGATCAATCATCTTTTGTCTTCAAAGTCAGAATAAATTGTAGAAGGCTGTCATCGTTCCTAAGTTGAATTTAGTATTTAGATCAATGTATGAATAACTTTTGTAAAGAATGTCACCTTTGCAGCCTCTTCTATATGAAATAGAAATGATTGCTTTGGGATGGCGACAGATAGAAGTGGTTGTTGTGTGCTACAGGCTTGTGTTGAACACTCACATGGAGAAGTTAGACCATTATGCAAATTTTGTTATTCACAATAAGTCTCGAAGGTTAGTTCGTACTTTTGTTCTTTATCGACCTAAGAGTATCTAAGAGGTATTTGGATTTGTATTTCTAACTAATTAATTGATTATTAGGACTTGAAGTCACATTAGGTGGTGAACGTGGCTTGCGACTCAACAGGTCATTCTCAGCTGTTGAATGAACCTCAAGTACAGTTGTGCAATGTTTCTGAAGTGTTCAGGATCAAAGATAGGTGGCTCAAAGCTTGAATACCTCAGAAAAATACCCAAAGATAGGTGACTCAAAATGTGGAGGCGACTGAAAGAAATCACATATTATGAATATCAATACCCTCCAAAGAAAGATGATGCAGTTAACATGATATGGAGACAGTTTAGGACTAAAATTATGCTGGACGACTTGATGTAAATAGAAACAGAAGACTAATATTGTTTGATTGGTGGTGATCAATTTGGCATTGTTGTCATAAGTCATAACCAAGTGATGTTGTGCTGTATGTTTGAAGATTAATTCTGTCAAAAAATCATATTAAATCAACAATTAATAAGATGGATAATTCTACAGCTCAAACAAGTTTCTTTCAAACATGGTTTCAAGTATTTTATAGTCTTCCACATTTTCATGAAACTCTCAACTTTGACCCGTGGTTGATTGCTCCTTTTATAATTTAAAAAAACCTTTTTTTTTGTAAATGCGTACTGTTAGCCCGTGTTTGCACACGGGTTCAATGGCTAGTACTCAAATAAAGAAACATCTAATGTGAGGATATAAAAACCTTTCAAAAACGTTTAAGATGAGTATCTTTTTTATCAAACTTTATTTGATTTTTGAAAATAAAATTCCATATCAGCTTCCACTTCAGCATTCGACTTCCACCTCAACATCCATGTCAGCTTCAAGCTATACTCTATTTTATTCCGGCTAACTTTATTTTGTTCGGTTAAAACTCCATCTTCTCCAACGAACTTCCGCTTTTTCCAGCAAAGTTCAACTTTTCCGACTGCAAAATCAAGTGGATTCCTATACAAAACCTTTAGACATGCGTACAAATCCACCAATGACCCGACATCCAAGCGGTTGAAATAAGTTAAGTATCTAATGACTTCAATAATGAGGTGATATTATGTTTAAGTCTCACATATGAGAAAAATTCAGTGATCCATGTTGGCAAGTGAGTTTTCCTCTCACCTATGGTATGTTTCCTCCTGTGATGGTCATCAAGACTTCTCACGGAGAATGACGATGATCAGATGGACTAGTGTCACGTTAGTGCTCCAATCTTGTCAGTGGGAAAAAAAAAATTATCTCCCTAGAGTAACAAGAAGTGATGTAGGCCCAAGTGTTGAAGATTAAGCCCTTATGTATTTAGAAGCCCAAGACATGGTCAAAAAGAGGCATTCACTAAAATGGCCATAACTTTTGCTACAGAGCTCCGTTTTCGACGTGCGACCAATCGAAACGACCGTTGGAAAGAGGAGAATCAAGCTGCAAATTGCCGAAGGCGGTTTGGGGAAGTCCTTGGGCCCAAAAACGCCATTTTCTATGAGTTATGGGACTTTTTATAAGTTTTTCGGGTTTTTCTTAATTTTGTTTTCGTAATAACTCTTGGCCCACTTATGTTTTATATGTATCTGAACTATGGGAAATGATCAGTTTTGATGAAATACAAAAATCATTTTTCCCTATTCACAGTGTGTGTCTAGTGTGTGAAATAACAGATTATCGGTATTCAATCTGAATACAATGATAATTTGAAAAATTGTTCCTGGTATTCTTTGAATCAACAGGTTTGATTATTTGTCATGTTTTCCGTTTGCGTCAAGAAGTTATGTGGAATATATTGTTGGCTTTGTGAAGTATAAAAAAAAACATGGTAGTTGTTGAACACGAACTTAACGCTTACGTTCTCGATATTCTCATTCGTGATCAAAAGTTCTCGTATAGCATCAAGAACAAGAAGTATATAAATGATGAAATTTGGCCTATTTGTCATAGATGGTCACGAGGGAACTAGAAAACTTTGGTAATTCTACTAATGAATGTCGCCCTTTCAATTTAATCACCTTGCACAAAACCCATGTTGAAATTAACTACCTAGATCGAATAGGATCTTTCGTAGCTGGTAACGATAGAAAAATCTTGCATTCCTTTGACACAAGTAGCCCATTCCTGATTATTTTAAAACGTCTTACATCAGAAAACATTTGTTTTTTATCCCTCCCCCCCACCCCCCCCCCCCCCCCCCCCCCCACCACACACACACACACCCACCAAACACAACGTGAATTTAACCACACGAAACTACGGCATATTCACCTCCACGTACCGTAGTGTATACCATGGTAGTGTTTTTAAACAGCTACAACTCTACATAACTTCGGACACTGGCAGTTAACGATCCTTGTTTTTTGAACATTTCGGGTGACCTAATAAACCAAAGGAACCGGCCCGAATATAGAATCCTAACATAATGTTTTAATTTATCTCATTAATTATCACATATATATTCCTATAATTGTCTGTGTATTTTAAGATTTTGGAATGAAATAAATGTTAATCTGGAATTTTTTAAATGACCAATGGCTTCATCATCCTAAACTTCTTTCAACAAGAGGAAAATAAGGATGTGCACGAGTCGAAACCCGGCCCGAACCGCGATGACCCGCGAGAGCATGAAAAATGGAACCGTGACCCGGCCCGTGAAGGTACAGGTCGGTTCGGTCGGTTCGGGCGGGTCACGGGTTTCCTTCACAATTTTTCGGTTTTTGGCTTCACCCGACCCGTCCAACCCGTGACCCGCGAATGCACTAAAAACGTGACCCGTGACCCGGCCCGTTAGGGCTTCGGGCGGGTCGGGTCGGGCGCGGGTTTCCGGGTCTTTTGCTCATCCCTAGAGGAAAATAACACATAATCATTTTTGTAGCTTGTTTTTTTAGTTTTCCATAGATAAGAAAAATAACACAAAATCCAGAGTTTAACAAATACGGGCCGGTCACATGTGTGTTTAACCCGCCCGAATGTAAACTAGACCGAACCCGTTCCAATAATACACGGTCCGCCCTCAGGGTTAGTTTTTTAGATTTTTTCAATTTCTTAGTCAGACGTTCACCTTAATAACTTATTTAAAGATTAAGGTCTTGTTCTTTGAAAATCCATAAAAAGGTAACCTCTTTACACAAATTTCCTATTAAAGGGAACCTATTTAGTTTTCGTCTATTTAAAGGATCTCATTTCTAAAAATTTCGCAATAAAGGGAACGTCGTTAGTTTTTAAAGCAGCCCTCTGTTAAGTGCCACATCATCAATTTTGCTTACATGACATTTGACTTTGACTGAAATACATATATAAGTATTTGTATATACAGAGAATCCATATTTCACTTTCCGTTTCTCTCTCCCGCTTTTTATGTGTATTTAACGGAGGTGTAATCGACTAATATGTGACCCAACAATGAAACCGGAATAAAATTTTTGTATATACAAATACATATATATGTATTTCAGTCAAATTCAAATGCCACGTAAGCAAAATTGATGACGTGACAGTGGTGACGTGACACTTAACGGAGAGCTGCTGTTAAAAACTAACGACGTTCCCTTTATTGCGAAATTTTTATAAATGAGATTCTTTAAATAGACGAAAACTAAATAGGTTCCCTTTAATAGGAAATTTGTGTAAAAAGGTTACCTTTTTATGGATTTTTTCTTTTTTTTCTATAATAAACTTAATAATTAAGAACTTAACGCATTCAGTCAAATTTCATGTTATTTTTTTGACTAAGGGCCCGTTTCTTTTTTTGGTCATTAAGTACTGAGTGTATTAAATGGTTGAATGCATTAAGAATGTCTGTATGTATTAAGTAAAATATAAGTAATTGACGGTTATTTTTGTTTATCAAGTCAAAAAAGAAACATTAAATTCGACTGAATGATTAAGTTCTTAAGTAAAAAAGAAACAAGGCCTTAATAAATAAAAATAACCGTCGATTACTTATTTTTTACTTAATGCTTACAGACATTATTTATACATTCAATCACTTAATACATTCAGCACCTAATGAGTAAAAAAAGAACGGACCCTAAGTGTATACTTTTGTCACTGACTTACCATGTCACATAATTCCGGAGCTATTGGATATCACGATTCATCAAGACATCGTCGACCCGGTTCATCTCGGGTCTGGGTCGGGCTATGAATTGAACCATGATCACTCCTAGATCGACTTCACAATTATTGATGATACCTAATTGTGTAACTTCCACTGATAATTGATCGTGGGACAAATCTTGTGTCTCTAATCAAGGCCACCAAGACCAAGTGCTATGGTACCCAATATATACACGATAATATGCACACATAAAATTAATTAAAAATATATATAAAAAAAAAATGCTAAGACAATCCCCGACCACAATAATCCTAAAACCGTCCAAATTTCATTGATCATACACCAACACATTACCAAGAGAGGTGATATAGTACATGTTACATAATTTTCCATCATTCATAATGGTTGAATGAATATAACACAAAATCAAAAGGTTTCCTCTTTTGGAATAGATACATATAAGCCTTTCACATCAACAAAAAAACACCTTCCAATTTTAAGGTCATATCTTATATCAAATATGCCTACCATTCATAACATAATATTGGTTTGGCCTACTACTACCGGCCATGCACCAAGTGAAGAAAAGAAGCACATTGGACTACATGCATTATTACCACTTGTATATGTTGTATCTACTTACACCAATAGATATAGATATATACACCATCATGATCATAATGGAAGATCAATATCATATCTGAGTCTTTATGAATGTACTTGTATATAACTTTATTAATAATACAAAATATTGAAAATTGACCATACAATCCAAGATTCATACATACTAGCTAGGCCACCACCAACTTATAGTGCATTTGATATATACACTTTGAAACAATTATTTTAAAGATGTCTTTTCTCTTATCGATCGTTGCCCATGCCTGAGAAAACGATAGCGCGAGCTGAAAGCCGAAAGAATGTAACAACAAAGGGAAATTGTAGTTGGATCATTAGCTTTTTGTGGGGTAGAAAAAGCACTAAGAACATGTAGTAGTAGTAGTACTCATAGAAAAGAAATAACCAATGGGTTTATTTGTACCATATAAGTTGTTTGATGATTATTGTTCACATGCCCAACAAACTCAATCTGTACCATACACATAGGTAGTAAAAGAGCATTAGAGGACTTGCTCTATGTCAAGCAAAAGAGAGTTATTATTGTAATATATGTTGTAGATTCAACTACAAATCAACATCAACTTTAGCTTAATTAGTTTCCAAAATGAAGATATACAAATGTAGATAATGCCAATTTCTATCATATATAATTCTAGACAAAATGTGGTAGGGCTAATCTTTATCACGTTGGATGATCTTCTTAAAATGGTAGTGGAAAGGCACCTTTTGAGTTGTACATTTTTCTTTGCCTATATAAAGACAAGGCCTTCCTTCAAATCTTTAAGTGTGAATTAAGTGAACTTGAACTTAGTGAGGGAAAGAGATCTACAGAGAGGAAGTTCTTGAATTGAGTTAATTGTTCAAGCTTTTCTGATAAGGAGGCTTGAGAAAAGAAGCAATGGTTAGTATTACCAACTTTCATATAGCAACCCAAAATCTTGTTTTTTTTTTCTCTCAAGAACTAGCCCTAATCTTGATATCTTAGAAACTCCAATCTTTCCTTTTGATAGGAATGCTAGATCTAAAACTTGGTTTTTGTGTGTTTCAGGATGGTAAAATGAGTGGGACCGTAGCGGATGCAGTAAACTACAAGGGTTTCCCGGCTGATAGGTTGAAAACCGGTGGTTGGGTGCCTGCTGCACTAATTCTTGGTTAGTTCATACACAATTATCTTCATATTGTTTTAACATTGTAATCTATACAAACGTGCATGTGAACTATCAATGAACACAAACACAATTGGCTAGCTTGTTTCGCTGGTTAGTTCGTTCATACACAATTATCTTCATTTTTTTCCCGTCAACATTCGGTCGGAATATGGCAGTTTTCTAGTAGTGAAACTTCATAAAAGATAATGGACCACCCCTCTAGGTTTATTGTGTACTTTTGTGCTTGGCATCTTTATATATGCTTCCTTTAAACATATTTTGTACTGTCTTTCTTCTGGTTTATATATGCTTCCTTTAAAAATGAAAAGGTGATTGGCCTAGATAGTTTTCCAAATCCCATCTAGCTTCTTTTCTTTTCCATAATCTAGCTCTCTAATTTCATATCCATTATAGCTTGCTTCTTTTCTTTTCGGTAATCTAAAAGGCGTTCGGTATAGTGTTGAACGTTTTTTGATTGAAAGTGGTTAACAAATTGTTGTTCAAGGCATTGTGCATGATTCATGCAAATTGCTTGCAAGTTATATGACATATGAGTATATGGTAATTAGGTACTTACATACGTCCATGATAAGAAATAAAAAGCCTTGATTTCCATTTTGGGTTCCTTTAAACAGTCATGAAATCATGATAACTAGAAATTGAGTTAGGATGTTGCATTTTAATTTTATCTTCTTCTTTTCTTTTCTTTTTTTCTTTTCTTATGTAAATTAAGGATGAATGAATAAGTGAATAAATAACACTATTTCACCCATACTCTTGGAAAGGAAAAGTGTATGTAAAAAGTTTTCAATATATATATAATTAAGCATAGATACATGCACCAACAAGTTACATGGCTACCTTTTCCCTTTTCTTAAACAAGTATATATTTCAATAATGCAAGACAAAGCAACCTGTTTATACTTTTAATCTTCATTATTAGTGAAAATTCATAGTATTAACTTTGTACAACATATCGTATATGTTAGTGCATCAATCATTGTACTATTGGATATCAATGAAGTATTTTTGTGGTCCCTTAATCAGAAAGGTCCATTTAACATCCCACTCCTAATTAGCATTGCAAGAATAAGAAGAAAATGACAATTATCCTTAATTTGTATAAACGTAAAATCAGATATAATGATGTCAAATCTTCCTATTTTTATCACAAACAAACCCAACCCTACAAAGAGTGTCATTTTCCAATCCCCTCGTGCTGTAAAAATATTTAAAATACATCAACTATAGAAGCCGAAACTAAGTAAAAAAATAGTTAGCAAAATTAATAAAATTAGCAAATTGTTACAAAAGTATTCTAGTAGGCACGAATATGTCATAATAGAACTCGTGTCCTATTCTCGTATAATCACTGGCGTTATTCTTAGGATGTTATATAGATGTGCAAACGATCCAAAGTGACTCTTTTTAAGGTAAGTAGGGATCGATGTGATCGTTTTTGCATTTCTATTTGTAAGTCCATAGATGTCTCAACTCGATCTCAAGAGTGTATATATATATGTCTAATTAGCTTTAGCAGCAGTGGCGGAACTTTAACAACATTATAAGGCGGTAAAAAATTTGGCATAAGATGTGCTTTTACATAATTTGTTTCTTAATTTATGAGGAATAAATACATTTAAGTTTGTTTTTTAACGATAATTGCTAATTAGAGTGAACGGAGCGCCCTGGGGAGGGATCCGGTACCTATCCGGTACCGGTTGGAACACCGCGCCGACCCCCCGGTACCGGTAGGGTGGGGAGCGTTTTGGTGACCACCGTGCCGATTCCCATGCCTATCAATTCGACCGTTACACGATGAATTAAAAAAAAAAACTAGTGGGCCCCACACCAACGGTCTCCTCTTTCTTCTCTTTCTCTTTCTCTTTCTCTTTTCTTTTCTTTCTTTCTTCTTCTTTGCTTCTCCGTGTTCTTGCTTCTTCTCCATCTCTTTTTCTTTCTTTTTTTTTCAATCCAAACAATCAAAAATCACAAAAATGAATAGAGGGAAGAAACCAAAGGATCCAGTGTACTCCCATCTACCAAAAAAACGCAAAAACCAACCACCAGTACCAACCAATCGCGAAGTTATGCCACCTCCTCCTTCGCAAAACAACACCACCGATAATGCGTATAGGCCACAGCCCGTTGATGAAAAGCGAATTCGGGAGGAGGAGATTCAGATGCAAAAGGCGATGATGGATAGCTATATGGCGGCGGAGGAGGCTAGGAAAAAACGGGAGGAGGAGATGACACGGATGGTCCAGAGTCAGCAGCGACAGAACGATATGGACTTCGTGATCAGGCCACACGATCACCTCAGCGGGCCGATGTTGGAGATGGTTTTGGCGCAGAAACGCGCCCTTTGTGAGCAGTACGGATGGCCGTTGCCTTAGTTTATGTTGTTTAAGTTGTATGTTTTACTTGTTTTATGTGTTTGAATAAAAGATTATGTGTTGATGTTGTGTTTTAAGTTGTATTGTTAATTTATTAAATAAAATGTTTTAGTTATTATTTTAAATAAAAAAAGTAGAAATTAAATTAAATAGAAAAGGGTGGGGAGAGGAGGGGAGGGGTGGTGAGGCATTCCTAGCATTAGGCAGCGAGCGGGGAGGAGAAGCAAAATAGGGGAGGGGTGGCGAGGCGCTCCCCCCACCCTTATAATCCAAAACTCTGGACCAGGACCCCTTCCTACCCTATGGATGTTCCATGTTCCACCACTGTGTAGGAGTTTTATGAGGGAATGATATACATATATACTTCACTTAAAATGCAAAATCCTTAATATAAACAATATACAAGTGTAAGATTCAAGAATAAAATCAAGAAACGAATCCAACTTAAGAATCTTGACTTTGACTTTGACTGTGACAGGAATTGAGATAGTTGAAAGGCTATCAACAATGGGAATAGCAGTCAACTTAGTGACATATTTGGGTGACACCATGCATCTTCCAAGCTCAAATTCAGCCAATGTGGTCACTGATTTCTTGGGCACATCTTTCCTTTTGTGTCTTCTTGGTGGCTTTTTGGCTGACACTTTTCTTGGCAGATTCAAAACCATTGTCATCTTTTCCTTTATTCAAACACTAGTAAGTCTTCCTATCATACATTCATACATACAGCAAGATGTATATATATAGTTTATTGTATGGCATTTGTGTTACTGCAAAATTATCCATATGGTCATTCTGACGGTATAAACCTTTTGGTTGATGGGTCGGCTCGATTTTGTTAAAAGACTTATACTTTGTTGCAGAAATTTCTATAGTTGATTAAAAATCAGCAATATAAGCTATACTTTTTTTTGCATATTATCTTACTTAGTCGATTTTGACTATGTTAGGGTACTGGCACGCTAGCATTATCGACCAAATTGCCAGGGCTAAGGCCACCACCATGTCACTCCAATGAAAATTGCAAAGAAGCAAATGGACTGCAAATGGGAATACTTTACCTTGCTTTGTATCTCATTGCACTTGGGACAGGTGGCCTAAAATCAAGTGTCTCGGGATTTGGGACCGACCAGTTTGATGAAAACGATGAAGCTGAAAAGACACAGATGGCCTATTTCTTCAACAGGTTCTTTTTCTTCATCAGTCTGGGTACACTGACTGCAGTTACAGTGCTTGTGTATATACAAGATGAAGTTGGTAGAAGTATAGCGTATGGAATTTGTACGATCTCAATGTTCATCGCTATCTTAGTCATCTTGTCTGGGACTAAACGATACCGATACAAGAAAAGTGCAGGAAGCCCTATTGTCAACATTCTTCAAGTACTTGTTGTTGCTATAAAAAAGAGGAAGATGAATCTTCCTTATGACTACGGCATGTTGCACGAAACATCTTCTGACAGTTCAAGAATCCGTCATACAGATCAGTTTCGGTAAAACTTCCAAATAACTTCATTATTGAGCGTAAAGGTTGAAATTTGGGTGGGTCAAACAGGTTATGTAACGGGCTGAAGTGAAATGGGTTGTCTTTCAATATGGGTCAAGACGGCTGGGTTGGGTTGCTTGACCTACAAACTCTAAGCCATTCAAACAAATAGATTTTGGCAAACCATCAATCTGTTTAACCCTTTCGCTTTTAGCAAATTTTTATTTGACCATTTTTCTGTTCTTGTAGCTGCTTGGACAAGGCTGCGATTGTAACAGAAGGAGATTTTGTCAAATATGGTTCGGGTTCTGCTCCAAACCCATGGAAGTTATGTACGGTGACAAGGGTGGAAGAAGTGAAAATGATGATCAGGTTGTTGCCTGTATGGGCCACAACTATACTATTCTGGACGGCTTACGCTCAGATGATCACTTTCTCTGTACAACAAGCATCTACTATGGAACGATCTGTTGGAGGGTTCAAAATCCCTGCAGGATCCCTCACTGTCTTTTTTGTGCTTGCTATATTACTTACTTGCGCCGTTTATGACACTTTGATCATCCCATTTTGGAAGAAATGGAAAGGAACACCAGGTATATATATAGCTCAATCGATATGACTGTTAACGTTTATGCAACTCTTAAAAGTGAAAATATTTTTTTTCCCGACAACAGGTTTCACCGACCTACAAAGAATGGCATTAGGCTTGATCCTCTCAACCTTCGGAATGGGAGCAGCCGCACTGGTTGAAATGAAGCGGTTATCAGTGGGCAAATCCGTAGGCGAAGTACCCTCAGGAAGTACCTTGCCTATAAGCGTTTTCCTGCTCATCCCACAGTTCTTCTTGGTGGGTTCTGGTGAGGCATTTATATATACTGGCCAGCTAGATTTCTTCATCACAAGGTCACCAAAAAGCATGAAAACGATGAGCACCGGGCTATTTTTGACAACACTAGCACTCGGGTTTTTTATGAGCAGCTTTCTGGTGTCGGTGGTGAAGAAGGTAACTGGAAGCCATGGTGGAGAAGGTTGGCTCGCTGATGACATAGATCATGGACGACTAGACCTCTTCTATGCCCTGTTGGCAATTTTGGGTGTGATAAACTTTGTAGTTTATCTGATTGTTGCAGCTTGGAACAAGAAAGATGATAAGGCGACGGAAATGGTAGAAGTGGTGTGATTAGTAACCCTTAAATTAGATTGTGTTTTTTCTTGTTTATATTCTCGTCGTGTCCCTTGTAATGTTTAAAGAAAGCTTTATGGAGTTCCGTTTAGTGAATAGAATGGTGTTTGATACACACTCGGCAAGCCAAGTTCAAGCTCAAACTCATTTAACTGTGTTTGCTTAAACTTGATCTGGACTTATTGAACATTGATTAGCTAAGCTTGATGATAGCTTTATTAATCTTGTCGGACTCGAATGGCTCGAAAACATCCATTACTCGAATAGCTTTATTAACCTTGTCTCAACTCATGACTGCATATGAAAATACTGAAGTGTTTACAATTTAGTGCTGCATTTGAGCATGAAGCCCGACCCAAATCAGTTAGGTTGATCTGATAAGGCCCAGTTAACTTCGCACTACGATACCATATTATACACCGATAACGCAGCCATAAAACTTACTGGTCCTTGCAAGGCCCAACGGTTTTAAAGAAAATGTCAGCCTTGGGCTCAAATGATCCATTATTGACTACTGTTAGCTCGAAAAATGTGCTAAAACGATATGTTGACGTGTTGTTGAAACAGATTGCTAACGTGTTGCTAAGGTAGCTGGTATGATTGGGGCATATTGATGTTTCCATTTCCATTGGAGATGGCCACATCAAAAAAGTATTCACAATTATCACCAATGAGTTTAAAACATACAACGCTATAGTAATTGGGCCACTTCTCATACTAATATACTATCAAGCCGAAAGCCATTTGCTTACAACTAATATCATACTTCTCTTACCCGTGTTCTTGAGATTAATTTATAAAAGAAAAGAAGAGATTGGAATATAAACTTGTTTCCTTTCAAATCACCCCAACTATGGGGAGAGAATTTTTTAAACAAAAACAACTAAATTATCCCTTCAAATCATATCATTTCACTTCCTTTCTATCCTAAAAATAAACTCAAGAACACAACTAATTTTATAATCCATTGTATTCCTTTCTTTTCTTTCCTTAAAAAAATTCAAGAACATAGTGTTATAGTTTAGTCACTCCATATTGATTTTTGCACACCTCTGGCCCTAAGTGCTTGTCTCTGGCAGAGTCACCCGTATCCTCATACTCTTGCATCTGTCATGACTGCAAGTCTGCAAGAACATCGAGACTATATGCAGTTCACAACTCAGTGAACCCGGATGACAAAAATACAGAATAATGTAAGATTATAAGTTGGATAGATGTTTATCTGTGGTTGGGGCCTATCGCCTATGTCTCAACTCTATGGGTCCTGTAAATTGACATTTGATCTTTGTTCGGGAGACTACATATCATAGGTTGTAGTACTTTGGCCCACTAATTTATCATCGTCAACAAGATCATGTGGAATGCATCAATGTTATGTTCTTTCAAAAGCCATTTGTCGAGCCTCTAAATCTTAAACTCCATTACGCCTACATAACCAAAAACCAAGCTTATCGGTGTTTTATGTCACCATTTTTACCAAAAACTAGCTCGAGCAGATAAATCTGTTCATGCCTCACATGATTAAAGCCCATTATAGCCTGGTCCTAATGGTCAAAAAGATTAGCCATATGGGTGAAAATGTGATCCTTACAACTCAGGATCATTTTCTAGCAACGTTTATGATAATATACACCCTACTGCTCAGGGAAGTGATATTCGTACCAGAAAAAATTGATATATTTATCCCATACTATTTTAAAGCACATTGTAGAAGCCAGTAAAGGAGTTTGTGGTATATAAATCTAAAATTGTGGTACGAATATCATTTCCCTAATGCTCATACAATATTAGACCAGTAAATGTGATTTTAAGAACTTTGGGTCATCATCATACTACACAAACCAACGGACCTTTGCCAGTAAGATAGTGCAAGATCATAAATTCGAGTTAACATTCTATGGTGCAAGGGCCCCCAAGTATTAACTATAAATTGAAGCTGGATCCTGGGTTTGGGACCATATTTATCATAGTACTATACTACTATATAGGTCCTATCATACGTGTGTTGGTGATTTAATGAACCATAGCTGTCTAATATTGGTGCAAAAAATACAATTCTTGGGTCCCCTGATTTATCATCATCAACAACATCATGTGAATACATCACTGGTATCTTCGCTAAACCCGTCTCCAAAAGCCCTATATCGCGTTGTGTGTAACAAACTACGAAAATGCAGTTGTAAAGTTTAATTGTTCTTCTAATCCCTGGCTCGGTTGAAGTTCTATCTGACCCTGCCTAGACCTAACCATCAAGAAGAAGGGCCATAGTGGTGAACAAGAAAACTGAAATTTCGAGATTGTGTTGGCCAGTTGGGCTAGCAACTCTATTTTATTTTATCATTTACCTGTAACGCAGCCTCATATAAAGGTGTGGCATATTAATAACTAGATACATTAGGACAGCCAAATTCGATGTAAATAAAAATTCTATAGGTATTAAACTAAAAGTGACCCAAAGCTGCGGAAACAAGTCTATTATCACAAATTTTTGTTTTTCGCCAAGATAAGCATATTCTCCGGTTAAGTCTACACAGATCCAAAAGACTCAATTTGGTGTTCTTTGACAAAACATAGCAAACAACAAAATATCCATGTAAAAACAAAGAAGAATCATATGCCAAATGGGTTTTTAGCAGTTTATGAAAGCAGTATCATGCCAAACACCAAAAAAGACAGCAATAAAAACCATACTAGCCTGCTTCATCAATTACTTATACGATAGAAACACAAAACATTCACATTCCTTACCTAACAATTCAACTGTTAATTCAATGGTTACCTAACAATCTATCATCAAGATTCAAACTTCATCAAATAATTTACCAAACAATTTTGAGTGAAACAACAAGAGAAGACAATGGCATAACACGACGGATTATATAAATACGTATCACATCACATATCAAAATATAACAAGTCTTTTCGGAACTACTCAGACAAAATCCTCAAACGCAATAGCCCAAGAACATTGAGTAACATTACACAAACATAAAACAGATAAATCAAATAAAAACATAAAATGGACAATAATAAGTACCTAAATGACTCTTTATCTCTCTCTGTCTCTACTCCTTGAGTCCTTTCAATATGTATCAATTATCAGACTCGTTTTTCCTGCTCGATTTCTCCCCTTCTCCTTCTAACAACTTCCCAGACTCATCATCAGCATTCACAGCCTTCTTTTCCGCTTCTTTAGCCTTAAGTGCCTGCAACTTGGCGTGATTGTAATACCCGACACCCAAGAACGCAATCACATACCCAAACAGATTAATCGGTGTCACAGTATCCTTAATCACAGACCACGAAAACGCAATCAATAACCAATCTTTAACAACCCCAGCAACGTTCATAGTCAAAGCAGACGTCTTTCCAACAAGCAAAAACACCGCAAGATTCAACGCAAAAGCACATAACGAATTAGTCCCAAATACCAAATAATCCAAATGAAAACTCGAAGTATCTCTCAATTTAGGCAACTCCACAATGAACCAAGGCACACTCAAAAATGCTAAACAACAAGGGGCAACGTAATACAACGACGTAATAGGATTAAACATAATTCCTTTACTAGTCAACAAAATCTGTATCAAAACAAGCCTAGTCGCCTCAAAACAAACCGCACCGAGTTGCAACATAACACCAAAAGTATTAAATTGTGCTTCACCATAAGCAGCAATGGCAACACCAAACGAAATCGACAACATATTAGTCATAATATCCCCTTTAAACCCTTCTTTTTTCAACAAAACCCCAATTGAATAAACAGCAACAGGCATAAGGGCTTTAAGCATTTGAATAAAGGAGACAGACAGATATATATAAGCCGAATTCGATAACCATAAACTTAAAGAATATAACAAACCTATAGGGACAACATTCTTCAAATAAACATCTTTGGTCATCTGGACAGGCTCAACAACCTTAAAAACATTTATAATAACATAAGCTAATGAAGAACAAAAAGCCATGTGAATCATTGTTAGAGAAATTGGGTAAGGCCAATTATACATCTTTCGATCTAAGATGTATTTATTGTACACAATAACAGTGAAGCTTAAAAAGATCCAGATTGCAACATATGTGTATGAAAGTATGATCTTTTTTAGTACAGATTCACTCAAGGCACCACCTTTCCCCATTTTTTAAAAAAAAGTATGGATCTTTATGGATCTGGGGTTGGATTTGATCAAATTGGTTTCTGGGTTTTGTTATTTAGTGGGAATTTGAGATGGGTTTTGAAGGAATTTGACTGATGATGAAGATTTGGGGGTTGTGAAGATCTGGGGCTGTTTGTGTGTGTTTTGAGTGTGAAACTGTGTGAAAATGGTGGTGTGTGACTGTGTCAGTTTATTTACAGATGTTGGGCATGAGTCTTATATAAGGCCATCTCCAATATTTATTTTTCTCTAAATACAGAGATAGAATAAACCCAATAAAGAACCAAAATTACTGAAATTGGTAGTTTAATTTTTTAAGGAAGTGGACTCTTTTGGATCATTACACAAAGGAGGTGATATTTATACCACTACTATTAGGCTATTTCCTGTGGGGTGCCTTTGGATGCCTTTAGGTGTCCTTGGATATCTTTTGTCCTTGAAGCTTGTTCAAAACTAAAGATTTTTTGAAGGATGCCCTTACCAAGGGGCATGCCCTTACTTGTCCTTACCTAATATATTTTTGTTTTTAGTTGGAGTTAAAGGATATGTAAGGATGTTTGTATGGTTAGAGATAAAATTATAGGATTTGAAGGATTTATAAAGATGTGTAAGGATTTGTAAGGATATGATGTGGCAGCTCAAGGACGCCTAAGGGCCTTTAAATTATAAATGTATCATATTCATCTAATACTGACATATACCGTTAGCTGTGAAATTTATACATTGTGATATATTCATCAAAAGTGATATACTAATACCAATACACATTATATAATCTTTAAAATAAAAATTTTACTATAATTATTATATATTAGAAACGTTATTTATATAAAAATACAGATGAAAATAATCAAACCAAATGTTTAAAAGTAAATCCGTAACTGTGTGAAAGTTGTCTGATGAAAATCCAAAAGTTTAGTGTCACGAAAATGAAAACTTTGATGTAGGGCAAAAGTTAAAAGATAGAAAAAATTGGTAAAAATTATTATATGCTATAA
>CM067167.1:121674664-121734664 GCA_034093135.1 Erigeron breviscapus
TAGATTAATACTCATGTTAATTTTTAACCTTTTAGTCAGTTTAACGAATGTGTATGGAGCATGTTCTTAAAGAAATTGATGGCCATAAACTCGTGATGAGTACACATTATTAAAGGCATGACCAAAGATGTTACTTGTAAAAAGACTTAAATCTTCTAAAAAGACTATAATCGAGGAAGCAATTAAAACATGTATTATATATCACTAGTACTTTACCCGCGGAATGTACGTTGATGGATGGTTTTTTTCAAAAATTTAAATTTTAGGGTTCATAAAATTCGTAAACTCTGTTGAAAATGCATCAAAAGATGATGGTGGCCGGCGGTCGGTGAAATCTAGATTGTCTACCATACGGGGATACACAAAATGTGTTTACGATCCTCATTGTTAGCGCCGATTTGAATACATTTATATATGAGTGTACATAGTTTTTATTTTCACATGTTCTTCCTTACTAAAAAAAGGTTTTGCTTCTGCGTTACTTAAGCCGATTTGAATGCAAGTTGGTGAAATGTAAATTCTTTATTACGTCCATATAATAGGAAAACTAAATCATACAACATATCTTGGTGTTTGAATGTACGTTTTGAAGTATGACTTGAAACAGTTGTATCATCTTTTAATGTTGCATCATAATATGTATACTGCGTATTTGAATATGGTAAGTGATTTTTATACTACAGTTTTTACTTCTATACTACAAATAATTTATTATGACCTTTTTACCCCTTATTAATAATCTTTCTAACCTATCGATAATTCATTTACAGATATTCTAATTATCAATTATTCATTTAAATAATTACAGTCCCTTTTTCTTACTTCTTTCTTTCTAGGTTATGAGTTATGACTCTTCTTCCATCTAATTCCCAAATTAAGAGAATGAAAAAATCTTTTATACATATTTGTTTATATATAAATACTCTCAGCCACAAACAAAATATAACATAATCACCAAACACCCGTTTTTGTTTTTATTTATTCAGATTTAAATATATTAGATGATTTGAAAATATTGAAATATATATAGGGGATAACTTAGATGATGTTACAAAGATGATGTTGCTCTCACAAACCATGGGGGGCTTTTTGACATGTGTAAAATTGATGTTAGTGAGTATGTGAGAGCAACATCATCTAACAAAGATGATGTTAATATCATAAATCATTTTCCCTTTATATGAAAGAGATGAACGACAATATTAACCCAACTATTACTTAAATGCCATATTTTGTCAGATTTAATAAGAATGAGGGAATTTGGGGAAGAAGAGATAAAAGGGTATTTGATGATTATGTCAAAAGAGAATGAGGATGGACAGATAAAGGAATGAAAATAGACAATTTTGTTGATTATTGCTATACTCTGTTTTATCTACTATGTGTAACACATTAAGAAGTTAGAAGGGCTAGAGAGCAAGAGAAGGGAAGGATGGAGGAGTGCAGGTGTGTGGTGAAAGATCAAATAAATACTCCGTAAAAAGGTTATATATTCTTATTAAGGTAGCTGGCAAATTGATGGTTCAAAAAAAAAAAGGTAGCTGGCAAATTAAGGGTAAAATAGTCAAAATAGATAAATAGTAGTAAGAGAAGTAAAAATTTTAGTAAAAAAATCACTTCCCTTTGAATATTGCATTGAATATTTATGGGATGAAATATATGAGTTGTATTTGAATATTGCATTAAATATTTATGGGATGAAATAAATATTAGATAGATGTAACAAATTGTGTTCTCGTGCATTGCAACGGAATTGAGATTTCTTGGTTTCATTGGTCGTCTAATTTTCATATAGAATCTTTATATATACTAAAAATATCTCCATTTTTTTAAAGTATAGTTTTACATGTTAACCTATAAGTATTTTCGTCTTGCATATATTATTCCCTATAATGATAATGTTGTAAATCCATTTATTTGACACGGGTCTAAAATCTATATATACTAAAAGACAACTGCCCAAACCTCAATTAACCAATCACAATTCTTGATTTCTCTAAATTATCAAATTAAACATGTGACTTAATTCAATTTATTAAAATTAAGTTATGTTATTCAAAACTAAAATTAATTGTCGATAAAAAACCCCTTATAGAATACACATACACATATTGAGATAAAATACAGATAATTACTAAAGAAACGTATAACATATGCTAAAGTTGATTTTACTTAAATTCTATTAAATAACTTATAACTCTAGCTAATAATAACTATTAAATAAGTTATACTTCGTTAATTTACTTAAATATATGGCCAAGTTGAATATGTCGTAAACATGCATATGGTGAATATTGTCATTTAAAAAAGCCTCTAGATAAATACAACTCTTAAATAACTTATAACTCTAGATAAAAATAACCTATTAAATAAGTTATACTTCGTTTATTTTAAAAATGAGTTGTCGACCTTTGGTTTTTTTTTAAAAATGCAACTTATCAAAATAAATGTCTGATCTCTATTAATATTAAAAAAAAAACCAATCTGTATATAATTTATGTATATTTATACTCCGTCTATTTAGTTTATTAAGATAATAAAAAAATACTCACAGCCAATTTACAAAAGTCAAGGCCAATCTTTTTCGACCATTGGTTTGTATCTACAACGTCCAGTTTTCACACACGGACAGTTGTATGTTACGATCTCTCGGGTTAAGTCGTAAAAGGGTCTCAAGGTGTTGATATGTGACAAAGATGAAAAGACAAAAAACACTACAACGAATGTCGTCTACAAATAAGTATTGCAAAAGATGAAAGAGGGTATATGATTTTTTTAAAACCATTTGATTTAGCATTCAGTATTTACATTTGAATATATCAATTTATTTGAAGTATAGTTTTACAATTTAAGCTATAAGTATTTTTGTGTCGCGTATACAATTCCTTATAATGATAATGTTGTAAACCCCGTGTATTTAACATGGGTCTAAAATCTAATTTAATTGTCAACATGTCATAACATATTCATATTCATGAATTAAGGGTCACAATAGTTTTTTTGTTTTTTTTTTTGTGATGGTCGCAATATAAATTTGTTGAAAATGCCAACATGAGATCGATTCAACAACCTACATGTCGTTTAGTGAGTTTTTTGACCTTGTATATATATCGACATCCAATATCTTAATTTATAATTCCACTTGACCTATATTCACAATTTTCCATTTCTAGGTGAATCCCATAGCCAATAATTTCACAATTGAATAATTGAGAGAGAAAAAAAAAAGTTTAAAATCATTGGTATAAAATAAAATTGTCGGTTAATAGCGCCAAAATCAATTACAAATTATGGAGTCAGTCAACCCCCTAACATGAAAAAAAATATTTTAAATGGTGACTTTGCCTAGTGGAATATGTTTAAGTATTCAAATATTACCATTCGAGAAATTTTATCATTCTTTGGCAATATAACCTTACAATACAAAATCACATATAACGAACCTCTATAAGAAAATTTGTATTGTTCGTGTTTATGTCATCCAAACCATTCTCCCCTTTAACATTTTAAAAATTTTTTACAATAGTTACTGACACAGTCAATATAATCGTGGCCCGTTGGTGATGTTTATAACTACAATCTTATATCATTATGTGAGATTTGTGGTACAACCAATGGTGATTGGTAGTGATCGTGTGTTGGTGTGTGATTGTGGTCACGAGCTGTTTGAGTTTTTTTTTTTTTTTCACTCTAATGATGGTGGGTTCTAGACTAAAAAGTAAACGTTGATTAGTAATAGGTTAAAAGTATTTAAGATTTTTTTATAAATGTAATCATGATATGACGTTAACCAGGACTCATGGTCGTGGCTACAAATAATGTTATCACTATGAATGTTCGAATAGAGTAATACACAAAATATGTTAATGTTATTTTTATATTAAAAAAAATTGAAAAAAATGGAAAACTAGACTTTATAAACTTTTCACTTTGCAAGCTATCATAGATAGATCCAGATTTGCAAAGGAGACCCATCACCCGATCACTGGCCTTTACTACCTTTTTACACAAAATTACTGATATAGCTACACCTGTCACATGCTTTGTTTTCGATTTTACTCTTATTAAACTTTACCTTTGCGAAGAGGTTAAATACAATAGTTCCCTACCAAAAAATAGTTTAATATTATATAATTTTATGTTATCAATCAATAAGATATGTATCTTTTGTTTCGTCCTATTACCGAGTATTATATTATATACTATTAATTCCTTTCTTTTTGGATTTAGTTTGCCCCATTACTATTCAAAGAGATTAAATACAAAGAAATCTGATAATAGAGTGATGTGAATGAAAATGAGAATGTTTTCTAACTTATAGTGAATTAATGATATAAAATAAGGTTAAGGAAACAAAACATTTCGGGCGAATGAATAGTTACTTTTTCGCCTATTAGGTATTGGGTGAGGGGGTTTGGGTGAGTTTTCCCCTCCAGATTTCGGTTGATACGAGTTTCTCTTTAATTTGGGGATCAATTTAACGAGGGGGTTCTCTAGCGCGAGCTCGGTTAAGACAACGTATGCTAGACCTTTCGATATTCGCGAGTAATTCACACCTTTCAAATAAAACATATTGGGTGAGTAGGTTTTCAAGCATAAACCCGGTTAAAACAAAATACTCTGGATATCCCATTGTGATATTCAAACTACACCTGTCAAAAAATCAAATATCATTTGTATCTTATATTGTTGTACAAGACTATATATTAAAACATATTTGATAGTATGTGACTAAAAAAATAATATACGAATAATTATCTATACACAAAGTATAATATTATATTGAATCCACATATGTTTATGTCGAAATCACTTTTTTATCTCCCAAATTAAGTACAAAAGATTTGTTAACTATTAGAATAACCAATTGAGTACAAATATAGTGAAATTTATCTCCGAATAACCAATTTAGCATACGTTAAAAGTACTCGTAATTTGTTAAACTAAATTGTACTACAAAAGTTATCAAATTCATTTGCTTTTACATCATCAATCAATTAGAAACATGTAAGCAATGCACATGTGTTGTTCTACGAGACATGACACTTGTTGGGATGACACTATGTGTCATGATTGGTAACTTCCTTAAATTAAATTAGGACTAATTGCTTGAAAAATACTCCAAACACTTTTGTTTTTACGAGGGCTCTAACAAAAAAAAAATTCTATTTAAGAAAATGAAAACGGATAATATTACATCTTTTGTGGGGCTCCGTACAATAGCGTTTTTGTAAGTCATTTTCTTTTATTTTAAACCCATTTATTGATTATATGGATATTTCATGTTATTTATTAACAAATACATAATTCCACGGATAATATTCCAAATATTAACACAATCAGAACTGCAACTCATGAACTTCAAGTTCATTCAATTGTTCTCACATTCAAAATCAAAACAAAGATCCACAAAATACACAAAGATGTTTCAAAAACTTGAATAACAAATACGTAATCTGTTGTTGGGTCTTACTTTTAACCTACAACATATAGCGGTCAAGAACGGCAAGGGAACAACAAGAGTTTCATACGTAGATCTGGAATCAAGGGTTAGTGAGGCCATTGGTGGTGGCGGTCGGAGGCGGAACAAGGGACAGTTGGGATGGCGGAAAAACCGGAAGTTGTGGTATGGCGAAGAAACCGGAGATAGTGGTAGCCTTAATAATAAGAGAACACACTTGTCGAGAAAATGCAATAGCCGGAGAAACCGCCGACCACCACCGTAGCAACCTTCGACAGACCACTATCAACCACCATCGTATTCAACCACCACTGGTCTCGTCGCTAAGCTTCCAACAACCACCATCGGTCTCGCCTGTAAGCTTTCAACCACCATCACCACTCCCGCAGCGGCAACCTTCAATCGCCATCACTTTTCGTCGTATCCGGCCAATACCATCGCCATCAGAAATTAACCATTTGGGAGCTTGGAAAAAAGAAGAAATACCAAGGGTTTGAAATAGTTCAATTATACATCTCGTATGTATAATTACAAGATAAGTAGGTAGATGAACATTATGAAGAGTGTTGTATGGATCTGGTTATGGAAGTAGCTCAAAAGACAAAGTTTGAATTTGGTGTGACGGTTTTAATTTGGGGGTAAATCTTAGTTGTGTATTACTTTTTGTTATTATGTGTAAAATAAAATCCACGTGGCAAAATATGCGGTGGATGAGTGTAAAAAGAAAATACTTATAACAGGCTAAATATAATCCACATCAGCGTAAACAGTTCACAGCCTCACAAAAGAGATTTTATCTGTTTTTATTTTCCAGAATAGAAATTTTTTTTGTTGGAGTCTCACACAAACAAAAGTGTCAAAATTGGAGTACTTTCCAAGCAATTAGCCCATTCAATTAATAATAATAATGTCTCACCTAAACTAAACATAATAGTTGGTTCATAAAGCCTTTAAAGTTGTGTTTGGTTATAACAAAAATAAAAATAAAAATGATAATGATCGAAAGACTTTCGTTACACTGAAAATATTCGTTCCATTTATTTTGAAATCGTAAATTTGAAAATGGTTGGATGATGAGGCAAGTCTCAATTCGTGAATTGTCATTTTAAGAAAAAAAAAATCATTAATAAAGTCATGTTTAAAGCCCACTATTTTTGGTTGATGGTGATTGAAATTGTAAATGTACCTGGCTTTTTTTTTTGAAAGGTGAATTTCGCTGAAACTTCGTGTCGCGATTCGACAGCGGGAGGTCTAGCATACGTTGTCTTAACCGGGTCCGCGCTAGAGAGCTCCCTCGAAGTAGAAATGTCTATTTCAAATACCCGATGGGGGGAAAACCCCCTACTAATCCGCCCGAAGGCACGACGATTAATAGGGGTAAACCCTGCCCCCTCAGACTTGAACCTGAGTATACCCAAGTCAAGCCCTCATAAAGGGACTTAATTCCTATGTCCTCCCCAATGCTTGAACTCAAGACCTCATACAAGGGGGATGGTCATACAACCATTGAGCTAAAGTTCAAGGACACAAATGTACCTGGCTTCTAATCCTACAAAGTGACCCCAAAGAAAGTTATTTCGTTTGATGGATCTTTAAAAATAGAATATTATTGAGGGCAAACTTTTCTCTTCGTGGTCTCCATACTCCCTCATTAGACTGCAGTTTATGCAGTTTATGCACGTTTGGGTTAGAAGACGAGCTGCAGCTGTATGGTGGATCCGAGTTTTACATCATCGTGGTTAAAACTTTATGTCGTCCTTGTGCCAAATTTGAATATACCTCATGGCTTCAAACGTTGGATGTATCTGATGAAACAAACACATTATGGAAGCGGTTTGTTTCGTGTGGTTGTGGGCCCTTTGGAAACATATAAATGAAGTCACGCTCTCATCAAGTAGAAGCTCTAGTAGAGACGTATTTGATTTAATTGTTTCGATTTCCTTCTTTTACTTGTCTTGTCGTCATGGAAACAGTCACTTTTCTTGACCATTATGGCAAATTAGTCCTATGATGTAATTTTATTTTGATATCTTGTTGAACCTTTTAATAAAATTTCATATTATTAAAAAAATTACAAATTGGGATTAAATTCTCAACGTAGATGTGATGGATTTACAAACTTATTTCCGTACGCCAATTAGAATTAGAATTCAAACCAATAGTGATTAGTGATTACGAATTTGAAATCAACTATCCGCTAAATCATATTGTTAACTTAGTAACGGGACTACTATCTTGTTGGACCATGTAGATTTGGGCTGACATGTAGTGTTTGATCCAACAAGTCACCGAATATAAAATAAAATAAAATAATACTTAATAAATAGAGAAGATGTTATCATGCTTAGAATTAGATTGCTTGCATATAAAACAAAAAGAATAATCTAAGAGCATCTCCAATGGTAGTTTTTTAAAAAAATTTGTAAAGTTTTTTACTATTTAAAAAAGTTTTTGTATCACTTTTTTTTCCATTGGAGTTAAAAGCTTTTTACCAATAGATTGACAATCTTAAAGTCTTTGGAGAAATATGACACACTCTATCTTCTTAGTTTTATTATCAAACAATCTTTGAAAGACTTTTTTATAGCTTTTACCAATAGAGCAACAACTTGATCAAAAGCTTTTTATAAAAAGTTTTTAAGAAAAAGTTTGACCATTGAAGATGCTCTAATACAACAAAAAGCTCTGCCGTAATATTTTAAAACTTTAACAATTGTATATATATTTTATAGCACAGTGTATAACTGTAGAATGCATGTATTGTTGTGAATGGATAAAAGTAGTTGTAGATATATCACTTTCTATTATAATAATATCGTAAGTTTCATACATACATAACTAATGAGCATTTTGGTTATTTTCAAATAAACAAACTCAGTGTTCATAAATTTGGTGTTCCACAGAGGCCTTATTCATTTGCCTTGAATATTTCAGAACTAATAATAATGTCATAAATATATAGCTAAGGGAGGTGATATTAGTATCATATTTTTAGATACATCTATCATTATTTACAACATATAAAATGTTACAAGTCAGTGGAGCAAGATTACAATAAAAATTTCAAAATAAATAATACGAATTACTTCCCTATAGCTAATGGGCATTTTGGTCATTTTCAGATAGACGAACTAAGTGTTCATAGACTTGGTACTTGTTATTTTATCAACTTAATTATGGCTAACTTAATCTGGTTGAATATGCAGGTAACCATATTTAAGCAGTGTGGATGGTTGATGACTTTTCAAGGACTCAAGCTGGCAAAGTTCAAGTCTCAAGGACTGAAGACGAAATATTAAGTTTGGATAGCTTTGGAAAGAAGAAAGAAGATGAGGGGGACTTTCTGTAATTATGCTGGCTATATAAACCATGCTACAGTTGGCTAGGGTTTCTTAACACACCTTAGCCGTTCTTTTTTTACCGTTTTAATTTCTCACAAAATATCCTCGATGTAATCGTTATAATCTTTGTACGGTTAGGGTTTGTTCAAAACTATTTCTTGTATCTAAACTATTTTATGTTCTTGATAAATTAAATTAATCTTATGGCTATTTACTTCGAGTTGGTCATTGAATCTTCACGTATTGTTATTAAAATCCTATTTGAGTTTTAATTATTTTACATGGTATCAGAGACAGGTTGTTTGGCGATCTTTCTTGATTTAGATTTGTGTCTGTTTCAATTGATTCTATAATATTTTTTTAAAATTAATTTTAGGGTTTATCTTGATTTGGGGATTCTCTGTTCTAGGGTTTTCTCGAATCAATTGATTCAGTATTTATCATCTGGCTTATCACTCCTTCCTCTATAGGTTGTGGGTGTTTGCTTTTTTGATCATATCTCTTCTGCTCGTGTGTGGGTCTCACCTTTCTTTAAGGGTTTGTAGACTTACCTCTGGTAGCGGATTCTTTTCTCCCTGTTGCCTGTCCCTATCTGGTGGTTTATGGAATTACTGTTGGTGACCCCACTGTAAGTTGACTCTCCTACCTTATCTGTAGCAAATTGCTTTGTTCTTGAAGGGCTTCAAGTGCAAAGAGTTTGGCCTATAGGTTTGGACCTTTATTTTTTTTATGTTCTTTACATGGTTATGTGTTTGAATCTCTGTTATGTGTGTTCTTTGTTTCCTTGAATGTGTTTATGTGTTCTTTTGTGTTCTATCTATCTGTTGAATCTTTATATTATCTGTCCTTTTATACTAACCCTTTTCTGGTAGAAGAGAGGAGCTCTAGTGATACTTGTCCAGGCACTTGAGTGTCCTGGAATCTGGTTCCTCACCTGAGTTTTCCTTTTTAGGTTTCTTGCTTGTGTTCTTTCTTATTATTTGCTGTTTATGGATGATCTTGATGCTTTTGATGTGATGGATTTGTTGGGTACTCAAATAAGTAAACTGGACTTTGGTGATGAACTCTATTTGCATGCTAGTGACACTTCAGGTGCTCCACTAATTAACTTTAAATTAAAAGGCACTGAAAATTATAAAGTATGGGCTTGTGCAATGGAATTAGCACTTGAAACTAAAAACAAAATGGGTTTTATCAATGGTTCTTGTGTGAAATCTGATGATAATAATGTTCTTGCTAGACAGTGGGATAGGTGTAACTCTGTTGTTCTATCTTGGATTCTTGGTTCTGTTACTGAGGAGTTATATCTTGGTCAAATTTTCTCTAAAAATGCTCAAACTGTCTGGGATGAATTAAAAGAAACTTATGATAAGGTTGATGGATCCATTACTTTTAATCTGCATCATAAAATTAACTCTTTAACTCAAAATGGGGCTTCTCTTTCTGAATATTATCATAAACTCAACTCTTTATGGAAACAATTTGATGCTCTCACTAAATTACCAACCTATACTTGCAATGCTGCAAGAGAAATTCAAGAACATCAAAATCTTTTGAAACTTATGCAATTTCTCATGGGGTTGGATGATGTCTACACTTCTACTAGGAGTAATATCCTTACTGGGGATCCCTTACCTAGTGTGAAGGCAGCTTTTGCCATCATTTCTAGGGAGGAGTCACACAGGGGTATTCCTCTAGTGATGGAAAAAAAAAAAAAAAAAAAAAAAAAAAAAAAAAAAAAAAAAAAAAAAAAAAAAAAAAAAAAAAATAGTGATGGAAATTCAAAATCTCAAAACAGTGTTTTCTTGGCAAAAACCTTTGATAACAAAGGAAGAAACAACAAGTTTTTCAACAGAAATGAAAGAAATTATGGTAACCATAGAAACCTTGATTCTGGTAAGACCTCTGAATTCAGAAGAGGCCCCAATACTTCTCTCAAATGTGATAAGTGTCTTAGAGTTGGTCATACTATTGACAAATGTTTTGAAATTGTTGGGTATCCTCCTGGTTATGGCAGAGACACTCTTGCCAGGAGAAACATCTCTCATTCTTACAAATCTAATAATAATTTGGTTGTTAATGATCCTCCTTCCAGTGGTTCTGTCTTATCTAAATCTGGTTCCAGCTGTGATCAAAATTCCAGTGTCACTCTTACTTCTGATGAATACAACAGATTGATGGGCCTTTTAAGTGATAAATCTCCTTCCAAAAGTATGAATGCCAATATGGCAGGTAACTTTTTCAATTCAAACCAGTTTTTTAACTCAAACTTTACCACCTTTTTCTGTGCAAATGTCAATAACAAATCAAACAAGTTTGAAAATGCTTGGATCAGTGATTCAGGAGCTAATTCTCACATGACTTGCAATGAAAAGTATCTTTTTAATGTTCATGATATTTCTGGTCTTGGTCTAACTGTTGGACACCCAAATGGCACTCAAGCCAAAATTTTAAAAATAGGTGATCTTAGACTAAGTAACCATTTGATTCTGTTTGGTGTCTTGTATGTTCCTGAATACTGTGTCAATCTGTTATCTGTTTATAGCTTAACTAGGGATAGCAAAGCTTTTGTGGGTTTTGATCAAAATAAATGTGTTATTCAGGACCTTCAAACAAAGAAAGTGATTGGGAGTGGTAATCAAAGTGGTGGACTGTACTTTTTTGAAAATATGTTTAGAGGTAATCAATTTATGAGCAACAGTGCTAATTTTAAATGCTATTTGTCCTCACAAGTCTGGCATAACAGACTTGGACATCCCTCTGAGGCTGTTTTAACTGCTTTAAAAACCCAACTTAACCTTGAGGACAATCCTGACACTTCACCATGTGAAGTGTGCCATAAGGCAAAACAAATAAGGAATTCTTTTCCTTTAAGTGATCATAAAACCCACTCCTTAGGTGACATTGTGCACCTTGATCTATGGGGACCTTACAAGGTCCAAAGTAGAGAGGGTTATAAGTCTTTTCTTACCATTGTTGATGACCACACCAGGGCAGTTTGGGTATATCTTCTTAAAAGTAAGGATGAAACTTATGAAAGCTTTGTGAAATTTTACAACTTGATAAATACTCAATTCAACAAGAAGATTAAGATTGTCAGAAGTGACAATGGAAGTGAATTCTTAAATCAAAAAATGAACTCTTTTATGAACCAACATGGAATTATGCATCAAACTTTCTGTGTGTACACCCCTCAACAGAATGGTGTTGTGGAGAGGAAACATAGGCACTTGCTCAATGTAGCAAGAGCCCTTATGTTTCAAGGGGGGTTACCTTTAAATCTTTGGAATGAATGTGTTCTTACTGCTACTTATTTAATCAACAGGTTACCCTCTGTAGTTCTGGCTGGAAAATCTCCTCATGAGTTACTTTTTAAAAATAAACCTAATCTCTCCCATTTAAGGGTTTTTGGTTGTCTCTGTTTTTCTACTATTCTCAATAATCATGATAAGTTCTCTAGTAGGGCTGAAAAATGTATTCTCATTGGTTATTCAAATGAGAAAAAAGGGTACAAACTTCTAAGTTTGGAAAATAAAACTGTTTTCTTCTCAAGGGATGTGAAGTTTTATGAGAATGTCTTCCCTATGAAGATGCTTAATAATACTCATAAAGCATCCACTCTTGATGATAATAATAATCCTTCCTCTGTTTTTGACTCTGTTTTCTTAGAAAATGAAAATTCAATCAAATTAAACCCAAGACCCAATGATGAAAGGAGAGATCATATGCATGTAAGTGAAGGTAGTAACCTTGGTCCCTCTGGTAGTAATCAAGATGCTGCCAGGGATCAACATGATCCCTCTGGTGACATAAGTGTTACTGCCAGGGAACAAGTGCCATCTGCAACACTTCCAGTTGATGAAAGAATCAATTCTGAGGGCAATTCTGAGGAAACTCATACTGATAATTTTGAAACAACTCATGAGGTTGACATTCCAGAAACCTTTGTCCCTAGAAGATCCAACAAAAATTTTAAAACACCTAAGAAATATGGTGACTATGTGCTTGGGAATAAAACTAAACACAATATTAGTAATTTTGTTTGTTATTCTAAGTTGAATTCTGATGCTGCATGCTTTGTGTCCAATTTGAATAAATTGCATGAACCTAGTTGTTATCTTGATGCTTGTAAAGATCCTTTATGGGTTGATGCCATGAACTCTGAAATGGAAGCTTTGTACAAAAATGGGACTTGGGAGTTGACTGGCCTTCCCCCTGGTAGGGAACCCATTGGGTGTAAGTGGGTTTACAAGATTAAATATAAGTCTAGTGGTGAAGTGGATAGATACAAGGCTAGGCTTGTGGCAAAGGGCTACTCACAAAGAGTAGGAATTGACTTTGAGGAAACTTTCTCTCCTGTGGTCAAAATGGTTACCATTAGATGCCTTATCACTGTTGCTGTTAATAATAAATGGCCAATTTTTCAATTAGATGTTAACAATGCCTTTCTGTATGGTGATCTTGAAGAACATGTTTATATGTTACCTCCACCTGGATATCACTCCAGTTCTGATCTCAGGGTCTGCAGATTGATTAAGTCTCTGTATTGCCTTAAACAGGCTCCTAGAAAATGGAATGAGAAACTTACTTGTGCTTTAATTGAATATGGTTTTGTGCAAAGTAGGAGTGATTACTCTTTATACACTAAAACTGATAATAAGATGTTCATTGTGCTTCTTGTCTATGTGGATGATATTGTTATTACTGGTAACAACACTGATGAGATTGAAAACTGCAAGCAGTTTCTCAACTCTAAATTCTCTATTAAGGATTTAGGAATTCTTAGATATTTCCTTGGAATTGAAGTTATTGATATTAAAGGTGACATTTGCTTGTCACAAAGAAAATATTGTCTTGATCTTATTTCAGAGTTTGGTCTTCTTGGATGCAAACCATCCCAAACTCCCATAGATTGTAATCTCTCCCTCTGTTTCAAGGATGATTATGACAAACCTTTGGATAATATCACTGAGTATCAAAAGCTTATTGGTAAGCTCATTTACTTGACTCTCACTAGACCAGACATTGCATACTCTGTGCACATTTTGAGTCAATATATGCATGATCCATATGAATCTCACTTGAAAATGGCTCTAAGGGTTCTTAGATACTTAAAGGGATCACCAGGTAAGGGCATTATGTTTGAACAAGGTACTTCTCTTACCCTTAATGCATTTGTTGACTCTGATTGGGTCAAGAAGGCTACTGCCAGGAAGAGTATCACTGGATACTGTCTCTTCTTAGGTGGTTCCCTTGTGTCTTGGAAAAGCAAAAAACAAGCCACAATCTCAAGATCTTCTGCTGAAGCAGAATTCAGAGCCCTTGGCTCTGTCACTTGTGAAATTATTTGGGTCTTGAAAATTCTTAAGGATTTGGGAATTGATACCTTTGATTCTGTTCCAATAAAGTGTGATAGCAAGGCAGCAATGCAAATTGCTGCCAATCCTGTATTCCATGAAAAAACTAAACATTTTGAGCTTGACTTGTTTTTCACTAGAGAAAAGGTCTTGGCAGGGGTAATTGAGATTAAAAAGGTTACTTTTGAGAATAATGTGGCAGACATTTTCACAAAGGGACTCTCTCTAAAACAACACAATTTTCTCTGTGACAAACTTGGCTTATTCAACATCTTCCACAATTAAGTTGTGGGGGGGTGTTATTTTATCAACTTAATTATGGCTAACTTAATCTGGTTGAATATGCAGGTAACCATATTTAAGCAGTGTGGATGGTTGATGACTTTTCAAGGACTCAAGCTGGCAAAGTTCAAGTCTCAAGGACTGAAGACGAAATATTAAGTTTGGATAGCTTTGGAAAGAAGAAAGAAGATGAGGGGGACTTTCTGTAATTATGCTGGCTATATAAACCATGCTACAGTTGGCTAGGGTTTCTTAACACACCTTAGCCGTTCTTTTTTTACCGTTTTAATTTCTCACAAAATATCCTCGATGTAATCGTTATAATCTTTGTACGGTTAGGGTTTGTTCAAAACTATTTCTTGTATCTAAACTATTTTATGTTCTTGATAATTAAATTAATCTTATGGCTATTTACTTCGAGTTGGTCATTGAATCTTCACGTATTGTTATTAAAATCCTATTTGAGTTTTAATTATTTTACATGGTATCAGAGACAGGTTGTTTGGCGATCTTTCTTGATTTAGATTTGTGTCTGTTTCAATTGATTCTATAATATTTTTTTAAAATTAATTTTAGGGTTTATCTTGATTTGGGGATTCTCTGTTCTAGGGTTTTCTCGAATCAATTGATTCAGTATTTATCATCTGGCTTATCACTCCTTCCTCTATAGGTTGTGGGTGTTTGCTTTTTTGATCATATCTCTTCTGCTCGTGTGTGGGTCTCACCTTTCTTTAAGGGTTTGTAGACTTACCTCTGGTAGCGGATTCTTTTCTCCCTGTTGCCTGTCCCTATCTGGTGGTTTATGGAATTACTGTTGGTGACCCCACTGTAAGTTGACTCTCCTACCTTATCTGTAGCAAATTGCTTTGTTCTTGAAGGGCTTCAAGTGCAAAGAGTTTGGCCTATAGGTTTGGACCTTTATTTTTTTTATGTTCTTTACATGGTTATGTGTTTGAATCTCTGTTATGTGTGTTCTTTGTTTCCTTGAATGTGTTTATGTGTTCTTTTGTGTTCTATCTATCTGTTGAATCTTTATATTATCTGTCCTTTTATACTAACCCTTTCTGGTAGAAGAGAGGAGCTCTAGTGATACTTGTCCAGGCACTTGAGTGTCCTGGAATCTGGTTCCTCACCTGAGTTTTCCTTTTTAGGTTTCTTGCTTGTGTTCTTTCTTATTATTTGCTGTTTATGGATGATCTTGATGCTTTTGATGTGATGGATTTGTTGGGTACTCAAATAAGTAAACTGGACTTTGGTGATGAACTCTATTTGCATGCTAGTGACACTTCAGGTGCTCCACTAATTAACTTTAAATTAAAAGGCACTGAAAATTATAAAGTATGGGCTTGTGCAATGGAATTAGCACTTGAAACTAAAAACAAAATGGGTTTTATCAATGGTTCTTGTGTGAAATCTGATGATAATAATGTTCTTGCTAGACAGTGGGATAGGTGTAACTCTGTTGTTCTATCTTGGATTCTTGGTTCTGTTACTGAGGAGTTATATCTTGGTCAAATTTTCTCTAAAAATGCTCAAACTGTCTGGGATGAATTAAAAGAAACTTATGATAAGGTTGATGGATCCATTACTTTTAATCTGCATCATAAAATTAACTCTTTAACTCAAAATGGGGCTTCTCTTTCTGAATATTATCATAAACTCAACTCTTTATGGAAACAATTTGATGCTCTCACTAAATTACCAACCTATACTTGCAATGCTGCAAGAGAAATTCAAGAACATCAAAATCTTTTGAAACTTATGCAATTTCTCATGGGGTTGGATGATGTCTACACTTCTACTAGGAGTAATATCCTTACTAGGGATCCCTTACCTAGTGTGAAGGCAGCTTTTGCCATCATTTCTAGGGAGGAGTCACACAGGGGTATTCCTCTTAGTGATGGAAATTCAAAATCTCAAAACAGTGTTTTCTTGGCAAAAACCTTTGATAACAAAGGAAGAAACAACAAGTTTTTCAACAGAAATGAAAGAAATTATGGTAACCATAGAAACCTTGATTCTGGTAAGACCTCTGAATTCAGAAGAGGCCCCAATACTTCTCTCAAATGTGATAAGTGTCTTAGAGTTGGTCATACTATTGACAAATGTTTTGAAATTGTTGGGTATCCTCCTGGTTATGGCAGAGACACTCTTGCCAGGAGAAACATCTCTCATTCTTACAAATCTAATAATAATTTGGTTGTTAATGATCCTCCTTCCAGTGGTTCTGTCTTATCTAAATCTGGTTCCAGCTGTGATCAAAATTCCAGTGTCACTCTTACTTCTGATGAATACAACAGATTGATGGGCCTTTTAAGTGATAAATCTCCTTCCAAAAGTATGAATGCCAATATGGCAGGTAACTTTTTCAATTCAAACCAGTTTTTTAACTCAAACTTTACCACCTTTTTCTGTGCAAATGTCAATAACAAATCAAACAAGTTTGAAAATGCTTGGATCAGTGATTCAGGAGCTAATTCTCACATGACTTGCAATGAAAAGTATCTTTTTAATGTTCATGATATTTCTGGTCTTGGTCTAACTGTTGGACACCCAAATGGCACTCAAGCCAAAATTTTAAAAATAGGTGATCTTAGACTAAGTAACCATTTGATTCTGTTTGGTGTCTTGTATGTTCCTGAATACTGTGTCAATCTGTTATCTGTTTATAGCTTAACTAGGGATAGCAAAGCTTTTGTGGGTTTTGATCAAAATAAATGTGTTATTCAGGACCTTCAAACAAAGAAAGTGATTGGGAGTGGTAATCAAAGTGGTGGACTGTACTTTTTTGAAAATATGTTTAGAGGTAATCAATTTATGAGCAACAGTGCTAATTTTAAATGCTATTTGTCCTCACAAGTCTGGCATAACAGACTTGGACATCCCTCTGAGGCTGTTTTAACTGCTTTAAAAACCCAACTTAACCTTGAGGACAATCCTGACACTTCACCATGTGAAGTGTGCCATAAGGCAAAACAAATAAGGAATTCTTTTCCTTTAAGTGATCATAAAACCCACTCCTTAGGTGACATTGTGCACCTTGATCTATGGGGACCTTACAAGGTCCAAAGTAGAGAGGGTTATAAGTCTTTTCTTACCATTGTTGATGACCACACCAGGGCAGTTTGGGTATATCTTCTTAAAAGTAAGGATGAAACTTATGAAAGCTTTGTGAAATTTTACAACTTGATAAATACTCAATTCAACAAGAAGATTAAGATTGTCAGAAGTGACAATGGAAGTGAATTCTTAAATCAAAAAATGAACTCTTTTATGAACCAACATGGAATTATGCATCAAACTTTCTGTGTGTACACCCCTCAACAGAATGGTGTTGTGGAGAGGAAACATAGGCACTTGCTCAATGTAGCAAGAGCCCTTATGTTTCAAGGGGGGTTACCTTTAAATCTTTGGAATGAATGTGTTCTTACTGCTACTTATTTAATCAACAGGTTACCCTCTGTAGTTCTGGCTGGAAAATCTCCTCATGAGTTACTTTTTAAAAATAAACCTAATCTCTCCCATTTAAGGGTTTTTGGTTGTCTCTGTTTTTCTACTATTCTCAATAATCATGATAAGTTCTCTAGTAGGGCTGAAAAATGTATTCTCATTGGTTATTCAAATGAGAAAAAAGGGTACAAACTTCTAAGTTTGGAAAATAAAACTGTTTTCTTCTCAAGGGATGTGAAGTTTTATGAGAATGTCTTCCCTATGAAGATGCTTAATAATACTCATAAAACATCCACTCTTGATGATAATAATAATCCTTCCTCTGTTTTTGACTCTGTTTTCTTAGAAAATGAAAATTCAATCAAATTAAACCCAAGACCCAATGATGAAAGGAGAGATCATATGCATGTAAGTGAAGGTAGTAACCTTGGTCCCTCTGGTAGTAATCAAGATGCTGCCAGGGATCAACATGATCCCTCTGGTGACATAAGTGTTACTGCCAGGGAACAAGTGCCATCTGCAACACTTCCAGTTGATGAAAGAATCAATTCTGAGGGCAATTCTGAGGAAACTCATACTGATAATTTTGAAACAACTCATGAGGTTGACATTCCAGAAACCTTTGTCCCTAGAAGATCCAACAAAAATTTTAAAACACCTAAGAAATATGGTGACTATGTGCTTGGGAATAAAACTAAACACAGTAAACACCAACCCCCCAAAAAAAAAAAAAAAAAAAAAAAAAAAAAAAAAAAAAAAAAAAAAAAAAAAAAAAAAAAAAAAAAAAAAAAAAAAAAAAAAAAAAAAAAAAAAAAAAAAAAAAAAAAAAAAAAAAAAAAAAAAAAAAAAAAAAAAAAAAACAAACCCCCCCCCCCCCCCCAAATAAAACTAAACACAGTATTAGTAATTTTGTTTGTTATTCTAAGTTGAATTCTGATGCTGCATGCTTTGTGTCCAATTTGAATAAATTGCATGAACCTAGTTGTTATCTTGATGCTTGTAAAGATCCTTTATGGGTTGATGCCATGAACTCTGAAATGGAAGCTTTGTACAAAAATGGGACTTGGGAGTTGACTGACCTTCCCCCTGGTAGGGAACCCATTGGGTGTAAGTGGGTTTACAAGATTAAATATAAGTCTAGTGGTGAAGTGGATAGATACAAGGCTAGGCTTGTGGCAAAGGGCTACTCACAAAGAGTAGGAATTGACTTTGAGGAAACTTTCTCTCCTGTGGTCAAAATGGTTACCATTAAATGCCTTATCACTGTTGATGTTAATAATAAATGGCCAATTTTTCAATTAGATGTTAACAATGCCTTTCTGTATGGTGATCTTGAAGAACATGTTTATATGTTACCTCCACCTGGATATCACTCCAGTTCTGATCTCAGGGTCTGCAGATTGATTAAGTCTCTGTATTGCCTTAAACAGGCTCCTAGAAAATGGAATGAGAAACTTACTTGTGCTTTAATTGAATATGGTTTTGTGCAAAGTAGGAGTGATTACTCTTTATACACTAAAACTGATAATAAGATGTTCATTGTGCTTCTTGTCTATGTGGATGATATTGTTATTACTGGTAAGAACACTGATGAGATTGAAAACTGCAAGCAGTTTCTCAACTCTAAATTCTCTATTAAGGATTTAGGAATTCTTAGATATTTCCTTGGAATTGAAGTTATTGATATTAAAGGTGACATTTGCTTGTCACAAAGAAAATATTGTCTTGATCTTATTTCAGAGTTTGGTCTTCTTGGATGCAAACCATCCCAAACTCCCATAGATTGTAATCTCTCCCTCTGTTTCAAGGATGATTATGACAAACCTTTGGATAATATCACTGAGTATCAAAAGCTTATTGGTAAGCTCATTTACTTGACTCTCACTAGACCAGACATTGCATACTCTGTGCACATTTTGAGTCAATATATGCATGATCCATATGAATCTCACTTGAAAATGGCTCTAAGGGTTCTTAGATACTTAAAGGGATCACCAGGTAAGGGCATTATGTTTGAACAAGGTACTTCTCTTACCCTTAATGCATTTGTTGACTCTGATTGGGTCAAGAAGGCTACTGCCAGGAAGAGTATCACTGGATACTGTCTCTTCTTAGGTGGTTCCCTTGTGTCTTGGAAAAGCAAAAAACAAGCCACAATCTCAAGATCTTCTGCTGAAGCAGAATTCAGAGCCCTTGGCTCTGTCACTTGTGAAATTATTTGGGTCTTGAAAATTCTTAAGGATTTGGGAATTGATACCTTTGATTCTGTTCCAATAAAGTGTGATAGCAAGGTAGCAATGCAAATTGCTGCCAATCCTGTATTCCATGAAAAAACTAAACATTTTGAGCTTGACTTGTTTTTCACTAGAGAAAAGGTCTTGGCAGGGGTAATTGAGATTAAAAAGGTTACTTCTGAGAATAATGTGGCAGACATTTTCACAAAGGGACTCTCTCTAAAACAACACAATTTTCTCTGTGACAAACTTGGCTTATTCAACATCTTCCACAATTAAGTTGTGGGGGGGTGTTATTTTATCAACTTAATTATGGCTAACTTAATCTGGTTGAATATGCAGGTAACCATATTTAAGCAGTGTGGATGGTTGATGACTTTTCAAGGACTCAAGCTGGCAAAGTTCAAGTCTCAAGGACTGAAGACGAAATATTAAGTTTGGATAGCTTTGGAAAGAAGAAAGAAGATGAGGGGGACTTTCTGTAATTATGCTGGCTATATAAACCATGCTACAGTTGGCTAGGGTTTCTTAACACACCTTAGCCGTTCTTTTTTTACCGTTTTAATTTCTCACAAAATATCCTCGATGTAATCGTTATAATCTTTGTACGGTTAGGGTTTGTTCAAAACTATTTCTTGTATCTAAACTATTTTATGTTCTTGATAAATTAAATTAATCTTATGGCTATTTACTTCGAGTTGGTCATTGAATCTTCACGTATTGTTATTAAAATCCTATTTGAGTTTTAATTATTTTACAGTACTTTCACAAAACCTTATCAGTTTACCCGTAATCTTATTAAACTATATATAGTAATGTCATAAGTTTCATAGCTAATGCATTTTAGTCATTTCTAGATAGACCAAGTCAATATTCATAAAATTGGAACCTTTAATAATAAAAAAAAACCCTCACCCGTTTACTCGTATTTCAAAACTATCAATAGTAACGGAAAAGTCATAAGTTTCATGATCCACATATTAATGGGGCAAAAAGTCTCTTTATGAGGACATGAATTTGAAGAGACTCAAGTTCAAGAGCACAAGGTTTTCCCCTTATATATTGTCGTGCCTTTGACTGAGCTATTAGAGAGTTTTTCCTTCTACTAGGTATTGGGTGAGAGACTCTCTAACGTGGACTCGATTAAGACAATATAGTCTAGCCAATGGGTTGGTGACTCATTAGTAAGGTCTTTGACCTTGGAAAAATTCACGGAGTTCGAAAATCCCACTTCCTACATTTGTAAGATGTGGATTATTAGGGGGAGTTTCGAGAGTCCTGAGTTTCATACCAAGCATGTGTGGTTCGAGCTCCGCATACTGCTCAATTGGATGTTATTATGGTGTCTCGAATGCTAACTAATAACTCGCTGTTTAAAAAAAAAAAGGACAATATAGTCTTATATCATCCGTTGTGATATTGGATCCAAACTTTTGAAAAACTAAACATATGAATGGACATTTTGGTCATTTCCAAATAGACAAACTCTCGTGCTCATAAACTTGGTACTCCCCCTTTCTCACCAACACACACAAACGCACAGTAATCCACACCGCAGTAGGTGTGTTTCTCCACCATTTTGAACATTGATATATATCGACTTCCAGGTATTCTTTCTGATCATCTTCTATGTATCTATACATACATTCATCTGCATTTGTTATATCCTTTAATTTAAATATAACCTCTAATAATTACATATTTTGTCTTTGTAGGTGTGTTTGTGTTTTATACAGAACAGTTAAACCCTAAATAGTAATAAGAGTTAAAACCCTAATTTACTGTCTGTAATTTTATTTAAAACATGTTAGCTGGACCAATAATTAATCACTAATTTAGGGCTCTTGAAATATTTTATAAAAATTAAAAAGTTTAAGTCTTTATTATGTATTTATCTGTTTCTTTAACAATGAGTGAACACCCATAAAATAAAACATTAGATTTTCACTAGTTTAAGTTTTAAAAAAAAAATTAAATCTAGATTTGTTTTTCAAATTAAAAAAATTAAAACTTTGGTTTTTTACTGCATGCAGAATTGCAGATGACTTTAGACAGAGTTGATGGGCGGATGATGATGGGCTTGTAAGCGATGATTATGATTCAGACGACAGTCAAAAGAGCCATGATTCGCGGAAAAAGAATCCGTGGTTGGCTGAATTCTTTAGTACTTTGGATGATTTGACTGCTGAACAGATTGTGGAACCAGCTAGGCAATGGCATTGTCCAGCTTGTCGGGATGGTCCTGGTTCTATTCATTGGTTTAGGGGTATGAAGTCGTTTGTTACTCACGTGAAAACAAAAGGGACACGAAGGCCGAGGCTGCATTGGGATTTTGCGGATCTTTTGGATGAAGAATTGCGTAGGAGGGGCGCTACGTTAGTAAAAGCTGGCGAATCGTATGGAAAGTGGAAGGGACTTGATAAAGAAACTGAAGATCGGGAAATAGTCTGGCCACCGATGGTGATTGTTATGAATACACAGCTTGAGAAGGATGAAAACGAGAAGGTATATCCCTTATTTTTATAGAAGTTGCAATTTTGACCTGTTCATTTATGAATGTGTTTATCTTGGTGTGTTTTATCTTAGACGAGTTAGATCATGACCTTTAGCTGAAAGGGAATTGGCCAAATGTGTCCAATAGGTTGAAAGTTGATTAAAATCTGTGACATAAACAATTCAAATGGTAACGAAACAATAGCCACACTTACAAACTTAACGTATTATATACTTTACGTTTAACTCGCGTAGTATTTTATAGAGTCGGTCGAGGGATTGGCGGACTTACCTATTCCGTGACGTTTCCCTAACGGGTATGCTATGAACTTGTTTTATAGAGAGCTAATTTAGGGAGAATCATAACCTTGGACTCCTGCTCCGTGGGTATTGACTGGGTCATTGTCACCTACATGGTGGCTACATCAGACTCAACAATTTAACAGGACAACAACATAGTGTATACAATCTTTAAGTTGATTTATCTTTGATTATTATTGCAAAGATCTTGTATATACACTCATAATTAAAGTAATAACTATCTAATAAAACTTTGAAAAATGGACAAAAGTGTTTGCTCCTCCCATAGCCCATAGGTAGACATGATTCAATGCCGACCTGTTTTGACTCTTTACTCGACCATCCAGCTTGCCACTTCTAGTATTTGGATGTGTGTTTGAAGTGATTATCTAGAATTAACTTTTGAGTGCACCATTTGAGTATTCTGGGCCAAAATAATCAGAATTGGTGAAACAAATAAACAGTGGCTATAAGAAAACTGATTCTTAAGATAAGTGTTAATTTACGTAGTTGTCCATTCTTTTATTAACTCATTATCTAATCATGTGATTCCAAAGTTGCGATAATCACTTTGAAAATGCACATCCAAAGATGAGCCTTAATTGAACCATTAACTGAATGTGGTTTTTATATCTTAAATCTCAAAAAGATTTAACCTAACAAGGGCATAAAACACCCTTTTACCCAAATCTCAAAAAGATTTACAAAAGTTCAATTGTAACTTCAGTGGCTTGGCATGGGAACCCAAGAGCTTCTTGAATACTTTGAGTCTTATGAAGCTGTGAAAGCACGTAGTTCATTTGGGCCTGAAGGGCACAGGGGGATGAGTGTGTTAATATTTGACACCTCAGCTATTGGATATTTAGAGGCTGAGCGTCTAAGCAAGCATTTTGCACGTCAAGGTGTAGATAGAGATGCTTGGAATCGTCACCCATATCTGCTCCATCCCGATGGTAAGCGCCAGTTATATGGCTTCATGGCAACAGAATTCGACTTGGATGCCTTTAACCAGCATTCACCTGGTATGTACTCTTGTTCTTTCTTTCTTACATGTTTAGCTGTTGGATGGGGAAATTTTCTGAAAACAGGTGGAAAGAGTTCAATATCGCGTTTAAGTTGTTTAATTCAAACAAATTGGTTCATTAATTCAACGAATACCCGTTGTATTCATATATACTTACAAACTCTGATTAACTCAGTGCGGTCGGACTGGTTTAGATCTTCAAACAGCAAACGGACTGTGTATGATGGTTAGGAAAATCCAAACTGGTCGGCCAACTTGTCAAGCCAATAGGCCTCGCTTTGGTTGTTTTGTTTGGTCTCTGCCGAACCGTGCACATCCCTTTTTGGACATATCTAATATATTGATTATGTTTGAAATTTGCAGCTCAATTTAAAAGTAGAAATATTGTTTGAAATTCGTAAATTTGGACAAAAATGGTGTTGGGTGTCATCTTTGTTATAGAAGTTATTATTTTGATCTGAACTCATTTTGACTCCATAAGCTGGCCTCCCCGACCAGAGCCGGCTTAAGCTTTTTGGTGACCTTAAGTGTAACCAATTTCGGGGGCCTTTTTCTAAAGTCTCTTAACAACCATCCTTTATCCGGACTTGGTACCATATAATATGTAATTAAACCTATTGTTAAAAGGCTTTACCTGGGCCTCAAAGTCTCGTTTCTTGTAAGTCATAGTTAAAAAAACGTAAACATAAAATCAAAACCGAAGATATCCAAGTCCGAAAGCTGAAAAATCTGGAGGCCTTTAATATGTGGAGGCCTTAAGAGACCGCCTAACCCACATATATGGTAGATTATGTAGTCAATTTCGGTGGTATACCAGTGGTATACCGGTGGTATTTCGGTTTTCGGTCCTCCACTGGTATACCGGTATAGATTTTTGTCCAAAATTTCGTACCGAGATTTTCGGTGAAATTTACCGAAATCTCACCGAAATCGGTCAAATTTCGGTGGTATACCAGTTTTTCAGATTTTTTTTATTTTTTATTAAATTATTTTTGTCCAACTAACAAACAACATAAGAAGCACTAAAATTTTCAAGTATTAACACTAATCTATCAAATATTGACACTTTTAAGCTTGACTTTGATATTTAGATTGAGTATTAACTTAATATAATTGCTATTTGTGTGTATAATTGCAATCTTTTTGGTATATATATAATTATATATAATATTTTTCATAATATTAAGATTACCGAAATACCACTGAAATAACCGATATTTCAAATACCAGTCCTTGACCGAAACACCCAAATTTCGGTCCTTAACTACTTAGTGGTAGAACCAGCCTTGTCCCCGACCTATCCAATCTTCTGCTTACAGCAATTGTTATCCGAGTCTTTGAAATCCCTTGATTTGCTGTTTGCTTATTTAGGAAAACTGAAGTTGAAATCTGAGTTGGTGTCATATCAAGAAAAGGTTGTGGATAAATTAAAGCAACTAAACAAGGACAGCGAACAACTGATCTGGTATAAGAAAAAGATTGGCAAACAAGAGAGGAGTTCAAAAGCGCTTGAAGATGCGTATTCGTTATTGTCTCAGAAGCTCAGGAAGATTGAAGAAGAGAGCAAAATTGTCAGGCAGAGAACAAAGATGTACCATGAACAGAACCAAGAAGAGGTATCTCTGTAAACTTTAGTTTAAAACTGTTGTAATACAATTACAAAGCTAATTGGTCTGCAAAGCTCCTTGCATGTTGAAACATATTATGATACTGAGATATAAGTCATATAACTTGTACTTTGGCACCCTGTTTGATATATTCCGGGACTCGCATTTTTTATGCAACCAGCCATTATAGTTTGTGTAGTGTTGTTCAGCTAATTTCTTGTTTGTGCCTATCTCTAAAAATAGATGGATTTCCAAGAGAATTTCTTCAAGGAACAGTTAAAAGTGATTCAAGATGCTCACCAGAGGTATGTACCCGTTCTTGCTTTTAGAGCAATTCTTTATATCCCATGAGTCTTCAGACGGTTGACTTGACAAATGGCTCACGAAAGTTATTGGACTAATTGTGGAATATCTTGATGTACCCAGAAATAAAACAAATTGGGTAACTTTGAATTGTAAAGTTTATACGCAACCTTCCACTTTTTTGCTGCATGCCTATTTGCTAAAACCTTAGGTGTACTTGTGGCAATTTCTAAGCTGATACTTATAAATGGGTTGGGTTGGGTGATGGTTTAACTCAATGGTTGAAATCAATAATTTAGGTAATCGGGAAGTCATCCAAAGCGTATATTTGATACTTGTAGCCTCCTAAATCATATCATTTTGAAGGGATTATGTTTTAATGGCATTAAAACAGTTTTGTAATCATTATATACATTTATATATAAAATTGAACGGTCAACCAGGCTGACCCATTCTAAAATCAACTTGCTTAACATAAACCTATTTTGATCCATTAACCATCTGACCAGCCAATCTGTGCACTTCTATGAATGTGTGATGATCTTAAGGAAAAAAAATGCAGTATGTTACCTTATGAAGCTAAAATATGCATGTGTCCTACCGTTATTACTTTTACATATGAATCGTTCATTTTTATGAACACATATAGGAAGGAGAATGTTGAAGAGTTTGTGAAGTCTCAGCCAGAAGAGATAAAGGAAATCGAGGAAGAGAGGGAGAGGTTGATGAAATTGCATGAAGAGGAGGTGGCTGAAATGAAAAGCAAGCATGGGAATGAAGAGATAGAAATGAAGCAAAAGTTTAACTCAAAATTGGACCAGTTGATGGTAAAATTGCACTCGGTAAAAGGCTAGGATCAAAAGCTTTATTTAGCTATAATTTTCCAAACCTCATCATGTTATAGTTTCGGTGAGGTCCATGTAGTTAGCATGTGGTTTAACTGCTATGCAAGTGTTTGCATCTCCAAAGAACTTCTGTTTATGCTTCTTAGCTCTATCTTGTTTCTGCTTTGCTGTAGGGAGGTGTAGTCGTGTGACCGTGTGGGCATGTATGTATCGTTTACGTTATGCACTTTTTTTCCCCCTTGGTTATCTCCCTACAATTGCAGAAATATACGAATTGCATGTTTGTCAAGTTGGTGATGCTTTTGTTCACTTGCATGCGACAGGAACGGAATTTGTTTGGTTCAACTCGTTTTATATTTTGAAAATGCTTGTTTTTGGTTCGGGTATCTTTTATTAGTTGTAAATTTATGCTTTCTTTCTCCTTGGATGTTTAAACTTGAAACCAAGTATTTATGTGTGGTGTGGTTCGTGGTTTGGTTTTTAGATAAAACTGTTCTATTGTTCTTGATTTTTCGGTTTTGGTCCCATCTTGCCTGGTTCCAGTCTGATTAACACCACCAACTCATCAACTCCATAATCATCTCAACCCTTTTCTCCTTTAGTAGGACAGGGGATACCTAAATTCATTAACTGTTTCATTGTTCCTTTCAACACAAGTAGTTGTTTGTTTGTGATGATTATACATGCTCAAACCTTGATGGATCTCCTCTTGTCGAAGTTATTCCTTTCTTTTATTATTTTTTTGAGTTTGGCGGTCTTCCTTTTGGTCATTGAATAATCGGCTCAAAAAGTGTATCAGATTCGTCGATTATTTTAGTAATCGTCAACAACAGGATCCAATGATTCCAATCCCTGTGAGGGGTAGGGGGTAGTTTAGTAATCATCATAGTAGCAGATTGAGAGACCACATTTGGAACTTTGAATGCAACTCGTTAAGCAACTTATCAAATTTTTCATTGCCATCATTATGTGAATCACTATATGTATTTTGACATAATGTATTGATCCCTCACTTTGGATGAATATCTCCAGTGAAAGTGTTCTCCATGAATAATAAAGTTAAGAAACTTTAAAAAATCTTCTTATGTTTCGATTTAAATGTCTTATTTGACTTTCTAAAGTTTCAATTTTTTTAAAACTTTGATTTTAATTATTTTTAAACAATTGGATATCACGAATCCGAGATGGGGGATTCGGATCCTAGAAGCTCATTGAGATGCCGTCATTGTGCAGGTCCTCTTACCAAGGAGATGGTAACTCCCTTTTCTTTATTATTTAATTTAATGAATTAAGCTTATTTTATGTCTTTTCCTGCTGTATCCTTTTTATATATAACATTTGTTACATAAATCGGATGAGGGCATATGGTCGAAACTTAAAAATGATCCGAATTGTGTTCGATGGGCATTTGTTATCGTGTGTCGTGTACTTTGTTTAATTGTTTATATGTTTCTGATTGATTGTAGGAAACCAGTGCTTGGACTGTTGGACCCCTTATAAGAGATAGCTTTTCTATGGTACTCCCTTTTAGCCTTTGCCTATATATATACATATATATTGGAATATATACGTATCATGTTTTCATTTATACTTATAAACTCGGTTGTGGTTTTGTACTTTGTTCGCGGAAAGTTTTATATAACTCGACAGAAATTCTCATTATTACTTCAATTTTTGTCCTTATATATCATATATGAATGGTTGTTATATCATCTCGCTTGCGCAACTCAGATTGGTTTTGCGGTCGGCGGAGTGTCAAGTGCATTCTATGGATTCACTTTAGGTATGTGCGGGGCAGTTTTAATCTGCTTCTACTCTTGATTAATTATATACTTGTTGTGCCAGGGAATTGAAATTGAATTGTATTCTGCAAGGGGAAATTTTTTGACAGATGAAGTATTCTTTTCACCTTTCCTGATATTATCGTTGTTTTCATTCTTGTAGTGATGCCGGTTGTTCAAAGACGAGTGAAAGGACCTATGTGGTTGCATTTCTTGATTGGGGTAAGTTTCTTACTACTGTAGTTTGGTGCACATGCACCTTAAGGGAGCAGCGTAATACTTTCCATTTTGTTTTTCTCTCAATTAGTAGTTACTTGTTCTTCCATATATAAAGGGACACTTTTATAAGTTTTGCATCATGTGTGACACCACTTTTGCTTATTAATGGATATTGATTTCACTGACCCATGTTCAGTGAACACATATATCGTAAATTACACTAGCATTGACTCTTAAGCTGATAATTTCACACAACTTTTGAGTTTTGATATGTAAATAGAGGTGGAAAGTTTGACCAAGTCTCTTATATATGGGTCTGTTTGGGTTATAATACATCTCTAATAGGCGAAACGGGTAAAGTTTAGAAAAATAGCTCCAAGCACATGACTAAGAGGGTTCTGCCTTAAACAGAGTTAATAAAGTCGGTTTCGGTAGCTAAAATCCCCAACAAGTAACTCAACTGGATTCATTTTTTCTTCTGTCCACAACCAGTCAGCCACATTAAAAGTCCCACGAAGTGTATTGACAGTATTGTAAATGCTTTTTTTCATGTACAACCTCCTAAACTATACTATTCTATGTTAGGTTATTATTGAAATAATATACATTTTTAATCATTTTGTAACTAGTTATTTATATAGAAAAATTATGGGCAAAAGGTGTCTCAGGTAAACCCGACCTAACCGGTATAAAAAAGGACACATTCTAACCCAAACTATCTCGACTGGCGTGACCCGTTAACCCAACTCGCTCATTTTTTACTGCTTTTAGTCCAACTGTTTTATATTTACATTTACATTTTTGGTTCTCCTTCTCTGGTATGTTGTGGTACAAGACTTTTACTCCATTGTTTTATCGATGTTTATCTTCTATTAATATCTTCCTGTTACTGGAAATTCCGATGCAGGCCCCGCCTGTGATAGTGTTCTCATCAGCTTGTGCAGGATTGGCAGGTTAGCTTCAATTTTAGATCTGCATAACCCAACCCTTGTTCCATAACATCAGTTGGTCTTTTAGTCTTAATTTCTAAGGCATTGATAGATACTTTGATACGTATACGTCATTTGCTAGTTGGTACGTAAGAGTCAAATAGCACCATGACACTATCATATAAGAAGCATTAAAATACATCTGAATTTTAACCATTTTCTCATCTATTTCAGTTTTGGTTGTAAGTGACTCAATTACTAACTTTGTTGAATGAATTTTTGTAGGTGGTGCAATTCCAGCTCTTGCTCAACTAGCATCATCTTCTTATCACGCAGTAGTCTCGTCCCCATCAATATCCGCATCGCCTCCTAAGGATGATGAAATTAACAAATCGAGAACTTCTTCCACTCTATAGTCAGACAATACGGTGCGTCTTTAATTTGTGCTCATGGATACAACGTCATGTATGAAAGCAAATGCTCTTTAAAGTCATGATTTACTGCGTTAAGGTGACCTGTCTTCTTTGTCACCGACTACATGTACATTTTTCGAAATTTGGAATCTTATATAAAACTCTACACACACAATGTAGGTACATACTTTTTTGTAGTTTATGCATTACATGACCTTATATTTATTAGATTAGCTTAGCTTAGAATTAGGACCAGAATATCTCTTGCTATTTGGTGACAATATTTCCTAGTTAGTATCCCTGATTTTATGGGATTGTTACAACTAGAATTGTGGGTCTGTTACTGTTTTAGTTCTCTATTTAAAGAGGCCAGAATTTGTAATTGTTATACACACATAAATAATTCAACTATTTATGTTTCAATCGCACATGGACACAAAGACCCATGTTTAGCGTGTATATTTCTGTAGGCAATGGGCTGCTTTTGCCTTCAGTGTGTCAGAGTTAATTACCTTTTATCCATGCTTTTGTGTGTCTTTGTGTTCCTAAATTATTTACATTTTTAGGTTGTGTTCCTGTTTTGGAAGAATATATGTTGGAGTGACGGAAAACTGTGATAAGTAAGTTGTTGCTATAAGTCGATTGAGTAGGAATAGAGGTGATCAGCCAATCAGGTGGTTCATAATGATGATTTAAAGTACTTGCAAAGTTGTCAAGATAAGAGCATCGCTAGAGTATGCAGAAGGGAGTAGCTTGGCATGGGCAACTGCAGAAAAGATAGATGCTTTTGGAGGGCGGAAAAAACATGAGAAAGTTCAATTGCGCTTCTGTAATATAAACAATGTGCAGGTTCTTCATGTTTGGGAGAAGCAAAAACAAGGTTGCAGAGTCAATGGTAAAACTTAATAGGCCTGTGTTTCATTTTTTTGCTTGAGCTGTGTCTATTTTTGCGGTTGTGCCATTCTTGATTCTGTGTAGCTTTGAAAATTCCTGGGGGGTATGTTCATTGCGGCCATGATTTTATTGGGTTAGTTATTCGGCAAATGTGTCGTACTTGTGTTGGAATGAGTAACTAGTCAAGAAATGTAGTGGCAGTTGGTCTGGAGGCTGATATGTGGCTGTTTGAATTGTTGTAAGATCATTAGCACATTATAGTCTGGTTTGAACTTAGTATCAAATAGCTTGCCGTTTTTCCTCTTATTGACCTGTTCCTCCTTTGCCTGCATATTTCGGTGGTTTCATGGGTTTAAAAATGATATGGTGAAAAGTGGCAAAAACAATAAAGAACTAACCATAAAATTGCATTAGACATGCTTTGACGCTTTCCTACAAGAAGAAGATCATTTACACTAACATCTGCTGATCCTCATGATGTTAACATCATAGATAATTTTCTTTAGAATAATATACTCATTTTTCAAATGATATTTTACAATGTGCAATAGCTGCTTGGATGGATTGATCTCTTGAATAGAACGATTTCCTTCTTTCATCATGAGTATTATCATGCATTGGGGAAGACTTGACTGAGATCGGACAACTTTTGCTACCCGTTTGTATTGACCTACGCGTTATTCTAATATTCTTCATTATGACATCCAATATCTTACTGAAACCATCAAATTTCATCATTCGAAATGATTTTTCCTCTTCTTTACTTCGGTTTAGATTATCAGTGTTCGTGACAATCTTGTTATTAACGCCGTGTTTTATGGTCGTTAGACCACAATTTCTTTGCAAGTCTATTTTATCTAGCTTGTGGCCAGTGAAAGTTTTCTTGGTCTTCTTGTCGAATTTGTCAATTGGCGACGGTTGCAGTCGTCGGGAGAGGTTTAGCGACGAATCGAGCATGCTCTTTATGGATCTTAGTTTCACCATGAACTTCCTTATGCCACCAAGCCTAGCTGAGTTCCTTTAAAAATTCATAAGTTTATTTAATTACTTTAATACCGACCAAGTACATATATTTAAAAAATATGAAACTAATAAAAACAAAGTAATATCCATATGTGAATTGAATATTTCTAGATATAAGACACAGAAGCAAAAGGACAATAACATGTACATTGGTCTAAAAGACAAATTTATTCTTGTAATAGAAAATTTTATGTAGACGGCAAACATTATATCTTTCACAAATATGTTTTTTTACAAGACTATTGGGTCAACACATGTAGTATTTTCTATTTCGTGTCACTCTTGAGGTTATTAGACCTTTTCAACTAAATGCAGTCTTACGTGCATAAAGAAAATTGTAAGTTTCATATCAAAATTATACCGCCTGAAATTTTATGATAAATATATAACTACTTAATGCATGTTAACCTAATTAAGGACTTTGTTTAATAAAATCCTTATTTTTTTAGTTTTTAGATTCCAATACAGAGCTGCTATTAGCAAGACTTTCTTTTTTATAATATTACTCGCTAAATTAATTAGTACGTATAAAGGATTAAACGGGTTAATAAGGTTAAAGATAAATTTTGTTAGAGAAAATATTACCGGTTCTTTAGCTTTGGTAGATTTTTCTTAAATCTTCGTGACCGAGTGGCTCCTCGATCTTCAACAGGAGCCCTGAAGACGTATGGTGAACGCAACCCTTGATGACACCGTGGGCTAGTCACTCTTTGAAATATGCGTTTGTAATGGATTGAATTTTTGCTTTTGTTGTCATGGTTGTACTTTTTATGAGCAACATCTATCACTTGAGAATTTGCACAAGTGGAAGTGCTCATAGGTGATTCATGGTCGTGGAATGGATGGTTAGAGGTCGCAATGGGGGTAGTAGGAAGGTCGAGAAGGGTTGAAGAAGAATTAAATGAGAAACAATATTCAAATTCTTCTTCTTTTTCATCGTTATTATTGGTTTTTGTGATCAATGCTGATAGTGATGGTGGTGGCGGCAGAGATATTTCAAGGTAATCCTTTTGACGATGGTGTGAAATAAGACGTCTGGCGTGATGGTGATCATCGACACCATCATCTTCATCGCCGGAGAGAAGCCCGACTTTTGTGGAAGTAGAGAAGGAGAAGCTTTCTTGATTTTGCAACTCATTCATGTTGTTGATTAACTTGCAAGAAACTTATTCTATGTTTCTAACTTAATAAGTGTATAACATATGGTGGGCTTTTAAACCATAAGACAAACTTATAGATTATTAATTTTGGACCATAATCAATCTTGTTTAGCCGTCGGTAGCCATAAATCGTATATTATAAAGATAATAATGAGTTAATGACAAAAGAGAACATATATCTTAACCAAATTATGGAAATATTTTGTTTTTAAGTTGTACTTATATCTATACTACTATATAAAAATTATACCCCCATGTTGAAAAGTTAACATTTTTGGGACACGCGAAATTACCATTTTACCCTTAATGAATTAATTTACACAATTATTCTATTATCTTCCAAAAGATATTCACTACTCTTTTAAATCAAATATCTTTATATCAAATACCTACACCGCTTGACGCATCGGCCGCCACCGTCACCATCCGTCAATACCACCATATAATTGTCACTGTCATCGCCGCCGCATTGCGCGGGTACCATGCTCGTTTAAGATTATTGATACGTGTATGATTTGTGTTGAAGAATCTTTATAAATTTAGATTCTCTGTTTTAGGCATCAAAGTTGAAACACATTTCATAATCAATGGCGTAAAACATCTACTTAAAATTGCATATTTTTTTAACAGCGAGTTAGTAGTTATTAGTTAATAATTAGCAGTTGGCATTCGAGATACCACAGTGACATCCAATTGGGCAGTATGCAGAGTTCAAACCACGCATACCTGGAATGAAACTCAGGACTCTCGAACCCCCCTCCCCTAGTAATCCACTCCTACAGTCCTACAAATGTAAAAAGTGTGATTCGAATCCTGGTGAATTTCCCCAAGGTCTAAGATCTTATCAATGGGTCATCAACCCATTGACATTTACAAGATTTTGAAACACATTTCATAATCAATGGTGTGAATGTCGTGTCTGAGAAAATGGTCAAGCAGATAATGTAATTGTAATAATACTGAAATGATTAACATAGTTTTCCTATATTTACAAAATTATTACATTCATAAATGATTTGATTAGAAAATTAAAATTTGCTCATTTTAATGGGTACAATTAGCGAAGGTACTCTAACAACATTTGGTGCTTTCTACTATTGACCAGGCAAAAATAATTTTTCAGTTATACACAAATATTCAAGAAGTACTTTAACGATGTATGTTTCTAGCTAATCAAAAGTTTGAGAACTGACAACGACATGATAGCGTATATGAATGCCACATATAGTACATACAATGTTAACAATTTTAAAATTGAATAACTACAATAAACACAATTATAATTTGATATGTAACAAAAATTCACACACAAAAAAAAAAACTAGAAAATGACACAAACAAATAACTATCCATACAATACTTCAAGTTGGTATATTTTGCCTAAAAAACGAGGGAATTTTTAGTAATATACTTTCTCACTCTATCTAATTGCCAATGTTACAAAAGAATACAACATCGTAAAAGAAGGAAAAAGAAACCGAAAAAAACCCCTCCAAATATACATTTTGTCGTTTGCATCCGATGGAGAAAACCGTTATCATACACAACAACAACTTTTAACCGAAACAACCTCTAATGAACAAGGAGATCCAAGAAGATGATCCATGATTATAATTTACTTAAGAACAACGCTCACATTACGCATCATTTCCTTAAATTCCGAGAAATCAACAAGCCCGTCGTGATTTCTATCGACAGATGAAATCATCATCTCGACTCTCCTCATTTCATTTCCTTCCGCGAATCCTAACTTAACAAGCACGGTTTGTAGCTCTGTGGCCGATATATATCCATCCCCGTCTTCATCAAACACCTTAAATGCCTCCGTTAAATCTGCCTCCTCTTGCTTTACATCACTACCCGCAACCTCATCTTTTTCTTCATCCTGATTACCTATAGAATCAACTAATTTAACTATAATCGTTCTTCGTATATTTTGATCATACTTGGCAAAAATAGTTGGTTTCTAGTAAATTTTATAAATTAGTAAATAAAACATTAATTATGAGTTTTTTTTCTTGAATTCTCTGGTTAGATATATCTTACAGGTCTAAAAGTTGAACGTTCAAAAAAAATAATAATCATGGAACATATTCTAAAAAAGAAATATACGAACTCTAAATATTTGATAAATATCGTAGAATATATATTACCTAAATCGTCGCTATCACCCAACCGAAAAAAGAGATCATCAATCTCCTTATGCAAAGATTGGAAATCATCAAATGTAAGCCCGGTATTGCCAGGTTGAATAAAAGTCTTGATAATAGAATCCAATTCATTCATATTTGCATCAAGTCCTAAAAGGATCAACGCGCGACTAAGTTCATCAACCGTGATCAATTCGTCATGGTTGGTATCAAACATGTCAAAAATCCTACGAAGGCGGACAGAGTTCAACGAGGGTGATCTAAGACGGAACGACGAGGATTTTAGTTTGTTATGCTTAGGGGAAAGTTGGTCAACCACGGTGGTGGTGGTTGTAGGTGTTTCCATCGTGTTTTTTTTTTCTTTCCCCCGGATTTCGTATTCAATCTGTTGTTTGAAATGAACAAAAGATTGAATGGAATAGGGGGAAATATGAAAATAATAGAGTGTAACAAGAAGATTCAAATGAATATATTTTTTTGTGTGGGATTTTATTGCAAATTTGGATGGCGATCCGAGATCGAGATCATGGAAATTATGAATCAATAATTGAAATATGATTGGGATTGGATTGCTGGCAGAATCTTGGATCCAATGGATACGCCAATATTACGGTAACTTCCATTAGATATAGATTTAAAAGTTTCATTAAAAAAAAATTATGTTACTATTTTCGTGGAGATACTTTTAAAACCGTTAGATACACATGGGGGTAAAATACTAATAATCTAATGCCCATGAATCCATGATGATATGGTAACAACTACTAAAGTAAATAAAGTTTATAATTGAATCCAAAAGGGTTAGCATTAACAATGATGTCAAATCAAGTAGTTGAAATATAATGTAGTTGATCAATCTTAACTTGTTTAATGTTTATTGTTCTTGTAATTTGTTGGTTTTACTTTCAGAGTATTTATGAAAGTACGGGCTGGACTCAGAACCTGACGGGCTAATATCATTATGGGGCTAAAACTAGTTGATGGGCCAAGAGTTTACAACAAAGATGCAACCCACACACATGACACAACAACATGTCTCTATATAAGGCTGTAAAAATCTATAGAAGTAGTTGTAATTTCTGATTTTTTACCTCTAATGACATCATTAGGTGATCTATATGTTGAAGAGGATGACTTTCATAATATTTTGCATGCATAGAATTTTTTAGTTACTGCATTGCACGTTGAATGGTAATTTGGTTGACGATAAAGTCCAAGTTTTTCTAGCCGCTCCGTGGACTTTATATAGGGGTGGCAAAATGGGTGGTTCACGTGGGTTGGGTAACTTTTCAAAGCAAGTAATTTCTTGTTATGAGTTGAAAGTAACAGGACGAACGGTTACTTTAAAATTGTCATTTAAGCACAATTTTATAGTTGACATTTTTTTTTTTTTAAGAACTAATACAGGGTTTCGGAATTGTAGTACTAATACAGGGTTTCGGAAATGTAGTACTAAAACAGGGTTTCAGAAATGTAGTACTAAAACAGGGTTTCGGAAATGTAGTACTAAAACAGGGTTTCAGAAATGTAGTACTAAAACAGGGTTTCAGAAATGTAGTACTAAAACAGGGTTTCAGAAATGTAGTACTAAAACAGGGTTTCAGAAATGTAGTACTAAAACAGGGTTTCAGAAATGTAGTACTAAAACAGGGTTTCAGAAATGTAGTACTAAAACAGGGTTTCGGAAATGTAGTACTAAAACAGGGTTTCAGAAATGTAGTACTAAAACAGGGTTTCGGAAATGTAGTACTAAAACAGGGTTTCAGAAATTTAGTACTAAAACAGGGTTTCAGAAATATGAACTAAAACAGGTTTGTAAATTTAGAACTAATACCGGTTTTGGAGTAAACCAGGTATTTTCACAACCAAAACACACAACCACAAAGCCATTTAACAAAATTTAAGAAATTATGAAGAATAACCGTTTTTGGTAAAATCTTCACTAATACAGGTTTTGGTAAATTCTTCACTAATACAGGTTTTGGTAAATTCTTCACTAATACCGGGTTTGGTAAATTCTTCACTAATACAGGTTTTGGTAAATTCTTCACTAATACAGGTTTTGGTAAATTCTTCACTAATACAGGTTTTGGAAAATTCTTCACTAATACAGGTTTTGGTAAATTCTTCACTAATACCGGGTTTGGTAAATTCTTCACTAATACCGGGTTTGGTAAATTCTTCACTAATACCGGGTTTGGTAAATTCTTCACTAATACAGGTTTTGGTAAATTCTTCACTAATACCGGTTTGGTAAATTCTTCACTAATACAGGTTTTGGTAAATTCTTCACTAATACCGGGTTTGGTAAATTCTTCACTAATACAGGTTTTGGTAAATTCTTCACTAATACCGGGTTTGGTAAATTCTTCACTAATACCGGGTTTGGTAAATTCTTCACTAATACAGGTTTTGGTAAATTCTTCACTAATACCGGGTTTGGTAAATTCTTCACTAATACAGGTTTTGGTAAATTCTTCACTAATACCGGGTTTGGTAAAATGTATTGTAAATCCGGTTTTCGAGGGGAAAGACGGACAGAGTTTCGACTTGAAAAATGAAGAAATTAAGAACTAATACCGGTTTGGTAAATTCTTCACTAATACCGGGTTTGGTAAATTCTTCACTAATACAGGTTTTGGTAAATTCTTCACTAATACAGGTTTTGGTAAATTCTTCACTAATACATGTTTTGGTAAATTCTTCACTAATACCGGGTTTGGTAAATTCTTCACTAATACAGGTTTTGGTAAATTCTTCACTAATACGGTTTGGTAAATTCTTCACTAATACCGGGTTTGGTAAATTCTTCACTAATACAGGTTTTGGTAAATTCTTCACTAATACAGGTTTTGGTAAATTCTTCACTAATACAGGTTTTGGTAAATTCTTCACTAATACAGGTTTTGGTAAATTCTTCACTAATACCGGGTTTGGTAAATTCTTCACTAATACAGGTTTTGGTAAATTCTTCACTAATACCGGGTTTGGTAAATTCTTCACTAATACCGGGTTTGGTAAATTCTTCACTAATACAGGTTTTGGTAAATTCTTCACTAATACCGGGTTTGGTAAATTCTTCACTAATACAGGTTTTGGTAAATTCTTCACTAATACAGGTTTTGGTAAATTCTTCACTAATACAGGTTTTGGTAAATTCTTCACTAATACAGGTTTTGGTAAATTCTTCACTAATACAGGTTTTGGTAAATTCTTCACTAATACAGGTTTTGGTAAATTCTTCACTAATACAGGTTTTGGTAAATTCTTCACTAATACCGGGTTTGGTAAATTCTTCACTAATACAGGTTTTGGTAAATTCTTCACTAATACAGGTTTTGGTAAATTCTTCACTAATACAGGTTTTGGTAAATTCTTCACTAATACCGGGTTTGGTAAATTCTTCACTAATACCGGGTTTGGTAAATTCTTCACTAATACCGGGTTTGGTAAATCTTCACTAATACAGGTTTTGGTAAATTCTTCACTAATACAGGTTTTGGTAAATTCTTCACTAATACCGGGTTTGGTAAATTCTTCACTAATACAGGTTTTGGTAAATTCTTCACTAATACCGGGTTTGGTAAATTCTTCACTAATACAGGTTTTGGTAAATTCTTCACTAATACATGTTTTGGTAAATTCTTCACTAATACAGGTTTTGGTAAATTCTTCACTAATACCGGGTTTGGTAAATTCTTCACTAATACCGGGTTTGGTAAATTCTTCACTAATACAGGTTTTGGTAAATTCTTCACTAATACAGGTTTTGGTAAATTCTTCACTAATACCGGGTTTGGTAAATTCTTCACTAATACAGGTTTTGGTAAATTCTTCACTAATACCGGGTTTGGTAAATTCTTCACTAATACAGGTTTTGGTAAATTCTTCACTAATACAGGTTTTGGTAAATTCTTCACTAATACCGGGTTTGGTAAATTCTTCACTAATACAGGTTTTGGTAAATTCTTCACTAATACAGGTTTTGGTAAATTCTTCACTAATACAGGTTTTGGTAAATTCTTCACTAATACCGGGTTTGGTAAATTCTTCACTAATACCGGGTTTGGTAAATTCTTCACTAATACAGGTTTTGGTAAATTCTTCACTAATACAGGTTTTGGTAAATTCTTCACTAATACAGGTTTTGGTAAATTCTTCACTAATACAGGTTTTGGTAAATTCTTCACTAATACCGGGTTTGGTAAATTCTTCACTAATACCGGGTTTGGTAAATTCTTCACTAATACCGGGTTTGGTAAATCTTCACTAATACAGGTTTTGGTAAATTCTTCACTAATACAGGTTTTGGTAAATTCTTCACTAATACAGGTTTTGGTAAATTCTTCACTAATACAGGTTTTGGTAAATTCTTCACTAATACAGGTTTTGGTAAATTCTTCACTAATACCGGGTTTGGTAAATTCTTCACTAATACAGGTTTTGGTAAATTCTTCACTAATACCGGGTTTGGTAAATTCTTCACTAATACCGGGTTTGGTAAATTCTTCACTAATACAGGTTTTGGTAAATTCTTCACTAATACCGGGTTTGGTAAATATCACATGACAACCCAATAGATGTTGACACATAAAGGTTGTCAACTTTCTATTGGTGTGTAAGACTGGTCGGCAGAGATCTCTTTTCTTCATCTTGTTTGTTTCCCAAAACGGCATGAAAGAGAAACTGCTTAGTACCAAAATGGTACAAGGTCACTTGTCTTCAATCTGATCTTCCAACACGTGTCCTTGGGGACCAGTCTTCTTATCTTCATTTTCCCGCCCATATTTGACTTACAACACATGGCGGTGAGTCATTGAACTTATCCTTTAACTTGAAGATAAAAGTGATCGCTGAAGACTCGCTGATGAAACCTCTCGCTGAAGGCTCGCTGATGAAACCTCTCGCTGAGGCTGTCAGCGACTACTTGACTCAGCAAGTAAACTTCAGCGAATCCATGACTCAACAATCTCCCCCTATTCGCTGAGGAGACTTAGCTGAGTATGAGTTACTTTTTAGAAGTACAATAGTTAGATATGAGGGAATGCTGATCTTATTTACTTGACAAACAAATTTACAAAAAAAGATAGCATTACAAAGATTACAAGTTTTCTTAATCCCATTGCGACTCTTGCTTGGCCTCTATGAAAGTTTTGTCTTGTTGTCTTTCAGGCTTCAGCAGCTCTTGATCAATCAGCGTTAAGAACTTGGGATCATTGGAAGACTGCACACAATACTTCCTTATCTTCATCAAAAAAACAGAAGGAGCAATTCCAATCTCATTGGTCCTGAAGAAGAGTTCATGACCATGGATATTGCAAAAACAGAACCCTCCTAGTTTGTCATCATAGACACCATCCACAAAGAGGGTCCTAGAAGGCATTCTTAGATTTAGCAGTGGCTCAGTATCTATGTCAGTCTGTGGAACAGCTCTGAGAACAAATGGGCGCTGAGAAGCCACTTGACCAGAGGCTGTTCTTTTTACACCACTTCTTGGCTGCTGAGGAGGAGAGGGATATGGATGTCTGGCAGCGCTGAGCAAGGAATCTTTGATTTTGTACTTCTTTTCCATTTGATGTATATGCTTTATTTGCTCACCTGCCATTTTGATCAGTGGCTCATAGCTTACAGCTGTCTTATCCTTGACCAGCTTGTAAATCTCAATCCATTCAGTTGGCCCAAGTGTATTTTTGGTAACATTCTTCAGCGTATACAACTTGGGCACACCTTTTCTTTGCAAAGAGAGATTCATCCCTTGTTGGGTTAGCGAAACCCTAACAGATGTGATCTCTTCTTTCCTTTGCCTCACCTCTCTTGAATTGAGGTAGGCAGCTTGTCCTTCATCAAACGTTTTAACACGCTTTGCAAAGAATTGTTCTTCATTCTTCCTTAATGCTGCCAAACCACCAGATTGCTGAGCCAATCTTTCGTTTCATCATCAGCATCTTTTAACTCTTCATTAACAATCTGCTCATTTATGAATCTCTGAGACAGCTCCTCTTCTTTCTTTTTGCTTAATATTCATGTTGACGAACAACTTCTTCAGGAGACTGTTCAGCAGTAGCAGTTGTGGATTTCGGAAAGGCTCCAATCATAAATTTTTCTTGTTGTTCCCTTGCTGAAGAGGGAACTTTTGGTGGTTTGCTTAAAGTAACCAATGCTGCTTTACCCTTATCAGCAAATCTCTTTTCCAGGGCAGCATGGAACTCAGCAGTTGGTTTAAAGATAGAAACATTGATGGGTCTTGCTGCCGGTTCACCAACCTTCTCAGCTTCTTTGACTTGCTCCCCCTCAACATTAGCTGCCGGTTCATCAACCATATCAGCTTGCTCCCCCTGAACACTTGCTGGGACCTCTTCAGCAGTTTTCTCCCCCTTGGAAGCAGCGGAGGGACTTGCTGCTTCCACATTGTTTTTCTTGAAGAGACCCAGCATTTCACCCATCATGCCTTTAAGACCAGCAACCTCTTGTTCAAGTTTCTTGGTCCTGCTGACGGATTCTTTCAACAACTGCTTGTCAGCAGCAACTTGAGAAGGGGTATGAGAGAGGACTTGAGTTTTCAGGGAGGAAATTTCATTTGTAAGGGTGGTGAGAAAATTGTCTTGATGTTTGGAGAAGGAAGAGATAGTTTGATCTAACTTGTTGAGTTGAGCAGTGAAGAGTATGTTAGATTGGGAGAGTTGCTGAAGAGATGAAAAGAGACCAGGCTCTTCGGTGACCTTCGCTGAACGGATTTCATCTTTTAATTTGTCCAGCGAGGCAGAGATAGCAGAGTTGGAAGTGCTGACCTTTTTCATGCTTGCATTTAACAGGGCTTGATTTCTTTTGAACAAGTGCTCATTTGACCTTGTTTGGTTGACTTGATTTTTGGTGATCCCAAACACCATGCCTTTTAGCTCAGCTAGCTCATCATTCACTAAGTCCTTTCCAGTTAGCAGCTCTTGAAAGCTTTCATGAGCCTCAACATGAATTTGAGCCATTTGATCCACCAGCCAAGCGTACAAATACCCATGTCTATTGCCTTGGCTTTGGCAAATTTGCACCCTTGTTAATAATTCTTGCAGCTGACGGGTCTCCACATAATCCAGACCAGGCACATTTATAGCAGTGCAAGCTGTGACAAGTTCTTCATCAGCAGAAGGAACTTTAAGATCTTTTAAAGAAACAGGGTACTTGGAGCAAGGAACCCTAAAGAAATCTGGATGGTGCAATGGGGGCACCTCCATGATTATCTCATCATCAACTTCTTCAACTTCAACATATACACCAGGCCTTATTCGCTGAAGGTGACACAATTCTAATCTTCGTTGAAGCTCACCATCATCCACCTTAGGCACATAATCCCCATAGAATCCATCCTGTTCATGATAAGTTGTGGGTTTATAAGAGTAGCAAGGTGAAGGAGGCATATCACCCAACACATTTGGGATATCCTCAAATTCATGGGGAGGAGAGTTGATCAGCACAAAACCCAAATCATCATCTAAGAACCCACTAACAAATACTTCATCTTCGCTTTCTTCTGCAGCAGCGAGTCTAATTTCAGCATCATGATCTTGGAGATCAAACTCGCTGCCCAAATCTTCATCATCAACCTCCATCTCAGCGAACAAAAGATTTGTCTCGGTCCCTGCACTAACAGTTTCCGAGACATGTACAGCAATATTTTGGGTAAGGGAACCTGGTGCCTCAATCTCAGTGTGTTGTTGCACCAAGACTATCATCGGCCGTAGAATGGGTTGACTCTAGCATCACCTGTGATCTGGCTGCTGTCAACGACTCAGAGGGTAATAAAGAAGAAGGGGAATTATTTGGGGGAGGAGTTGGACTTTGACCTCTAGTGGGCTGGGGTGACCCAATATCTTCACCAACCTCGCCTACAGAAGTTTGAGGTGGCTGCCTGCTGTTCCCATTTGTTTCGTCAACAGCCTGTTGGGAGGCTGCTGATGGGGTGGCTTGGGTACTATCGTCCTTGGGCAGTGAGGACTTCCTAACCTTTGGTTTGCCCTTTGATACACTCCGCTTACGTTTTGGGACGTCAGCGGAGGGTGAAGATTGAGAAGTTTGAGTTGAGGACGCTGCCTTTGATTTATCTTTGGTCTTTTTAGAGGCTTTGGAGGTCGCTGGGGGGTTTACCAGCGAACCAGCCTCAGAAGGCATTTCAGCGTCCACAGCGACCGTATCAGCCACTTCATCAGAAAGAAGTGCTGCCTCCCAGTCGCTGTCTTTGGGGTATAAAGAAGAGTTTAGAGAGAAGAGTACCTCTTTTATATGAGGAGTGAGGCGAGCAACAAGATGCTCAGCGGGTTGCTTGTAAATGTTGTTGCCTACTCTCGCTATTGGAATTGTTGAGGCCTTGGGCAGTTCATATGCATTTCCCAGTGCCTCCTTGAAGATGAGAGAAAAGATTCTAACAAAAGGCACAGTGTGTGACCTATTGTTAATGCTGACCTTATTCTTCATGTCGTTGAAGATCAGATGGGCGTAATCAACAAACCGCCCCTCAGCAAGTGCATGAATCATTGGCATCGATGTTGTTGATGCTTGATTATATGATCCAGAATTTCCACCCATGCATTGAATCACATGGGTGAATAGAACTCTCCAGATCCCAGGGAGATTTTGTTTTAGAGGATTGCTTGGGATTGCTGGGGGGTTCTTCAAATTATAGTTGTACCCAATGGAAGGCAACCAATCCTTCCATTCAACATCACTTGCTGCTTCCACAAACCTATTTTCCTCAGTGGCTTGTGGAAATCGAAGAGTTTGGCGAAGAGACGCCGGTGTAATGGTAATCGTCTTTTCTCCCTGACGAACAGTACCAGTGATGGACTTGGATTCATCATTATACTCACAAGTCCACCAAAACTCTCGGAGAAGATGAACAAATATCTTACCTGGATCTGCCATGATGCAATATTTGGCAGGAGAAGCATGGATAAAGTCCAACATGGGCTTGTATCCTTCAGAGTCTTTTGGCAACAAAGAGGTGCCAACATGATTGTTGGGTTTCACAACAATCTGAGAAGCAGAGAAATTCACCTTGGATGCTTTGGTGATGTTTAGAGGAGTGAAAACTGGTGAATCAAGATATGTGGCGGAAGCCTGTTCCTGAATATCTGAGGAAGAAGCCATAGATTTTTTTTTAAGAATGAGGATGAAATGAGTATAAGGTGTTTAACAAAATGCTTGAGAGAGAGAAGATGAGTAGATGGAGAGAGATTTTTTGACTTAGAGAGAGAGTGAATAGGAAGCGTGAAAGTAAGGTTATGAGGAGAGGTTATATATATATGGTATGGTTGTGGGCCACAATTTCTCTCTCCTTCTTGTATTGAGGAACAGTTGTGAACAACAACTGTTTTTGTACTTTTATATAATATAAAAAGATTTTGAGAGTAACGTTTGAAAATAAAAAGAAATTTTATCCAAAAAGTTCTTGAGTGCGCGCCGTATTGTGCAGTCATAACCTGTCTGTCAGACTGTCACAACAGACAAATGACGTGATCAAGAGCAAAAATCGAGGTGACCTTTTAATTTGAATGTATAAAACATGTGGTTCAGAAATTTGCCACGTCACCCTCATAGTTACTTTCAAAACACTTAGTTTTGAAAATATCCTATGTATTGTTTTTGAAATTCAACATGCTGGAAGATGCTCAGCATGCTTAAGACTTTTTGTCAGCGACTTCACAACTAACGTTGGTCGCTGACTACAGTTTTTGGCAAACTGTCAGCCATCAACGGATTTAATAAGTCTTTACCAGAGCCGTTTGCTACTGGACTAGATGAAGACTTTTAGCTCTTCATTGCTTTTATTTTGCTTTTTCCCAAAGCAACAGGGATCAACGGATTTTATAAGTGTTTACCAATAACCGTTTGCTATTGGACTAGATGAAGACTTTTAGCTCTTCATTGCTATTGTTTGCTTTTTCCCAAAGCAACAGGGATCAACGGATTTTATGAGTCTTTACCAATAACCGTTTGCTATTGGACTAGATGAAAACTTTTAGCTCTTCATTGCTATTGTTTGCTTTTTCCCAAAGCAACAGGGATCAACGGATTTGATTAGTCTTTACCAATAGCCGTTTGCTATTGGACTAGATGAAGACTTTAAGCTCTTCATTGCTTTGAGATCAGCGAGTAAGACCGACTTAAGCTCGCTGAATTAGCATACATGACAAGTCATGTCGCTGATTCTCCATTTAACATTCCTAACTTGCTAACAAGCAGTTTGAATCTAGTTTCATCCAACGGTTTAGTAAAGATGTCAGCGAGTTGATCATCAGTTGGAATGAAGTAGATCTCAATATCACCTTTCATGACATGATCCTGAATAAAGTGATATCGAATATCAATATGCTTAGTTTTGGAATGTTGAACTGGGTTGTGTGTAATAGCAATGGCACTTGTATTATCACACATGATTGGAATTTTAGAGTATTCCAAATCATAGTCAGCAAGCTGATGTTTCATCCATAGCATTTGGGCACAACAGCTCGCTGCAGAGACATATTCGGCCTCAGCTGTGGAGATGGAAACTGTATGTTGCTTTTTACTAGTCCAACTAGTCAGCTTCCCCCCCAACAGTTGACATCCTCCACTGGTGCTTTTCCGATCGAGCATGAAACCAGCATAGTCGGAGTCAGAATAGCCAACTAACTCAAAGTTAGAGTCCTTAGGGTACCAAAGACCCAGTGTGGGTGTACCCTTGAGGTATTTGAAGATACGCTTCACAGCGAGGAGATGAGATTCTCTAGGAGAAGCTTGATAGCGAGCACAGAGACATGTTGCAAACGATGTCTCGGCCGACTCGCTGTGAGATACATGAGTGACCCAATCATGCCACGATAGTAAGTAGGATTCACATACTTACCATCAGGGTCAGCGTGAAGATTATTAGGAGGGGACATTGGAGTTCGTTTGGGGGTGACATGGGTGAAGTCAAACTTATGCAACATATCCCGAATATATTTTTCTTGATTGATAAATATTCCAGAGGGAAGCTGCTTGATTTGTAACCCCAAAAAGAAGGTGAGTTCACCCATCATACTCATTTCGAAAGTGCTAGACATAAGAGAACTGAACTTTCGACAGAGTTTGGTGGATAGGGAACCAAAGATAATGTCATCGACATAAATCTGCACATACAGAACGTCACCCTTATGCTTGTAGATAAATAGGGTACTGTCAATGGTTCCCCTACGAAAACCATGGTCAAGAAGGAAGGTAGACAAAGTGTCATACCAAGCTCTAGGAGCTTGTTTAAGGCCATATAAAGCTTTATAAGCTTGTAGACATAGTGAGGATGCTTTGGATCCTCAAAGCCAGGAGGCTGCTTAACATAGACTTCTTCATCAAGAACACCATTTAAGAAGGCACTCTTGACGTCCATTTGATAGACAATAAAGCCTTTGTAAGCAGCATGAGCGAGAAAGAGACGAATAGCTTCAAGGCGAGCGACTGGAGCAAAGGTCTCATCATAATCAATGCCTTCAGCTTGAGTATAACCTTGAGCAACCAGTCTTGCCTTGTTTCTGATGACCACACCAGCTTCATCCATCTTATTCCTAAAAACCCATCGAGTGCCAATGGGTTCTTTATAGGGAGGAGGAACAAGGAACCAAACGTGTTGTCTTTTAAATTGTGTCAGTTCTTCTTGCATGGCTTCAACCCATGAGGATCATCCATGGCTTCGCCAATGTTTCCAGGCACAATTTGAGATAAGAAATTGACATAGAGACAAGTAGTACTTGTCGCTGAGCGAGTTTGGACACCATTGTGTGGATTACCAATCACATGGTCAAGAGGGTGATCAGCAGTCCATTTGAGTGATGGTGTGTGAATAGAAGAATGATTCACAGCGGATACAGTGGTGGTAGTGCCACTAGAAGTGGGAAGATAAGATGAGAGATCGATAGTTAGCAAAGGCTCAGAGTTGCTGACAGGAGGGTCACTGAGAACAGTGGGTACCTCTTGCTGAAGAGTGTCATCCTCAGTGTCTCCTAAAAGAGGATTCGCTGAGGCATCATGAAATGTTTCCTCAGCGACACATTCAGCACTTTGAGTTTCAGTTGAGAGAGGAACATTAATGGAAGTGGCATTAATTGTTCGAAGAAGAGGCTCAACTGGATCTATAGAATAAATGTGAGCAGCGATGTACTCATCATTTGGTGAAGATTTTGAAGACTCAGCGATAGGTTGTTCAACAACATCCTGATGTGTCGCTGATACTTCAGACAAGTCAGATAGATCGCTGAGGATTACTTCAGCGGATGACTCATTTGAAAGATCACCTAAAGTAGAACAGCTTTCATCAAAAGTAACATGAATTGATTCATCTACCTTTTGAGTGCGAGTATTGTAAACTCTGAAAGCTTTGCTTATAGAAGAATATCCCAGAAAGTAGCCATCGTCAGCTTTGGGATCAAACTTACCTAAATGATCCTTGTCATTTAGGATGAAAACTGGGCACCCAAAAACATGGAAATATCCAATTTGGGGTTTCTTGCCCTTGAGAATTTCATAGGCAGTCTTGTCATGTCGCTTGACAATAAGACACCTATTTTGAGTATGGCACGCAGTGCTAACTGCTTCAGCCCAGAATTTACTAGGAGAGAGGACTCACTGAGCATGGTTCTAGCAGCTTCAATGAGAGTTCTATTTCTCCTTTCAGCTACCCCATTTTGCTCAGGAGTACGAACAGAAGAGAAATTTTGTCTAATCCCTTGATCAGCACAAAAAGTCTCAAGAGTGTGGTTTCTGAACTCAGTGCCATGATCGCTTCTGAGTTCTTTAACACGTATGCTGTTGAGGTTTTCCATCTTTTTAATGAAATTGTTTATTTCCTCAGCAGCATCACTCTTAGAATGAAGAAAGATTGTCCAAGTATATCGTGAATATTCATCCACAATAACTAAGGGTATCTGCTACCCCTTAGACTTTGAACATTCACTGGACCAAAGAGGTCCATGTGAAGGAGATGGAAACAGCCACTGATAGAGTTGGCCTGTTTGGTCTTGAAGGTGGCTCGGTGGCTTTTACCTTTTTCACAAGCACCACAAAGCCGATCCTTCTCATAAGTGAGAGGAGGAAGGCCTCGAACTAGATTTTTCTTGGCCAAAGAGTTTATGGTTTTGAAGTTCACATGCGATATAAGCTTGTGCCATAACCAGTTGATTTGAGAAGCAGATTTTGAGAAGAAGCAGGTCTCGCTGTCAGTTTTGACAGGAGTGAAATCAACCAAGTAGATATCCCTTTTTCTTGGAGCGACCAAGACCACTTCTTTATTGACATTAATCACTGTGCCTTGATGCTTATCAAGGATAACCTTGTAGTCAGCATCGCACAGTTGACTTATGCTGATAAGATTGTGCTTCAATCCATTCACATAGGCAACCTTTGTGAACTTGATCAGCCCATTTGAGAGAGACCCGTATCCTTCAGTTTGGCCAGTAGAGTTGTCACCAAACACAACCGTGGGACCATCAGTCTCCACGAAGTTATCCAGCAGGTCCTTGGATCCAGTCATGTGTTTTGAATAGCCACTGTCCAAATACCACACTTCTTTTCCTAGCAAGGCCTGCAGGATAACATAAGAAGGATTTAGGAAGAGTTATGAGCATCCTCGCTGATAATATCATCAGTAGAGGATGTGAGAGGAAGATGAGCAACGTCATCATCATTTGACACTGGGGGAAGAGGAGCTCTTGGATCAACATTTGGATCAACCAGCTGATGAGCAGGAAGCATATCACGAGCCACCTCACCAGTGAAGAACTGATCTTCAGAGGTGAAAGTGATAGAACTTCCAGTGTTGAGGACAACCATGTTGCTGATTTGATTGTTATCCCCATATTCAGCTATCACACTATCATTACCATTGGTAATGATTTCATGAGCCTGGGGAAGAAAGATTCGCTGAGCGGCAATGTACTCAGCGATGTTATCGTTAGAAAGAACAATATCATCACCCAAGCTGATATTGGATTCAGCTGAGGGAGCACGCTCAGAGATTTCAGAGGAGGTATGAGCAGCGGAAGCTGAGGGTGGATTTGGCTGAATGACTACTTCAGGAGGACTCTTGGAGTCTTTGTCATTGCAGTCAGCAGCTATGTGTCCTCTTTCGCCACATAGGTAGCATTTTCTTCCAGCCTTCTGATTTTGGGTCAGAAGTTCCTTGAGTTGAGAGGTCAAGTCGTTGACACGCTTGCTCAGCTCACAAATCTCATGATTTGAGGAAAGAAGATGATGCTACTGAAGAGGCCTTTTTCTTCCTGAACTGAACAGGAAGAGTCTTGGGAACAGGGCCAAGAACAGATTTGCCCTTAGATTGAGTATTTGAAGAGGAAGGGCCATGATTGTTCATAACAACTCGCTGACCTCCTTGCCTAGGAGGTCTGACTTGCTGAACAGGTCTGGGTTGCTGAGAACCATGAAGGATCTGAGCAACTCGCTGTCCTCCTTGCTGAGGAGGTATGACCTGCTGAACAGGTTTTGGATGACGAGGGACAAAAGTTCCCTTTGGGACATAGACAGAATTAGGTTGCTGATAACGAGCATCAGCAAACCTAGCTCGTCTATTCATTAAGTTTTCATGCATAACAGCCTTTCTGTCAGCATGAGAATTATTAGAGGAAGACGAGGGCTGAGACGCGGGGCGTTCAGCGACTACTGAGGGAACAGAGTCCTCAGCAGGATGACTAATAGGCACACCTCGCTGAGGAGTGCTGTAGTCATATGGAACAGCGACCTTACTCCTTTTGAAAGGTTCAAGATCTGTGGACTGAACAGTCAAGAGCTGAGGAGCAATAGGTTTATAACCATCACTTGAAGGATTTCCTTCAAATGTTTCAGGAGAAGAATATTGAATTCTGCCTTCATGGGGCATCATATCAATAATTGGATGGTTTGGAAAAATGGTTTTAGCAAAACTAGAAGTTGAGCTAGTTTCAGTTTGTGAAGACGAAGTAGAAGTGCTGGTTGGGGGTGCTTCATTATTTAGTTCAGAATGATAGTCATTCATGCCTTTAACAAAATAATGTTTTAGCAACTCTTCACGAGATTCAAGAGATTTGGGAGGAATCCTCTCTTTCAGCTGTAGGACAGTCACTGAACATATTTGCAATGACAGCGGCCGTCTCATAGTCACCACCAATTATGGCTTTCATTTGAGCTGGGACTTGCAAGCTGAAGATTTGGTCATGAAGCTTGGAGGCTTTAGACCAAGAGGTAACGATTCTTTCAAGGTCAGCGACCCTGTTCTTCAGCTCCTCATTAGAGATTAGAAGATTTTGGTTGAGGAGCTTTTGAGATTCAAGCTCAATATGGACGTTTCTAAGGTCCTTGAGCTTGTCAGCTTTATCACTTAACTCAGCACTTACTGAGTTAAGTTTGGACTGAAGGTCGGCACGAATTGACTCGACATACTGTATGTCACAAGTAAGAGATTCAAGAATAGTGGATTTGTCCTCTTCAGAGGCAGAGGAAAAAGTGCATACCTTCTTGATTGTGGAATTGACCCACTGACTGGAGCACACTTGGTCCTTTGTCAGCGTGCCTGGTCATCAGCGAGTGCCATAAAGCAGATGGCATCAACAAAGTCCTCGCTGTCAGAGACATCCGAGTCAGCCCAATCATGTTCTTCAGCAACAAGACCTTTGGCAGGGGTTTTGGCTTCTTCAACATCGGCCATCTTGGCACGAAGCTCATAGTACTTCTTTTTGTATTCATCAGCAGGCTTGACTGAAGAGGGCCTCGCTGATGATGAAGAAGGCTTCGCTGCCTGCAAAGAGGGAACAGAAACTTTGCAATCTTTTTGGTAATGGCCTTTTCGACCACACCTCCAACATTCTTCCTGAGACTTGTCCACCACTGGTTTTTGGAAATTAGTCGACTTACGACCATTCCATTTTCTAGAGTAACGTTTACCAGCGATGAGAGCAAAGTTCATGAAGTCCGAGAACATCTCTTGTCTCTCCTCGAAATCGAGGTCATTGACAAGATCTTGGACGTTGGAGGGAGTAGAATTGCTGATGTCCATGTCAAGATGGACAGGACTGACTTCAGCCGAAACCAGGGCAAGAGGGTCATGAATATTTGAGACATTAGATACAGAAGAAGAAGAAGTTGAAGCATATGAGCCAGCATTTCTCCTAGACTCAGCCTCAGCTCTCAGAGTTTGGGCGAGGGCTCTCTCTTCAAATTGAAGAGTGCCATAGAGTGACTCTAAGTCATGCTCTTTCAATTGCTTAGTGGTTCGAAGAATTTGCTTTAAACCTTGCCATTTGATAGGCAAGATGTCAATGAACTTGTAGCATATTTCAAGAGTGTTATGCTCTATGCCCACATTAGTCATATCATTCAAGAGGCACTTGAACCGATTATACGTGCCATCCAGACTCTCATTAGGGAGAGAGAAGAATCCTTCATAGGCACGTTTCAGATCTATTTTCTTGGTGGCAAGAACATCTGCTGTACCATCGAATCTGATACACAGATTGTCCCACACCAATTTGGAGGAAGAAAGTTTGATGACAGACTTCATTATGTCATCAGGAAGGGTAGTAATGAGAAGATTTCTCAACCGAGCATCCAGATTGACAAGCCTACGCTCATCATCTGTCCATTGTACTTCTGGTTTTATGAGCTCAGTGACAACCTCAGGAGCATCAGTGGTGGCTCCTGGTGTCCTGGTAACCAGAACCGGTACATATGGCCCTCTGGTCAAGATGGTCATAAGGTAGGGCTCAACTCCTACGATGTGTAGGAGCATTCTCTCCTTCCAAGATCCGAAGTCATGTGAATCGAATCTTGGTGGAATGGAGACATACCCAAAATCTCTGGTATTGACCAGAGAAGGTACAGAAGACATAATAACAAGAAAAGAAAGATAAAAGAGGTTTAAGAAAAGATTTTTAGATGCAGAAAATAAAAGTACAGAAAGAAAGAAAGAAAGATAATCTTGCAAACTTTTACTCAGATCAGATTCGGTGTGTCGAACCACCGCTCTGATACCAACTGAAAGTCCCAAGTTTGCAACGATTAAGTAATTAAACAACTAATGTAAATTACACTAAGAAAGCAAGACAAGAAAGTAAACACGTTTAATCATAAGTAGTATTAATTAAACGGTGAATACATGGTTGGTTTACAAAAGAAAGAAAGAAAATATTGTTAAGTTTTTGCACACACGAAAAACTTAACAATGATATAATTCTACAATGAGAGAAAAACACACTAAGTGACTATTGTAGAATGAACCAACAGAATTGCGGCTAGGTCAAGTGATGTCTTATATAGAGAGAGAAGAGACATCACATGACAACCCAATAGATGTTGACACATAAGGTTGTCAACTTTCTATTGGTGTGTAAGACTGGTCGGCAGAGATCTCTTTTCTTCATCTTGTTTGTTTCCCAAAACGGCATGAAAGAGAAACTGCTTAGTACCAAAACGGTACAAGGTCACTTGTCTTCAATCTGATCTTCCAACACGTGTCTTGGGGACCAGTCTTCTTATCTTCATTTTTCCGCCCATATTTGACTTACAACACATGGCGGTGAGTCATTGAACTTATCCTTTAACTTGAAGATAAAAGTGATCGCTGAAGACTCGCTGATGAAACCTCTCGCTGAAGGCTCGCTGATGAAACCTCTCGCTGAGGCTGTCAGCGACTACTTGACTCAGCAAGTAAACTTCAGCGAATCCATGACTCAACATATATTACAACCAAAATTACACAACCTCAAATCTTTACTAAATTCGGAATTCAAGAAATTCTTCACTGAATCCGGTTTTCAAGAAAAACTTCACTAAATCCGGTTTTCATGAAGAAAGTTAAGCATTACGACGAGTTGAATAATGATGAATTATAGTACTAATATCGGTTTTGGGGTAAACCAGATATTTTTGGATATAAAAACGAAAACTTAAAAATTTATCTAAAAGGAAAACCGGAAGGAAAACCGGAAGGAAAGCCGGAAGGAAAACCGGAAGGAAAGCCGGTTTTACAACAGAAATTCGAAGGAAAATGAAAACCGGAAGGAAAGCCGGTTTTCAGAACAGAAAGCTAAAAATTCAATTTCAGGTCATTTGGTTTTGAATTGGGATTTGAAACTTCTTAAGTATGATTATAGGAAGGTAATGAGTGGAATGAAACTAAAAAGGAAGAAACTTTAACATGTTTAGAGGGTAAAGATTGGAACTTTCGGTAAAATGGGAAAAACACAATTTAGCACAAAAGAGAACAAAATCAAGCCATGGATCTAACACAAGTTGTGATTTTGCTCTGGTACGAAATGTAAACTATAAAATTGTGCTTAAATGATGATATATGTTGAATCTAGATCTAGTGTGTGTTTGTGTGTGTAGGAGGTGGAAGGAGAAGTTAGAGAGAGAAAGTAAGTTAGAGAGAAGTTGGTATGGAATTAATGATTAAAGGCTTAGGAAATACAAAGGGTGGAGGGGTTTATATAGGGAAGTAAGTTACACTTAACCACCCTCCCTATTTACATTGAGGTTCTTCTCTAATTACACACTAACCCCTCCATGCATTTAATTAAAAGGTCTAAACTATTACATAGTTACAAAACACGCACTAACTAATTAATTTAATGCTAACAATAACCTACCCCTTTTAACTTATTTTTTGTTCTTTGTTTCCTTTAACCCATCCATAAGTAAATGGGTCAAAATTTACACATCCGTTGAAATGTGTCTATAAAGTATCTACAAGATGCTGAAAGAAAGCTGGATTATAAAATTAGGCTCTGTGAAACCTGAAACATACTGATACAATTCCATGACAGCAGTTGAGTTCGTTGTCTTCAAAAAGTACCCATACAGAATAATAGTATCTTTGTTAAACATAACACTATGTCTAAAGAAGTAAAGAGATGTGAAAATGAGATTAGAACTTATGACCTCCACTTTTACCTTACATGTCCCTCGATACTAGGCTACTAACTCGGGGAACCCAAATTGAGGAAAGTAAGAAACAAGATTCCGGTGTTCAAAGTTGAGTAAGAGTATAAAATACATCATTATGGCGGTCAAAAGAGATTATACAAACAGAGAACCAGAATTGATTTATGAAGCAATGAGTGATGAAGCACCAGAACAGTTACATTAAATACAAAGCTTAATTACGAACCAAATGTATTTTAGGTCCTTATTCATCAGAAACTTTAACAATTTTCTTGCCAACGTTATAGCCACGAAAGAGCCCTGCAAAAGCTGAAGGTATAGTTTCTATGCCACATGATACATCTTCAAGAACATGCATTTTTCCCCTTTGAATGTGATCAATGGTCGTGGAGACAAACTCGGGAAACAAACTCATGTAATCACCTACTAAGAAACCTTGAATGGAGATTCTCTTGTATATTACATTTAGCATATCGGGTGCTGCACGTTTTCCTGCACTCGTGTATTCTGAAATAGCTCCACAAACAGCAATCCTACCATGCAAGTTCATATTGGATACGGCTGCTTCTAGCATCTCAGCTCCCACATTGTCAAAATATATGTCAATTCCATCAGGGAAATACCTGATATCATAAAATCACCCTTTGTCAAATCTCAAAAGGTCAATAACTATTAAAGCGAAAAACTTTTAGTGATGTCTATACCTCTGCAGCGTTGCATCTAGATCAGTTGCTTCTTTATAGTTGAACACTTCATCAAAGCCGAGCTTTTCTTTTAGCAAATTCACCTGAAAGTCAAATTACAATAAAATGACCATGTTATATTTTCATACAATAAGAAACTGAAAAGCCTAATCAAAATAAGAGGCGCAAATGGTTACATAACAAACCTTTTTTGTGCTCCCAGCACAACCCACAACATAACACCCCAACTGTTTAGCATATTGGCCTACCAAATTCCCAATAGAGCCGGATGCCGCAGATACAAAAACCTTTTCACCCTTTTTGGGCTTACATACTTCAAAAAACCCGGCATATGCGGTAAGCCCACTTATCCCTGTATTTCATACAAAGCCCATATCAGGTAATAATTTTAACTATGATCAAATAGTCAGAAACTTTTCAATACTTCTTAAACTTTTTGTCATACATATCTATCTATATCTATATCTATACTATCTTATAATGCAGGACCACCTTTTTTAAAAATCTCAAAAGATGAATTGAAGTACCTAAATTGCCCCTGTCCTTTCAAAGATAATTACGCCTTTACCCCAACCCTCTCCAAATACCACCACTACAACCACCACCGACCACCGTCTACAACCACCGCCACCTACAACCACCACACACCGCCGTCCACGATCAATCCGGCCACCGCCGTCTACGTACCGCCACCAACACCCATCACCGACACCGAAGCCGCCGCCATTATTTCACCACCGCCGCCGCCGGAAAATTCGAAAAGTCGCCGGAAAACTTAGATCTACGATTGCTCCTCCGTTTCTTCGAATTGGAACTCGAAATTGTCACCAAAATGCTCAGAAACGAAATCCAAACAAACCCTTGCCAAAACAAAACCGATTCAAGGTTCGCCGGAAAATTCGAAAAGTCGCCGGAAAACTTAGATCTACGATTGCTCCTCCGTTTCTTCGAATTGGAACTCGAAATTGTCACCAAAATGCTCAGAAACGAAATCCAAACAAACCCTTGCCAAAACAAAACCGATTCAAGGTTCGCCGGAAAATTCGAAAAGTCGCCGGAAAAGTGAAAAATGTGATTTCTCTTTCGCTTTTTTGAATTAAGACACGAAACCCATTTCAATGGAATCACGATTCAATCGCGAACAAACCCTAGCCTACTTTTGATAAAAAAAAGGAGTGGTGCGGTGGTAACATGTATGCGATGCGACATTTGATCTTTCCGGTCAAAAGACGGCGATTTTAGTAGATATATCCGACCAAAGAGGATTTGATTATTTTTTGGGGAACAAAGAAAAAGAAGAAGATATAGCAGGGAAAGAGAAATATAAGATCCTTAAAAATAATATCAAAAATAATATAGCATATGGATTTGATTATTGATTTTGTGAAATATCAAAGAAGATATATATATATAAAGGAGAAATATCAAAGAAGAAATAATATAGCAATGAAGAAGATGGATTTGATTAGTGAATAGAGGAAATGAAAGAAAAGGAAGAAAGTGAATAGAGGAAATGAAAGAGAAAAGAAATAAAGAAATTAGGAAAAGGAAAGAAAGACTGATGGCGACATGGCGTATTCCAAATGAACCCTATTTGTTTGTTTACTTTCACAGTTATCAAAATTCAAAACAAACATTTTAGTACGAGTAGTTTATTTACTAAAATAAAAAAGGATAGAGATCCTCTAAAGTTATAATAACTTTATAGGTAAAGTTGGAGTACTCTTGACCTTTGGATTAAAATCAAAGGTTAAGATTCAAAGATCACTTTTTAATCTTGACCATTAACTTTAATCTAATGGTTAATGTTGATCCAAGTTCACTTATAAAGTTGTTTGATCAACTTTGATCCTGATCAGTTTTGGATATGTTTTTGCATATTTCAAGTTTTCAGCTAACTTTTACCAAAATGACATTTTATATACTTTTTTTGTTTCAAATAAATTATAATAAACTTTTGTTTAGCTCAAATGCGATATATCGACTATAATGAACAAGTCCTTAATCTTTCGAGTTTTAAAAAAATTGATATAACTTTACGGGTAGTGATAAATCTACAACATATTTTAACTATATATAACAGATGTACGTATTATACTGCACAGTGTCCTGCTCTATAAAACATGTATTGTTGTAGATGGCTAGACATTGTTATAGATTTATCACTCCCCTAACTTAACTTTATAAGTAAAGTTGAATCAATTTTAATCCTAGCATTGAAATAAAAGGTTAAAATTTAAACTTTTTAATCTTGACCATTAACTTTAATCTAATGGTTAATGTTGATCCAAGTTCACTTATAAAGTTGTTTGATCAACTTTGATCCTGATCAGTTTTGGATATGTTTTTGCATATTTCAAGTTTTCAGCTAACTTTTACCAAAATGACATTTTATATACTTTTTTTGTTTCAAATAAATTATAATAAACTTTTGTTTAGCTCAAATGCGATATATCGACTATAATGAACAAGTCCTTAATCTTTCGAGTTTTAAAAAATTATGTCTCCCTCATCGATCCGATCCCGATTCCGATTCAGAGTTCCGCACCCTAATTACACCGCCGCATTGTGCGGGCATATGACTTTATATAGATGAAAATAAGTATCACTTTGTAAATTGTCGTTATCATGGCATATCACACGTTGTAAATTCTCGCCACCGCATCGCGCGGGCACTATCCCTCGTACATTATAACAAAGTTCCATATAAACTAATATTTGATATACTAGCTTATAGTTCTTTAAAAATATAAATAGTTGTATATTGAGATTGTTAAAAAAATTGACATACCTAAAAGTCCAACATGGTATGACAATGGTAAGCCCATTGGATCCAATTTTCTTAGCATGAAGCCCTGTGATATGCTATACTCTCCCCAGCTTATAACGCCTGCCACATAGTCACCTTTTTCAAATTCTGGATTTCCAGAAGCTATTACTTTCCCCACACCAAAAGCATCAATCACCTAAAAAAATCCAGTTAGCAAAATATATAAAGCTTAAAGGGAAGGAGCCAGAAAATCATTATCAAGTGATCAAACTGTTAAAAAGTACCTTAAATAATTTTATAAGGTCAAATTGGAAATATACTTTAATATAATCATTATTCACGTAAGTTAAAAATACGTCGATCAGACCCCTCTGATGTCCCCAATGTGCTCCACCGGTTGTTTGTTTTTTGTAGTGGTTGTAACCCATATGATGATCCATGAAATGACATTAATTAGTATTTTCTGTCTTTTTGCTTACACATTGTTAGCTAAATACCAAACACACTTATTTTCCAACTTGTCAATTAAGTGGTTTTCTTAGGTAATATTTTGGAAGTAACAAGTGAAAGAAAAAAAAAACCATATGTAAAGTACATTATTGGGTTAACAACTAACCTCACCAGGAGCAATACCAACTGTATAGGTCGGGAAAACACCATCTGTCTTCATACGGTTAATCTGATACGGGTCAATCGATACATAAAGGTTCTTGATGATGATATCTTTGGATCCAGGCTTAACCAAAAGGAACAAGTGTTCAGTTTTAACCTCGAAATCACTCTCTTCTGGTGCACCATCAATTTGAGCCTTAATGGCTATGTATTTGTTTGTAACCTCCATTCGCAACTATCTTCAAATGAGTTGCAAAGCTTATGAAATATGAACCCACCTTTTAAACTGTTATGGGTTGAGAAAAAGAGGGTGGCAAATGAACATTTTTAATAACAAGATTACAGAATGGTAACAAAAAGGGTATCAAATCATTCTTTTGACTTTTTATATTTGGATCAAAGGACATATAATATTAAATTAACAATAAGATTAGAAAGTTTATACATATTCTAACAAGAATGATGCTAAGTTGAAAGTATAATATAGCTTAGCATGGTCTTCAAAGTGCTTCGGCACACCAGCCAGGTCAGCAAAATGGTCAAGTAAACTCAACGAGCACATTGAATCCTTTCTGCCTCCAACACATTAAAAACTCAGTTTGTGTCTACATTTATATCAAATTAAAAAAACACATCATATTAATAAAAAATTTGCTGTTCCAAAAAAAAAAAAAATCATATCAAACTAAACATATATTATATTGAATTAAAAACACATCATATTAATTAATAAAAAAAACAGAATCACACTAATAAAAGGAAAATGGTAAACATAGCTCCCTAAGATATATATAAGACTTCATTAAATGCATAAATAATATACACATTTCTCTTAATAACACCAGAACATAAAATAAAAATAAAGCACATAAATCTATCCTATAACTAAAAAAAGAGGTTAGGAGTACAGTTGTCACTACTAAGAGCTCTTTTTGGACCTAAAACTCTCTCCTAATTACTTTAGAAGCTCTCTCGTTTTTCTAGATTTTTTTTTCTTTTTCTTTTTTGCCTTATTAAATGCATAATTATACTTAAAACTTTATAATAAATCTTGTTTTATAAAAACAAATCTTTTTAAATGTTAAAGATATATATTATCCTTAAAACTCTCCAAAAAAGTTATTATATATACAACCTAAATTGTTATTTATCATTTTGATATTTACCTTTGATATATATATATATTTTGAAACTACCCGTCCATCGGACGAGCCTGAAGACTAGTACATCATATATAAAAAAAAGCATCACATTTATATAAATACAAATTAATTATTTCATTAAAAACATTTTTTTTTAGAAAAACGAAAATCATCTTCTTCACAAAGACATACATATATCACATTTTAGGGGGGAAAAAAAATCAACTTCTTCACAAAGACATACATATATCACAGACATATACACAAAACACACAGATGACGCACATACAAAAAAACACACACAAATCACACTTAGCGTTTGTTCCTATATGGATGTTTGTTTTCCTTGTATGTAGTATTGTAGTTTCATGGTTGTATTTACCGCTAGTATTTAGAGGTGCCCAAATGGACAAGTTGGACAGAGTGGGTAATTGGATCAAAGGGGTTGTTTGGGTTTACCCGCAAGCATCTCTTCGGTTCATTTTCATTGGTTTTGCTAACCTGTGCCCTGACATTCAACGAACCCAAACTTTCCAAAACCCGTATTAATAATCTACCAATATATATAACAAGGTGATAAAT
>CM067167.1:121737164-121768395 GCA_034093135.1 Erigeron breviscapus
ATAAAGTAAAATTGAATATTAATAATGTCGTAACACCCTGTATCTACAATCAATATATATATATAATATATATATATATATATTATATATATATATATATATAATGTCAGTTTAATTTTACATATGATGTGAAATCGAGTTTGTAAAATTTATAAACAAGTACCCACTAAAAACCGACTACTACACACTTTCAGGCAGTGGACCTGATCGCATATAGTATAGTAAGTAGTAAGTCCGAGATCGTTCGCAGGGATTGGTTTTGAAATAATTGTTTGCTAAAGTAGTTTTAGAAAAAGGATGGAACCGTAGCCGAATTGCTACCTAACTTTGACAATTTGAAATTAAAGAAATTGAAATGACAAGACAATTAAAAGTAAAGAAAGTTCAGACAATATAAATAAAGATCATCCACTTCGAATCCACTTGACTTCAGCCATGATTGCACACGTTAAAGATCAAATTCTTTAGAGTTGACAAGATAATCGTGAAAGGATAAAAATGCTCGCGTGGTACCACCAACCGTTTCTAAACACGTTTACCGATTAATTCCTATTATAGATTTGACATTCACCGTCATACTATGAACCGGTGACAACCGACCATAGACAATCGAATTGAAACGATAAACATATTCACCTAGTACCACTAACGATGAACACATAAACCATCAACATTAAAAGAATAAATCACAAGGAATTAATTGATAAAGATCATGACACAACGATAATTGAATCAACTCTTGAATTAAAATATTGCAATCATATCATTCGTCAAGTTTCATCAAAGTGGATGATTAGAAATCTAGCCACTCATGCTAAACGGAAAATAGCAAACGAAATAGAAATAGAACATATTGTACCAACGATTTTTGAATTTAAATTGCAAGACAGAAAATTAGATACGATTTAGATGGGTGTTCTTGAATCTTCAATGAATCCAATGATGAAATCTGAGATGATCCTTGAAAGAATTCGTGGTAGAACAGCTCCTAGAAAGAAAACTTGATAACCCGGAAATAAGGTTTTTTTTTCTATTTATATTCTCCCAAAATCTGATGCAAAAAGGCTGAAACTCTAAGTTCCCCGTGCACTCACTGCGGCGCAGTGAAAACTCGCTGAAATTGTTTTGTTTTTGATCGAACTGCGACTGCGGCGCAGTGGGGTGTGAATACTCCCACTGCGGCGCAGTAAAACTCGCTGAAATTGTTTTGTTTTTGATCGAACTGCGACTGCGGCGCAGTGAAAACTCGCTGAATTGTTTTGTTTTTGATCACTCGACTGCGGCGCAGTGAAAACTCGCTGAAATTGTTTTGTTTTTGATCGAACTGCGACTGCGGCGCAGTGGGGAATACTCCCACTGCGGCGCAGTGAAAACTCCTGAAATAGGGTTTTTTTTCTATTTATATTCTCCCAAAATCTGATGCAAAAAGGCTGAAACCCTAAGTTCCCCGTGTACTCACTGCGCCGCAGTGAGCCTTGTGCACCCTTCATTGCGGCGCAGTGAAAACTCGCTGAAATTGTTTTGTTTTTGATCGAATTGCGACTGCGGCGCAGTAAAACATCCCTGGAATTCTTTTGTTCTTTTGGTGACTGCGGCGCAGTGGGGCAACATCCCTCCCACTGCGGCGCAGCTGAAACTTGCTGAAATCTTTGGTTCTTAACAGCTCTCGAACACTCGGATCAACATCTTGGCCTAAAATCGTCAGAAAATGCACCAATTGGACGCACAACCTGCTAAGAACCTGAAAGCACTAACAAACACCATAAACGCGCCAAATGCATACAAAATTGACCCAAAACACATACAAAAAAGGCCAATAATGATGTGGGCAATCTATATAAATTGGTCACATCAAATCCCCCCACACTTGAGCGTTGCTTGTCCTCAAGCAAATCTGGAAATTAAGCAAAAGCATTCCTTGGCACGAAGCTATATAAACTCATTACGATTATCAAAAAGAAGTCAAACCAAGTATGTCGATGACAAGGACTTTGGTGAAGCAGTTTTAATCTTAAATGAAAACCCGAAATGTTTGACAATATCTGAACAATCCACAAGCCTCAATAACACGACTAAGCAAAAGTGAAACAAATGAGCCTATCAAAATCATCCTACTCCAACGAACTTACTATTGGGTTGAATATATATGAATAATCACTCATTGCTCGGTCGTGATGCATATCTTACCATAGGCTTGAACTAGGATCATAGCTTCACCGGCATGGCGTGAGCACCAAGTACATCATCAAAATATGGCATATAAATCGGTTGTAATGTTAGGCTAAGGGTATTTACAATGGGATTTGGGAAATTTAGGTTAGTGTTAACAGGAAATAACAAAAGTATAAGTTATGTACAAAATAGTCTAATCAAACCCTTACCATTGATTGCCACCAACCCATAAGATGCTATCCCACGAACACACTTCAAAAGTAACAAGCAAAACCCGACACCATTGTGGTGTATCAACTTCAAAAAACTTAGGAAAAACCAAATCTTCCATCCTATTCACGAACCAAATGATACAACAATTCTTTTGACATATAAAAATGAGAAGTACCCACTAGTAGCCCAAGTTCTTTTCTATTTTTTATTTGCTTCCTCTTTTTTTTTTTAATTTTTCTGTTTTTCACTTTTTTCTTTATTTTGAACCATTTTTACTCTACTAGTAGGCACCCTCTTACAATGATGAACAATGTCTATAACAATATACTTTATTTGAACAATCCAAGACATTCCCCAATAACTTGACCAATCGACGTATTCCCATAGACCAAGAATATTCCAACTGACAACCCACTGAAGCTCTCCCAAACCGCCCAAACAAACCAATGACAATCAATGGCCCCCCAAAATTAGACTATCGGTATGGCGAGGTAAAGTTTACATATTTAAGTGGATTTATACAAAAAGAAAAGGCTAAGCTCAAAAAAGGTGTCTAAATGTATCTTGCACTAAAGATGAGTGCAACAAAGGTTTACAAAGAAAGGAAAATCACTGACCAGAGTAGCCAGCTACACAAAACATGTATGTACATGTATAAAAGTATGTATACTAAAGGTAAAAATATACATAAGCAAGGGGTGAATAGAAAGAAAATACGGGTCAAACCTAGTATGCCAATTCGTCATCCAATGTACTTATATCACAAAAGTGATCTCACTGCGGTCTCGTAACGATCACCAGGCCAAGTTCTAGCTCAACACATCACCGGCACACTCATATCAAAGAAAGGAACCCGGAAATGGAATAGATTAACCTCAAATTTGCACATCTTAGTGCAGAGTTCGAAATGGAACCCTTACTCCCGAATAAATCCAAGAGCCTAAGAGAGGGACATATTTACAAGGCAATTAAACCAAAACCGTCAACACCTAGCACATCTATAAATGAATGATGAATCTCACAACTTTTGGATGTTTGGGATATTTGAGTATGCAAGTAATGTTATCAATCCACAAGGATTAGCCTAATAACCGTTCAGAACACATTTCGCCGATTAAATATGTACCAAGGAAAAAAAAATAATTTTGTAGTAAAATTGCTCATTAAGTTATTATGAATTAAGTGACAAAAGCAATTTACCACAAGGACAAACTCAACACAAGTTTCAAATCATATCATCTTCCGTCATCCTACCAAATCGAAACAACCATTCTCAAACATGCACATCATAGTTCAGAGTTCAAGATAGAACCCTTACTCTTGGATAAATCCAAAAGTCTTCGAGAGGGGCACATTTACAAGAACGGTTAAATCTCAATGGCAAAACAACAAAAGAGATATATCCGGTTACTTAAACCTATTTGCCACCCCCCACACTTAAGATGGACAATGCCCTCAATGTCCAACACTCGGTCAAAATAAGGGTAAATAGGGGTAAGCAAAATAGATAGAAAAAATGAGAACACATACCGGATCAAGGACACATTCCGTGTCAAAACAAGTAAGTCGACCCCGCACCACAAATTGCTCTTCCTAAAAAGGAAGTCCAATTTGCTTGACGGGAGAAACAGACTACTCCAAAACGGAATGTGCGAGAGCTGTGTGCGAAACAATGTCAGTAAAGATGCCAATTAAAAATGTTGCGCTGAACTTACTGCCAGCATATGCACGTGACATCATAGTGAGCTACTAACACGATCACACAATCAAACAAATCGTGCCACTGAATGTAGGTGAGAATGAGAATCCAATGAGACCCCCCGCCCCCACACTTGGGGTCCACTAAGTATTGCCATCAATTCGGATAACCCTGCGGAATTACAATCCAAGAGAACAACCATCCATAATATCCTAAAATAGTTCAAACTAAATAAAGTATCATGCAGAAAATAAAGGAAACAAAGGAAAATACAAATGTTTCATCACCCCGTAGGATGGGTACCAGACAAAATAATAACTAAAGTACCGTCATGAAAATAAAGATAAAGTTCCAACATAACCAATCATACTATGATTCCATCCCACGGATCCGGATGGGAATCATATCCGCTCACTGCTGCTGACCATGGTAACCATAGGGTAATCCGGGTGTTCCAAAAATACTCGTCACCCAATCGGACTCCTCTTCCTGAGCTGCACCGGAACCCCCTGCATCTCCTCCACTAGACATACCAGCACCAAAACCTGATTGAGTACCTGCAAAAGAAGAGAAACCAGCTCCAACACTGCCACCCTGATAATCCCCAAACTGAACTGGGCCTCGAGGTGAACCACCCAAATCATGGGGTGGTGGTGGCATGTCTCCCGGGGCAGTAGCGTGTGAGTAATATGACTGGCCTCCCTGGCGATAATCAGGGACAAAAATCGGCGGTGGAGAGAACTGAGGAACTGGGTCGGGTCGAACAAACTCCCTACCATGATACTGGGCATCCCACATCGGCTGATAGTAGTCAAGACAATAGTTTGTGTGGGCCTGCTGCGAACCAATCCAGCTAAAGTCCTGATCCATCCTCCTCTGATATGCATCAAACTCTTGCCGACTCTTCTGCTGAGACTCATAAATACTCTGAACAGTGTTCCCCAAAAGTGTAAAGTCAAATGAGCTAGGGATGGGAATGTTACGACTACCCCTCCTCTGTGGCTCCGGTGGACCCTCCGCCATCTCAACATCAACATCAACCTCCTGTACGGGAGGTGGTCCTTCAACTTCAACCTCATCAGCCAACAACTGCTCTTGCTCATTTGCTTTCTTTTTCCTCAAAATCTTTCCCCTTCATAGCTCATTATACGTAAAACTCTCCTGATGAACTGGTAATGAGAGATGAGTCTGACAAGCATCTGAATCAAAGACTCCCATTCTCTTATAGATAACCGTGATGAAATGTCCCAAAACCAGATTTGAATCAGAATGGTTACACATTCGGTCAAGAAGTACAAGAGGAGGCAAAGCAAACCTTGATGGAGCACCTTCAGAAAAGAGCTTAAGTAACCATAAATCATTCTGGTAAGCCTTTTCCCAATGAGTAGATCGCTGCACCAAGAATGTCACAATCATGCGGTGGAGTAACCTCAAACGTACGTTCTTTATCTTCGACACACCACTAGTGTATGACCAAGTTTCTCCTCCCGTAATCCTTGTGAAATACTCCAAAATAGACTCTCCATCACCCAAATCGGCTCCTGTCCTATAGCCCTTCTTCAAAATAGCCTTAAGATCCGCACTCTGTAACTCCTCTCTCGAATACATCCCACAATAATAACCAAACTCAGCAATCGACAGCTTCCTCTGTTGTCCCCCACAATAAAACCATACAATCCTTTCTTCAAAAATATCCTTAACTTTCCCCAACTCCTTCTTCAGCTTCAAAGTCGAATAAAACTCCAAGCATAACTCACGGTAGGCGGGCTCACGGTTAGCAAAAACCCGCCGCCAAATCTCACAATTCACGTCATGCCCTCTTGACTCACCTCCAACTCTCAAACTCATAGACAACCATCTTCGTATGTCCTCCTGTACTCCATATACCTGAGCTTGAATAGGATGTAAATATCTCGCAGGACAGACGGCATGCTTAGCAAGCTTAAACAACTTGTTCTTGTAGACGTTCTTGTGTGGCTGCTTAACACTTCCGAATGAGAGCCAAGCATGCCTCTCGTTCAGTTCACCTTCAATAAATGTAAGCGGCACTTCCGGTTGTTGCCTAGGAGTTCTAGTAGGAACATCAACAGCTTCACTAGATTGCCCCTCGCCCAACTTTCGCTTAGAAGATGGATTCTGCATTCACAAACATTAAAGCGAATAAACGTGAGTAATAGGATTGCACAATTGGAACCATATTAAATCTTGGCAGGAAAGTCCCCCCACTGCGGCGCAGTGGGCATGAATAACCCTCACTGCGGCGCAGTGGGGTTAAAAAGACATCGGGCAGAGGGTTATCACTGCGGCGCAGTGAGGCACAAAATCTGGGCAACATGATTAGGGTTCATAACGACATGGCACAAAAAGGGGTAATCAAACAAGCAAATATAGGGAATAATGAAACAATAATCTCCACATAAATCGACATATACATCCCCACACTTGTTCTTAACGAATCCCCAACTTTTCCAAAACCCTAATTTTCAAAATTAAAATCAAAATTGGATGAACAAGCGACCAAGATGAAAGATTTAACACCCAATTAGCTTCTATTGCCCACAAACATCAAAACCCCTAAATTAATTCGAACATACAAACCCTAGAATTTGAAAGCTCAAAATAAAAGAAAAATACAAGGAAACAAAAGAGAAAAACTTACTCCTCTTCCCATGATGCAATGTATGAAGATAAAAATCTGGAGAAAGGATTAAAGATGGAAGAGAATGGAGGATCTTGATGGGAATTAATGGGTGTGTGAGTTTTAGTTTTTTTTTTCTTTTTCGGTTTTAAGAGAAGATAGAAAAGAGAGATAGAGAATTTAAGGTGAAAAAGAAAAACACCCACATGTTCCCTATCTTGACCAACTTACCCGGCCCCTCACCGCGGCGCAGTGAGGACACTTCACTCCCACTGCGGCGCAGTGAGGATTATTTCTGGGCAGAGGATTACTGCGGCGCAATCAGGGTCATTCCACCCCCACTGCGGCGCAGTGGGGGATTCCTGAAAAATTTTCTTCAAACATTTTATGACAAAACTCAAATCACACTTACCCGGAACCGCTTCACATCGAGACCACTCCTGCACTTACTAATAAAACAAGATTAAAACTAACTAATTCAAAGAAAAGTAAAACGCGATAAAATAAACACGGGTTGCCTCCCGAGAAGCGCTTAAGTTATTAACGAGTCTTTAGCTAGACTCGACCAACCTTCAAGTTTCAAATTCAAACACGGGGATCTCCTCAAATACCCCCTCAACCTGCTCCTCTTCTAAATATAGCTTAAGTCGATGACCATTGACAATGAACGACCCTTCACCGTTACGTTTAAACAACTCAACATAACCCGACGGGTACACGTGCTTAATTACAAACGGTCCAATCCATCTAGAATTTAGTTTAGGTTGCTTAATCTTAAATTTAGACAAGAATAACAACACTTTCGCCCCAACCTTAAACTCCTTCCTACGAATCCTCTTATCATGCCAAACCTTGGTCCTCTCCTTGTATAGCCTCGAATTCTCATAAACACCTAGCCTAAGCTCATCAAGCTCGTGAAGTTGCAACATCCTAAGTTCACTTGCCTCCATCAAATCCAAATTCAAGTTCCTTAAAGCCCAATACGCCTTATGCTCTATCTCAATAGGAAGATGGCAAGTTTTGCCATAGAGCAACCGGTATGGCGTGGTGCCAATCGGCGTCTTATAAGCCATCCTAAACTCCCACAAAGCGTCATCTAACTTCTTTGACCACACCTTGGGGTTATCTCCAACAGTTTTCTCCAAAATCCTCTTCAAGGCCCTATTTGTGTTTTCCACTTGACCACTGGTCTGTGGATGGTACGAGGTAGAAAAATAGTGGACAACACCGTACCTCTTCATCACTTTGGCTAACTGATGGTTTGCAAAATGGGTTCCACGGTCACTAATCAAAGCTCTAGGGCAACCAAAACGACAGAACAACTGTTTCAAGAAATCAATGACTACACGCGCGTCGTTCGTGGGTAAAGCCGTAGCTTCAGCCCATTTAGACACATAGTCAACGGCGACAAGAATATACTGAAACTTATTAGACGGTGGGAAAGGTCCCATAAAGTCTATACCCCAGATATCAAAAACCTCACATACCTGAATACTCTGTTGAGGCATTTCGTCCCGTTTAGTGATGTTCCCCTGTAGCTGGCAGATATCACAAGTCTCGACCAAAGTTTGGGCCTCTTTGAAAATCGTTGGCCAATAAAATCCTGCATCATAGACTTTCTTACCCGTGACTGAAGGACCATAATGACCCCCAGTTGGCCCGTAGTGACACGCATCCAAAATCTCTCTTGTCTCACTTCCAGCAACACATCTCCTTACCATACCATCTGCACAAACACGGAACAAATATGGGTTCTCCCAAAAGTAATACTTAACATCCGATTTAAGCTTCTTCTTCTGCTGAGACGTGAAGTCATTAGGTATCTCACCTGCAACTAGATAATTAGTTATATCTGCAAACCAAGGAATTTCATCAGTGTTAGAAATAAACATCAAAGACTCATCGGGGAAGTTATCATTGATATCCCCCTCTCGAAGTTCCTCGCGGTGGGGATCTTCCAAACGACTCAAATGGTCGGCAGCCAAATTTTCAGCCCCTTTCTTATCCTTTATCTCTATATCAAATTCTTGCAACAAAAGAATCCAACGGATAAGCCTGGGTTTAGCATCCTGTTTCGAGAACAGGTACTTTAAGGGCTGAATGGTCAGTGAAAACTATGGTCTTACTCAAAACCATATATGATCTAAACTTATCAAATGCAAAGACCACTGCAAGCAACTCCTCCGTCGTGGTATAATTTTGCTGGGCAGGGTTCAAAGTCTTACTAGCAAAGTAAATAGGTTTGAAATGATTCTCAACCCTCTGCCCTAGCACAGCTCCAACAGCATAGTCGCTTGCATCACACATCAACTCGAAAGGCAATTCCCAATCTGGAGCTACCATGATAGGAGAATCAGTCAACTTCTCCTTCAACACCTGAAAAGCTCTCAAACAAGCATCGTCAAAAACAAAAGGAACGTCCTTCTCCAACAAGTGGGTCATAGGACGAGTAATCTTAGAGAAATCCTTAATAAACCGACGATAAAAACCTGCATGTCCAAGAAAACTCCTTACCCCTTTCACATTGGAAGGCGGGGGTAATTTGGTAATTACATCTATCTTAGACCGATCAACCTCAATCCCGGCCTTGGACACTTTATGCCCTAGCACAATACCCTCAGTCACCATAAAATGACACTTTTCCCAATTCAAAACAAGGTGTGCCCTCTCACACCGTTCCAACATCCTATCCAAATTACTCAAGCAAGAATGAAAAGAATCCCCAAAAACTGAAAAATCATCCATGAAAACTTCCATGGAAGTTTCAAGCATGTCCTGGAAAATAGCAATCATGCACCTTTGAAAGGTGCCAGGGGCATTACACAAACCAAACGGCATACGCCGATAAGCAAAAGTGCCAAAGGGACAAGTGAAAGTGGTTTTCTCTTGGTCCTTGGGATCAATGGGTATTTGAAAGTACCCGGAAAACCCATCCAAGAAACAAAAATATTCATTCCCTGCAAGACGTTCCAACATTTGATCAATAAAAGGAAGGGGAAAGTGATCCTTACGGGTGGCATCATTAAGCTTACGGTAGTCTATACAAACCCGCCAACCCGTAATAGTCCTAGTGGCCAAAAGCTCCTTATTATCATTTTCAATTACTGTCATGCCCCCCTTTTTGGGCACACAGTGGACAGGACTTACCCATGAACTATCAGCAATAGGAAAAATGATTCCTGCATCAAGAAGCTTAATTACCTCTTTCTTAACTACCTCCTTCATATTAGGATTCAGCCGCCTTTGTCTCTGGACAACGGGCTTAACATCATCAAGAAAATCAATTTTATGCTGGCAGAAATTAGGACTAATACCTGGGATATCTGTGGTCTTCCAAGCAAAAGCCCGCTTATGGGCTTTAAGAACAGACATGAGACGGTCTTTCTCGTCACTCGAGAGTGAGGACGAGATAACCACTGGAAGAGAAGACTCACCTGACAGATATGCATACTCTAGATGGGTTGGAAGCGGCTTGAGCTCCAAGTCAGTAGGTGGTACATCAACAGAGTTAGGTACCCTTGAACTCCCGTCAGCAACTACCTCCTCAAAAGTCTCGTCCTCGGGAGGTGATTCATCCAAGCTCAGTGCCATGACCTCTGCAAACAAAGCTTCATCAGTAATTTCTCCAGATCCTAAATTAGCGATCTCTTCCTCTCCAATATCTGTCTCCATGAATTCCTGAAATTCTTGATCTAATGCATCATCAATGACATCAATCCTGAAACAAGTCTCATCATTAGAATATGAATGCTTGATAGACTTTTCAACATTAAACACAATCCTATCAGTTCCTACGCCCAAAGAGATTTCCTTGTCTTTCACACGGATGATAGCATCCGCGGTATTAAGGAATGGGCGTCCAAGAATAAGAGGGACCTTCGTATCTTCCTCCATCTCGAGGATAACGAAGTCAACTAGAAACACAATATGGCCTACTCGGACAGTCATGTTTTCAGCAATCCCAATGGGATACTGAAAAGAATGGTCAGCAAGTCTAATACTCACGCGAGTAGGGCGAAGGACTCCCAAAGCCAACTTGGTATTAACCGAATAAGGCATCAAATTGATGCTAGACCCTAAATCAGCTAGGGCTTTACAAGTAAGAGTTCTAATAGAGCAAGTGATAAGGAAAATCCCTGGATCTTTAAGCTTTGGTGGAATGCGGTTCTGCAAGATAGCAGAACACTCGGCATTAAGAAAAGTAGCCTTTGCCTCATCAAATTTCCCTTTGTCTGTCACAAGCTCCTTAATGAACTTGGCATAATTGGGCATCCCCTGAATAAGATCAACTAAAGGAACATTAATATGAACATTTTTGATCATGTCCACAAACTTGTTATATTGCTCCTTCAGCTTTGCTTTCCTGAACCTCTGTGGAAATGGTATCTTTGGCTTGTATGGTTTAACCTCTGGATCCACAGCCGGTTTTGGTGGAGTGACCGGAGTCTTCACGGTCGGATCTTCCTCCATCTCTATCTCTTCATCAACATCAGCATCATCACTCCCGTTATCCTGCACATCTGAAACAACAACATTAGGCATAAGAGGTGGGTCATAAGACCTACCAGTACGAATGGTGATGGCTTTGGCTTGCTCATTACGGACTGGAGGTGGAGTGTATTTCTGTCCCTGATTAAACTGAGGCCTAGGATTCTGTTGTGTGTTGCTAGGAAGAGTCCCCGTGGGCCTAGCAAGAGCTACCATCCTACTCTCGAGATCCTTGAAATTAGCACCCTGATATTTCATGTTGATTTCCACCTTCCCGTTTATCCTATCCATCCTCTCACTCAAAGCCTTAGTATCCTCCCTGATCCCTTGAATGCTAGTGTTTGTTTCAGCTTGATTAATTGCCAGTTGCTTCATCATCTCTCTCAACTCGGCATTTGGATCAGAAGTAGAAGAAGAAGAACCTGACCCTTGAGCCTGCTGAGTAGGCTGATTCTGAAAATTATCTCTTTGCCACCTGTTACCTGAAAAACGGGAATTATTAGCCTGATAAGAAGAATTATAAGAAGGATTACCAGAAGGCCGGTTTTGGTAACCGGTGTTGCGATGGAAGTTCCCTTGGGGCTGATTCTGGACATAGTTCACATCCTCGGGGCTCTTATTAGGACATTCATCAGAATAATGCAATTCTCAGCAAATATCACACCCGTCAGCTAGAACCTTAACATCATTCTCAAGTGCACTAAACCTAGTCTCTTGAGCAGTAAAGCTCCTATCCATGCACTCAGATAGCGCCTTAATCTCTCCAATAACCGCCGAATCGTTACTAGCTTCAGCCTTAGCAACTCTCCCTTCTTTGGTACCTTTCTTCATCTTCCTTTCATTCTTCAAGAACCTTTCATCATCCATAGTTGAGTTATCCTTTGCCATGTCTTCCAAGATCTGATAACCTTCATTGGGTGTAATGTTATTGAAACTACCCCCAAAAGCATATCCCAATTCTCGTTTAGACTTCTTATCTAATCCATCAAAGAAAAGCTCCACATATTGTTCCCTAGTCAAATTGTGACCTGGACAATTTCTCAACATTTCCTTGAAATGAACCCAAGCATCCACAACATCTTCTCCATCATCTTGTTCAAAAGACCTAATCATATTCTCCAACCTTCTTTGAGTTCTTAGTGAATAAAACTCACCAATGAAAGCCTCCTTAAGTTGGTTCCAAGTAGTGATTGAATTTTCTGGAAGATCATTGAACCAATCAAGTGCTTCTCCGGTGATTGACATGGGAAATGTCTCAAGTTTCACGGCATTCATTTGATTTTGACCATATTGATAAAGCCGAGCCAACTTTTCAAACCTATCCAAGTGTTGGTAAGGATCCCATTTCCTTTTTCCATCAAATTGTTGCTCTTCTATACTCTTGAGATGATTTCCTTTCAAATTGAAGGTGTGATCAATGGCCGGAGGTCTAATGGCAGAGCCACGGCTGGTTGGTGTAACATCCCAAACTTTTCGAGTTTGACTTATGGACTTGACCGTTAGTCAACGTTAGGTTCGTTAAGTTATATGCCCTATATGTGATTATGTGATTAAATGCTTATGTGTTTTATGTGAAATGATTAATATGATGTATAATGAAAGTAATTGAAGCAACGTTATGAAAGTTAAGTGCTTGTTAGATCGTTAAGTCTCCCGGTAGGCGAATTAAGCTAAGAAAGTCAAGTTTAGAAGTTAGGGGGCCCTAAGTGTAACTATTCGTCAAGCAACAGAACCCGCCAACTCTCCGCCCCTCACCTCCCGTCCCTCCCCTAGTGTTCCTCCCCTCCCTGCTCTTCCACGCGGACCCCTTTCCTTGATCCATCGCTTCTTCTTTGGGGTTTCTGGTGAGCCCCGTGAAGGATCTATGATGTTAGGCACATTTAGGATTACGATGAATTCCTAATGTGTTAATTTATGCATGTTGCTTTAATGTTGACGATATGTTCTTGTTGACGTGTGATATGATAGACACCATAGTATTGTGGTGATCTTCACGTGTTATGCCTAATATGTGATATTAACGATTATGAAAGGTTTTTGTTAATATATAAAGAATTGGCAACGTTTTCTTAAACTCATGTTATCTTACTTAGCTTTTAAAGCTAACACTTGCTTTTGAAAAACGTTGTTCCCTCAGGTTAAGCAGGTTGAGCTAGTGAAAGACTTAGCTTGGTGAGGCGGGTAGTTTTTATGAAGAAGACATCTAGTTTCCCGCTTAGTCATTTATGTTAGCCTTGATGATTGGCTACTTTTAATATGACTTATGTATTGTTTATTGGCATTTATGTTGGTGCCACATCTGGATTATCTTACACTATTTTAATGATATGAATGTTGTAACACCACTTTTATAAATGAACTATCCATTAAGGGTTAGTTATGTTTTAAGGATTCTGTATTCCGCATTTCTAAATGCCGTTAGGCAAAAGTTTTTGAAAATCCAGATTTTAAAATGACGGGTGTTACAAGTTGGTATCAGAGAAATGGTTTAAGTGAACCAAAATTTGACCAAGACCTTAGGATTTTGGACTTAAACCGTATGAAATACGATAGGGCTTAAGTAGGTATGCTTAGCCATTGAAATGAAATGCTTTAGGACGGGTTTGGGACTGAGTGAGAGTGTAGGATTAAGGCTTCATGTTCCTTGATGTGTTTTATGTGTATACTCCTGTTTGTGTAGCCCTTATTCCTCTGTTTCTCGCGCTCCCCGTCGCCAAACTAATCTATTGTTATGAAAGACGTCCTGTGAAAGGTAAGGTGTTAATTCTCTATTTGAATTTGATAAACTTGTGCTTTATATTACGTGAGAAATTGTTGAGATGCACAAGAGTTGAAGGATTTGGTAAAAGAAAAGAAGACGATACACAAATGTGGTGACGAACATGTGAGTGAAAGGATACAATTACAATTATGGTCCGGAACATAATTGCAAGCGTATCACGACACGAACGCGTTTGTATGACCATGCTTGTGTTGATCGGAGTAGAAAAGTAATGAAGTTGGGGAGATTTCTATGTATTGTACCTCTATTTGACAAGAGTAAACACCGTGTTACAACTTTAGTGATGTTGATGCTGCAAGTGAGTGGAAATGTGTGAAGATCGGTGGAAAGTGATAGCCTGATTAAAAGTTTATGATGACTATGATGTACATGAAGTTAAATGAAATGATTGGTAGTCAATGTTGTTGAGTCTACTAGTTTAAAAGACATAGATTCTAAGTTTATAGAGTAGAGTTACTGCTGGATATTTGAAGGATTATAAGTAGGTGACGCATAGAAGGGTTACCGGGCACACGTATGAAAGGATATAGTTACAATTCCGGTCGCGAACGTAATTGTAAATGTATCACGACATGTGTGTGTTTGTGAGACTATGTCTGTGTTGATCCGAATGAAGTGAAGATGAGAATGATGGAATCACTGTATAGTATTATATTTAACCACACGAGTAGTCACGTACTATGGAAAATAAAGAATGACGAAGCTGAAACAAGTAAAGGAGTTGACACTAAGGTCGATTGAACCCTTTAACCATGAAGCTCTTCAATTCTATGAACACTATGATATGATGTGAAGCTACATTCGAGCTGTGAAATGTTAAAGTTGTGCTTGGGTGTAAGGAAAACGTTTAGGTTTCGTTTGAAATTATTTTTCCTGATCATAGATAATATGCGGCGCATATTCTGGTCTGTTTTGGATTTATGACCCGTTTAGTTTTGATTTCGCTACGGGACGATATGTGGCGATTGGGACGAGTATCTTAAGGGCGAGGTAATTGCTATATCTCAATTTTTTGTGTAACGGTTGACTTGAGTCGTTAAGTCAACACCCTGCTACCGTTAAGTCTCTTAACGAGTTAATGCTTACGTGGGTTTAATATGCTATATGTGAGAGGCTTTAATGCCTTAAAGATATATACGTTTATGTGTTTAAGATGCCAAGATGTGTTTAATATGTCGATAGAATTCCCGGAGGACGATTTAAGCTATATATGTGTCGTATAGAAGTCTAGGGACCATTCTTGCCATTCCTGGAACTTCAAAACATGATTGGGAGTAATTAGGTAAGATTATTATCCCCTAATTCAGATTATTCATTCCTCCTAAGAACCCTAAACCGCTTTCTTTTCTGGAATGATCCTCGTGCGATTTCTTGCGTTTTTGGGTGGATTAAAGATCAATCGGTGCACGTAAACGATCCGTTTACCATCCTCCAAGGTAAAGAACGAAATCTTTGCAGAATATGAGTCATATCCATCCATATATTTTGCCCATACCTGGACTTGTTGGGTAATGATGGATAAGAAACGTTTTGTTGTTAAATTAGCGATTTCGGGTCATTCGGCGAATGTTATTGCAATCGATGTGTGTCATGAGATTTCCTACAGGTATGAAGTTGTTTCTAGTGTCATTTTAATGTTCAAATAGAACCAATAAAGGGTTCACATCTAGTCTTGAAGTTTGATATGGATTCGATTGCGTTTGTGAGTTGATTAAGGTCATTCGGGTGTCAAACCGATTGTAAAATGAGTATAAGGAATCTACGAATCAAATGAAGATTTCATAATGATAACTATGTCATAATTTGATGTGTATAAGCTGTAGAGGTCGTGGTGGCTTGACATGGATGTTTGATGGAGGAAAATTGTTTGCAAAACAAAGAGTTTATTAGGTCTGAAAATTCAGTCATCTTGCAAAAATCATATCTTCCTCATATGAACGATTTAGGAGATGAATCTTACATTTCTGAAAACCTCTATGTGTCCCCTAAATTCTGTATGAACAAAGTTTCTGGTGATTTTGCCCAGAAATATGCGAAAAATGTAGATCTCCAGAAGTGGTCAGGTTTCGGATGAATTCTGCAGACTTGTCTTGCAAACGTCATATCTTATTCATTAGAGCTCTTCAAGAGTCAAACCTTGCAATTTTGAAAAGGTCTTTGAGTTTGATACATTTGGTAAGAACTGAGTTTTGTCTCATTCGGTCATCTTGTGACCCAAAAGTTGTACTTAAGGAGGCTTATGAGCCATGGTGACATGCTCATTTGGATGCCGCATGAAATGTGATACGACCAATTATGATACGAGGTGTAATAAATCTTATTTTGACGTGTGTTAGGGTTAAAAGCCAAGACTAGACACCGAAAGTTGTGTTATATAATAATTATTTAATGATCCTTTAACGGAAGTGTGAAGTCTTGTTGTCAGGGACTAAGAGACAAGGCTGCGTGGGAAGCTAAAGGTAATGATATGAGCCATTAGTAGAAAGGTTGCCCAAGGATATTTATTTCTTGGTGAGCTATTACACCGTTTCATTGGACATGAAAGGAAAGATGGATAATAGAGAAGTGCTCTTAAAGTGTGGAAGTTAATTGTTGAATGTTTCGAATCGAGACGGCCGTAAGGTAATTAATTCTTAAAGATGTTTGGCAAAATATGAAGGAAATGGAGAACTCAAGTGATGCCTATCACCCTTAGATTGATGGGAAAGAGAAATGATGATTTAGAAACTTGGAAAGTCATATGATCGTGCGATAGTGCGTTGAGATTTTCATATACCATTGTTGAGTTCACATATGACAACTACGATGTAGGTATGGATGTACTTCATATTATGACTTGTTATTGAAAGGAAAGTTGTAGCGTCAAATGACATGAAATAGTAGCTCATAAAGTTATGATTGTTGAACGAGTGTTTTGATTAGCTCAAAAATTGACTGAAGGTTTTGTGGTGAGCAAAGAAAGCTTATATTGAACAAGTGAGTATAATGGTTTAACCATAAGACTCTATGGAGGGATATGTTATGCATCGAAAGCCATGGCGAGTCGACCCGTTGTTCAAATGAATTATGTGAATTATGGTAGCAAGTTAATAAGGATACCTGTATGAAGGGCTTAAACGCCAAATGAATAGCCTTCGCCAAATGTAATGTGGGTACTACTTATGAAGGTTGAAGAAATGAGTTGATTACTTGGTTTGATTTAAAGATTGAACCAAGAAATGACGAAACGGTTGAAATGGAAAAGTAAAGGTGGAAAAGACTATGTAAAAAGCCGAATGAGTTTGGCTATGCTAAGTTAAAGAACAACCCAAGGAAATCCTGAAATGATATGATAAAGTTAAGGATACGGACAAGTTATTCATGTATGAGTGGCGAAATGATTCTGAGGACAGAATCCTCTTAAGGGGGAGGTAATTGTAACATCTCAAACTTTTCGAGTTTGACTTATGGACTTGACCGTTAGTCAACGTTAGGTTCGTTAAGTCATATGCCCTATATGTGATTATGTGATTAAATGCTTATGTGTTTTATGTGAAACGATTAATATGATGTATAATGAAAGTAATTGAAGCAACGTTATGAAAGTTAAGTGCTTGTTAGATCGTTAAGTCTCCCGGTAGGCGAATTAAGCTAAGAAAGTCAAGTTTAGAAGTTGAGGGGCCCTAAGTGTAAGACTAGGGGTTGATGGCCAGGGGTTAAGGTGCAATTAGGTATCCCTAATTGTGATATTCTGATCATACGTGTGTGTGTGAGCCCTAGCCGATCTCCTCCCCTCTCCAAGCAAAGATCCAATCGTTTCATGCCGTTTTGATCAAGTTTTGTTTAGATCTTGAATCCTCAAAGTTATCTACAGGTATTATAGGTAAATTCCCTTTGAAATCTGATCATATGAGTCTTATATGTGAATTCAATCCAGGCCATGGGGTTTGGGTTGGGTTAATTAGTTGATTGATCTCCGATTTCATGTATTCGGGTGATTAAACGACTGATTTGTTAGGTCGAAAATCGACCAAGTATAATTTGTTCAGAAATAGCTGAAGCTCAGTGAAGAATACTTGTATAGAATTCTGAGGTCGCTCAGAATTTGTTCACTGAAGCTTCACTTCAGTTCAGATCAACGTATCAGAAACCGTTCAGAATGAAGTCAAAGACTGAAGTCTGGAGAATGAGAATCAGTTCAGATGTGGAGCTCAGAAACTGATTCTACCTGATCGAAGACTGAAGCATCTCAGTGTAAAAGTACTTACACACTTTTACACTGATTACGAGGAAGACTTTTTACTTTACATATCTTTACCCGGTTAATATAATTAACTATTAATTAAAGTACAAGGTAAAGTAAAGGTTGGGAATAAGGTTTGATAAGTCACATCAACGACTTATATACCTAAACCTTAAAAGTACACATGTAAGGAATTAGCTTTAATTCCTTAAATACACCCAACCATATTTGTACGATCTGGTCCACGTCATCATGGACTTAGTCTATAAATATAAGTCTTCTCACAACTTGCAAATAGCTTGAAACCTTTGCATTGCAACTTGTGAGATATACTCTAAGTAATCCTTACGAGTATTTCCAAGTTATTAGATCACTTTATTTCTAGGTTGTTTAGATATTTACACTTGGGTGTTTATCTTTGTTCCGCAACAACCTTGTATTTGTTTATATATCAATAAATCAAATACCTTGAAAAATACATTGTGTCTCAATGCTACATACTTGATCTATACATATTATTTATATAGTTTCAGCCCTTATTGTTTCTTGCATTTACTTTCAGTATCTTTATCGTATTGTTCATCCATATCTGGATCGTATTCTGAACTGGTCAACTTCCAGTTAGAATTACTTGCCAGTCGGGTTTTAACCATCTATATTTGGGACTCACAATTGGTATCAGAGCAGCAAGGTTGAATTATTTTAATTCATTAACCTTTGATCTGCAAAGATGGCTGACCAAATGTTCAATACAGGCCCTGAAACCTAATGCTAATGCTAATACAACTCCACCCCCTATCATCAACAACAATATACCATCACATAATGTGCATGTACACTTTCCGAATAATCCTGTTCCCAAATTTGATGGGAACAGTGAAAACTTTCAAACATGGAAAGCATGCATGCTAAAATATATTGCTGGTGTTGAAAGACATTTGACCGATATTCTTAAAGAAGGACCCTTTGTCCCCTTGAATGCCTCCACTGTTGTCAGAAATGCCGATGGGACTCCTAGGGTTTCACCCAAGGAGAAGGATCATTGGTCTAAAGAAGATCATAGGCTGGTAGACCTTGATACCAAGCTGCAAAATATGATCTTGTATGCTATTCCTGAAACTCTTATGCCCACCCTTGTTTTACTTGAAAATTCTAAATTAATGTGGGAGGAACTCATGACACAATTTGAAGGCACCAATAAGACAATTGTCACAAGAAAAGTTGCTTTGAATAAAAGATATGAGTCTTTTTTTGCTATCCCAGGTGAAACTTTAACACAAACATACATCAGATTCACTAATCTGGTAAATCAACTGAAAGCCCTGGGTGTAACTAAAGATAAAGAAATTTTGTTGGAAAAGTTTTGTGACATCTTACCTTCTAAATGGAAAACTTGATCTTGGTTTTGAGACAAGGAAAAACCTTGCACAGTCACACTCTAGCCTCCCTATATGGAGCCTTCAGGTACACTGAAGAGAACAAGGCTGAGAGAGCTGTGGCTGAGCAAGATGCCAAAAATCATGCTTCTACCAGTTCAGTCATGGTTCATAATTCTGAACCACATGGGACTGCTCTACTATCTTCTGAGAGTGATCATTCTGACTCAATGAAGAAGATTCTGAAATGTTAAAAACTGGTATTTCTGATAATGTAACTCATAGTTGTGATGAGGATGACAATGATGATCTGGTTGCCATGCTGGCTAAAACGTTCAATCGTTTTAAGGCCAAATCTAATCGATCTGGCAAATCATTTGCTTCCAGCGCTTCTATTGATAAGTCTAATCTTGAATGCTTTAAGTGTGGCAAGAAAGGACATTTCATGAAGGAATGCAGATCTAGCCAGCCTTCATCATCACAATCTGCCCCTAATCATTCTATTTTCAGAAACCTGATGACAGCTATAAGGCTAAGTACAAGAAGCTGAAAGCCCAAATAGCTCTCATGGCTCAAAACAACTCAAGCAATAATAGTTGTATGATTGCCAAGACTGAAAAATGGGAGGAATCTGATGAATCATCTGATGATGAAGAAGTTAGGGATATGTGTTTCATGGCACAAGAAGATCAAGGTCATTTGGTCAAATCCGATGTTGAATCTGGTCGTTGGGTGGATATTGTCATGAAAAAGGTTAGTGACTTTGGCTTTGAAAGTGATGAGGAACAAAAACTGGACCTTTTGGTTCTTTTAGAGGCTGACATCTCATTTGTTGAGACAGTGCGTTCAGAAAGCCTAAAAATGTTTGAAAACAACACTTCTGAACTGAACGCCAGTCAGGCCAGACTAAAAGAACTGAAAGATGTTCATTTGGCTTTAAAAAGTTATCAGTCTATGGTTGCCACTTTGGAGTTGGAAAAAGAAGAATTAAAAACCATCCTTGAAAAAGAACAAGCAATAATTAAATCTTGGATGAAAGCACCAAGGCCAGATGCTGCAATTAAAAATACCTTTGCAACTCAAAGAATAGCATATGAATCTGGTGATCTTCATTTGGCATCTATAATCACTGATTTAGATGCTCTTTCAAAGGAAATAAAACCTGAAATCATTTTTCCTAAAGTTGGCAAGCAGAAAACTGTGACTGATAAGGCCCAGGAACAATCTGAGGGTAAATCTGAAACAGCTCAGACAACTGGTTCAGAAAGGACGGCTAAAACCAAAAAGCCATCCCCTCAGACTTCATCTAAGGTTTCTAAAACCAAAAGAAGAAGAAAAATATCTCCCCCACTGAGCCTTCTACCTCAGATTCAGGTAAGGCTCAGGTGTCTAATGAAGAATCAATTTTGTTAAGGTTAGAGAGTCAATTTCAACTATTGGCTAGACAAGTGCAGAGTTGTAATGCACGTTTAAAAAAATGTTGAAACCACTCCTCTTCAACCTAAACAAAATGCAAAACCTTTTTCCAAACAAATCAAGCAAAAATCTGAGAAGAAAAAGGTTGAGCTCCCCATCAAACCAACTGTTTTTATGTCATCTGAAATTATGACTGAGATCCCCTTTGATCCTTCTGTTCCTTATAAACCAAAGAAATCTGAGACTGCTAAGGGAGAGTCTAGTGAACCCATCAAAGATGGGTTCCCAAAAAGAACTAATCTTTGTGTTTGTGCAGGGAGACCGAAAGAAGAATATATGGTATCTTTACAGCGCTGCTGGCAGAACCATGACTGGTTATCAGACCCTGCTGGAGGAATACAGGGTGCAAGAGGGGCCCTCAAAAACATTTGGAAATGATGAAAATGGAAAAACTGAGGGATATGGTGTTGTGAATAATGGACAATCAAATTCACACGTGTTGCATATGTGAACGGTTTGAAATATAACCTGATCAGTGTCAGTCAACTATGTGATGATGGCTTCAAGGTATTATTTGATATTTCACAAGGCACCATATTCAACAGGGATGGAAAGGTAGTTTGATTGCACCAAGAAAAGGAAACATTTATATCATTGATATGAATAGTTCACCCACTGAACAATGTTTCTACACAAAGGCAGATGAGACACAAATTGGTTGTGGCACAAGAGATTATCCCATCTAAACTTCAAGAACATTAATAAGTTGTCAAGAAAACAACTTGATGAGCTCACCCTAATGTCTTTCAATAAAGACAAGCCATGTCCAGGTTGTGAAATGGGTAAGCAGAAAAGAGCTTCATTCAAGACAAAGCAAAGTTTTAGTATAACTGAACCTCTTCACATGGACCTCTTTGGACCAGTGAATGTTCAGACAAGAGCAGGAAAGAAGTATACCCTTGTTATTGTTGATGAATATTCAAGATATTGCTGGGTAATTTTCCTCAGATCTAAGAGTGAAGCTGCTGCTGAAATCATTGCTCTCATCAAACAAATTGAACTCAAGCATAAGCGAAAAGTTTGTCAGCTCAGAAGTGACAATGACACTGAATTCAGAAATGCCACTCTGGAGTCCTTCTGCACTGAAACTGGCATATCTCAGAACTTCTCCTCAGCCCACACACCAGAACAGAATGGTGTTGTAGAAAGAAAGAATCGTACGCTGATTGAAGCTGCTAGAAGTATGTTGAATGAATCTGGTCTTCCCAAGAATTTCTGGGCTGAAGCTGTTGCAACTGCTTGCTACACTCAGAACAGATCTGTTTATGTCAAAAGACACAAGAAGACCTCCTATGAAGTACTCAGAAATAGAAAGCCTAATATTGGATATTTCCATGTATTTAGATGTCCAGTATACATTCTGAATGATTCCAGTCAGCTTGGAAAATTTGATGCAAAAGCTGATGAAGGGTACTTCCTAGGATATTCATCAAATCGCAAAGCCTTTAGAGTCTTTAACAAGAGACTTGAAAAGGTTGATGAGTCAATTCATGTTACCTTTGATGAATCTAACTTCTGCAATCTTTAAAAATTCCATTCCTGTACCACCCTCAGAAAGTCCAATAAGTTTTGGTGATTCTGATCCTATTGCTGAATCTGATCAGTCACCTAAACCTGCTTCTGAACATTTCAGTTCAGAACCAAGAATAATCAAGTCAAGCAACATTCCATTTTATCCTTCAGTCAGTTTTAAACTACCTTCTGAACTGACTATTGGATCAGATGTACATGCTGCTTCACCTCAGATATCAGGCTCCACTGAAGTACCCCAATCTGAACAGTTTCATGATGCAAATCATGATCTGTAGGAGGAAGATGATGAGACTGAGGTAGTCTTTTCTGAAGCACCTCCTGAAGTATCTCAGAGGAGTTCCTGCACTGATATCATAGTTCATCCTGGTCAATACACTAAGTGGACTAAAGCACATCCTATCGAGCAAATCATTGGGGATTCCACTAGTGGGGTTCAGACCAGAAGAGCCACAAGCGATCAATGCTTAAATATCAGCTTCTTATCTCTAATAGAACCAAAGAAGATTGACGAGGCTATGAACGACCCTAGCTGGATTGAAGCCATGCAAGATGAGCTCAATCAGTTTAAGAGGAAGATGTTTGGGAACTTGTTCCTGTCCCAATCTGAAGAAAGATCCAATTGGGACAAGACATTCAGAAGCCAATTGGGACAAGATGGGTCTTCAGAAACAAGATGGATGAAGATGGTCATGTCATTCGAAACAAGGCTAGACTTGTTGCAAATGGTTATTCTCAAGAAGAAGGAGTAGACTTTGATGAAACTTTTGCACCAGTTGCTAGACTGGAAGCTATCAGAATTTTCTAGCTTTTGCAGCTCATCATGAGTTCAAAGTCTATCAGATGGATGTTAAAAGTGCATTTTTGAATGGTGAATTGGAAGAAGTTGTGTATGTGCATCAGCCACCAGGGTTCATAAATGAAGAAAGACCTCATTGGGTGTACAGACTGAACAAAGCATTATATGGTCTGAGACAAGCACCTAGAGCCTGGTATGATACTCTTACTAAGCATCTTCTGAAAAATGGTTTTAAAAGGGGTGCAATAGATAATACTTTATTCATATTGCATGATAAAAATGATATCTTACTTGTACAAGTTTATGTTGATGATATTGTGTTTGGGTCTACAAATAACAAAATGTGTGGAACAGTTTTCTAAAATAATGTCATCTGAGTATGAAATGAGTATGATGGGCGAACTGACATATTTTCTAGGTCTTCAAGTGAAACAAACCAGTGATGGTATTTTTATAAATCAGGAAAAATATGTCAGAGACTTATTAAAGAAATATCAATTTGATTCAGTCTCATCGAAAGATACTCCTATTTCTGCACCATTAACTTTGGACTCAGATCCCAATGGAAAACCAGTGGATCCCACAAAATATCGTGGTATGGTGGGATCCCTCATGTACTTAACTGCAAGTAGACCTGACATAATGTTTGCAACATGCAAATGCTGTGAAAAGGATTTTTAGATACCTTAAAGGTGTCCCCAGACTTGGTCTTTGGTATCCCAAAGGCTCAAGTCTAGATCTAATGGGTTATTCAGATTCTGATCATGCAGGTTGTAAGATAGATAGAAAATCCACAACTGGTGGTTGTCATTTCCTAGAGAATTGGTTAGTTGGACAAGCAAGAAGCAGACTGCAGTATCACTCTCCACAGCTGAAGCTGAATACATTTCTGCAACCAGTTGCTGCGCTCAGATTTTGTGGATGAAGAACCAACTAACTGATTATGGTGTTAAGTATACAAAGACTCCAATATTTTGTGATAACACCAGTGCCATTGCCATCTCTCATAATCCTGTTATGCACTCCAAAACCAAGCATATCGACCTCAGGTATCATTTTATTAGAGATCACATTATTAAAGGTGACATAGAGCTTCATTTCATTCCCACTGATAAACAACTCGCTGATTTTTACAAAACCCTTGGATGTCAAAACGTTTAAACATCTCATCAGTGAAGTTAGGTATGCTAAATCCTGTATAGCATCACCTCAGGGGGAAGTGTAAAATATTTTTATGTTAAAAAGAATTTCTCTCTAAGGGGGAACTTTGCTTTCAGAAAAATATTTTTACTGAAATGCTTCAGAATTTCTGAAATGATTTCAGAATAAGTGTGAAAACTGAGATGGCTCAGATTTCTTGATTCTGATCATGCTCAGATTTTGTATATCATTTCTGAAATGAGTCTGTCCTTTATAATGTATTTTGGATACTTGGTCGTTGTGTGAACACGTGAAGGTTACTGTTTAAACGTTTAAATAATGATGTTTTTGGCTGACGTGGCACACAAGTGGCGCCGTAAAAGGAAAGTAATGATCACTCTTTCTTAAAAGTGTTGAAAAGTTTTGTGAAAATGTTGGGTCATAGCCGTCGTTGCATTAAATGCGGACGTGTACCAAAATTATTTTCGGACTTCAAACCCGATCAAAACTGATTTCATTTTAATAATATTTCATTTTTGGGTTTGAATTTCAAAAATCATTTTATTTTATTTATTTTGGAAAAACCCTTTGTATTCCATCATAAATATAAATACCTTTTCCAAAACAATTCCTTCATTTACTTCTCTTTACATTTACTCCCAATCATCATTCTCTCTCATTTTCTCATTCCTTCATAATTCCAAAACCCTAAATTCATCTTTCACTTTCAGTTTTCCCTTGCAGATATAATGGCTAAAGTAGTCAAATCTTAATTGCTTTCGAATATAAACCATCTAAGGTAGTCAAGGCCAGTGCTCAATGGCCACAAGGGTTCGATGCGTCGACCCTTAGATTCAATATGAATAATTTATGGCCGCACTAAATGCCAAAGGCAACAATTTAATGGGGAGGATAAATACTTTTCTTGAACAATCCCCTCTCCATTACGCCTTGACTGCTGATCCTCAGGTAATGTATCATCGATACTTACTTGAATTCTGGTATACTGCTACTCTTAGCAAGGATGAAAAGTCCATTGCTTTTTCTTTACATGAAGGCACAAAGCAGTATATCCTTTCACTTGATGGGTTTCGGGAGGCCCTTCATTTGAACTACCTTCCCTCCTCTTCAGCCTATGCTAAAAGGCTAAAAGGATTAATTTCAGGGAAGTTCTGCTGGCCACTGGTCATAATGACATGGTTGATGCAGATGGCAATCTGAGAACATCTGGACACATCTTTTTGTCTGGATTTGGAAACAGTTGGAAATATTTTTGGACTCAGATTGTCGAGTGCCTTGGAGGAAATTATGGTGGCTTGGACCAGATTTCCTTGACACAAGTAGAAATCGGGTACTACTTGTGGCATGGGATTGAGGTGGACTTTGCTGAGATACTTTTCTCTCAGCTGGTAGCAAAATTGAAAGGGAAAAGAAGTCCACATATCTTATTCCCTAGATTTCTGAGCGTTTGCTTCATAAGCATGCTTGGAGATGCGTATCACTTTGAGGGGCTTGAATCGTCGGCGACAGAGTTCTGCAGGGATCTATCAAAGCTTCCTACTTCAGATCCAGAACCAGAACTCTCCGCTGCAATGCTTCAGGTAATTTCTAAAACTGAAACAGCACGACCGGCTGGCTTAGAAAGGTCACCGAGCGGGTCGCAAAAGAATGCGAGACCCATTGGTGCACCTGGTGGTCAAATGTTGAAGTTGTTTAAAACCCCAGCAACTTCTTCTACCCAACCACCACCTCCCTCATCCATTGACCAACCTGAGGATCTCCCAAAAGATCCCTCAGGATCTCCAAAGGGCGTTTTAAAACGACGTAAATTTAAGAGTCCTCACAGCCCAAGGACACTAGTACCGAAGCAAACCCCTCTGGATCTTCCCAACAAGAACCAGAGGAATCGAGTCTAAAGGGAAACCCACAAGCAGCCATCTCCAAAACTTCTTTAAGGGGAGATGGTGAAGAAAATATTAGTGTGTCCGCCCAGCACACAATAGAGTCCGTGTCTGCACGCGCACCCCCTGAAACTTCACAAATCTCACACTCTTACAGCACGAATTGATGAAGTCTTTGGTGTGACACCACCTAAGACTGAGATTCCAGACTCTACGGCCGATGAAGTGATTCTTGATGACGGTACGAGAATCATTAAGGCAATCCCCGTGTCTACTGTCTCTGGCGATGAAGCTATGGCTGAGCCAACCAATAAATCTGGTGACGACGCATCTGCAGCAGCAGTTGTTGAACCAGAAGCTGGTTCAGGTACCAGTGATCTGAACCAGGGCATATCTGATCAGACTGCAGTTACGACTGACCTCTGGGATGAAGATGAGCCACCTCAAGGGAATCTTGATTCCTTTGCTGACTTTGAGTTTGACGAGGGTTTACTGGAGGAGAATCAGTCTTCTGATTCTGAGCCAACCTTCAGCCTCGCAAACGTCCAACCTCCCCCAGAAATCCAAAATGTTGAACAACCATATCGCCAACCAGAAACTTCACATCAATATCCATTTTTTCCACCCGGCTCTACACCTGCTTATGTTTCATCACCACGTTTTCATCCACAACTCCAACACTTACATCCCCAAATTCACAAAGTGCCAAGGCCCACCAACTATGATATTGAAATTGAGAAAGAGTTGGACTCTGCTACTGAATCTGAGAGTCCAACTGAAATGCAGTTGGAAAAGGCATTGGATGGGCTTGGTAGAATTCCCTTTGTGGCTTTCTGTTTCTGCACAACCACCTCCTCCTTTGAGTGTAGAAGCACAGTTAGAGAAACAAAATGCCGAAGTCCAAAGCCTACTTATCAAGGTGGAGGACTTAACTAAATCTCTAACTGCCAATACCAGTTCCATCGCTGAAATGAAGGGTGCTCAGATGTTTCTTGGAACTGAGTTCACCAAGGTTGCTGGAAATGAGGGACTGGTAGGTGGGAAGCTAAATGAGCTGGTGCATTCATGCAATAAGATCAGTATAGCTATCAGGGAAGCCTTCAGACTGGCCAAAAGAGATGTGCAAGCTTCAGTAGTTGCAAACTTGACATCTGGTATTGAATTGCTTAAACAAGAAGTTCTGGCAGTCGGGAAGGAAGTGAATGAGTTTGTAAAAAGGCCAAGTGTCAATGAGAAAGAACTTGGGTCTGCTGTTGGTAATAATGTGATTGAGAAGCTGAAGTCTGAAATCTCTCAGACTCTTGTTGATCAGATTTCAGCTTCTGTGGCTGAAAAGGTTGAAGATGGGGTCAGAAGGATGGTCTTAGAACTTACTGCAGACACTTCCGAGAAGGTAGATCAAGCTGTTGCAGAAGTTCAAAAATCTGTGTCTACTCTCGAAGAAGTTGTTAAAGGCCAGTCCAAGCAGTTAGATGAAATTCTGACCCTACTTAAGAAAGAAAGTGTTGGTGCTGCTCCTCCTCCTCCTTCATTCTCTGAAGAAGATAGGAAATTGCTGAAAGAATTGATGAAAAAGAGATCTGAACCTTAACTCATCATTCAGGTTAGGCTCAGTTCTCTACCATGGCAAAAGGCATTTCTGATTGCCTTCTGCAGCAGAGTTGGGAACCTCTGAATGCCATTCAGACGGCGATTAATGTTTATGCAAAAATGCCTTCTGAGGTCCCCAAAGGGGGAAATGTGCCTATTGGTCTGCTCTCAAGTACTCAGGAATTAATCGAAGCAACCAAGAAGCAAGCTGAGGTACCATCTGGTAGTGCCTCAGTTCAGGGGAACAGGTTCAGAAATCTGAAATGCAAGCTTCTGAACCTGCTAAGAAAGATAAGGGCAAGGCCCAAGTGGTGGAAGAACCAACAAAGGAAGATGCAAAAGGTTCTGGTTTGGTGGTTGGTGAGAATGTTGATGAACAAGGTTATCCCATTCATGATCCGAATGCCGATGGCAAGAAACTAGAGGCTTTGCAGAAGCAAGTCTCTAATCAATTTATTATGTGGGGAGAAAATAAGGAAAGAGAAAGGGTTCAACATCAGAAAATGGGAACCCTTGATCATATTGATGCTGCAGCTCTTGGTCTCTCACTTGAAAGATATCTGAAAATTAAAAATGATCCAAAAGTGCAGAAGGCTGTTGTTGATATGCTCGAGTATGAATATGGGGTGAATTATTCTCCCTTAGAACAAAAGCTGGACCATCTCACATTCAAGATGTCCATTGAGGACTTGGTGAAAAACAGAGAGAAAGAGATGGCAATTAAAAAGAAGGAAATTCTGGCTGGAGTTCTGAAGGTGGAAAAAGAATTGACAAGGCCACCCATTAAGCCCAAAGTGACTGGACCAAGATCATCAAGAAAAAATATTCGTGATGCTGATCTCTCCACCTTCAAACCAATGTCTGATGATGCTATTGAGCTCCAAAGAAAGCATGAGAAGGATCAATATGAGCATTATCTGAAGCATCGATCTCATCCAGCTAAAATAGTTGATATGGAGGTAACAAAAGCTGATGGATTGAAGCTTTTTGATTTGATGATAAAAAGAGAAGGTAGAGCAGCTGAAGAGTATAATCAAGTTTCAGTGCACGAGTTTGGGATTTCTGAGCATAGGGAGATGATCCAGATTCTGAGGGGGAAACCAAAATCTGCCTTGACTGGTGCATGGTTATCAAGAATACAACAAAAGATGCAGGCCAAGGTAGAGATTGAAGGCAGATTGTTTGGAAAGAAGGATCATTCTCCACTAAAGAGGAAACCTACTGAAGCACCTTCTAGTTCAAGGTCTGCTAAGAAGTAGTTTCTTTTTCAGATTAACATGTACTTGTATAAATATTTGCAAATGTAACAAACACTTCAGTTTGTATATATATGTTACATTTTGTAGCTTATAAGTAGATTATAGGTTTAAGTTAGAAAAACCACAAGTAAAATTCTGAGACATCAATGATCTATAAGATGTACTTAGAAAATTTTTACAACTTAAACAAAAACTTGCATTTCAGACTTATCAAACATGTATAGATAGAAGTCTGAGATGCATGCACTATTTCAGAACAAATAGGGGGAATTTGTTAGGTCGAAAATCGACCAAGTATAATTTGTTCAGAAATAGCTGAAGCTCAGTGAAGAAAACTTGTATAGAATTCTGAGGTCGCTCAGAATTTGCTCACTGAAGCTTCACTTCAGTTCAGATCAACGTATCAGAAAAACGTTCAGAATGAAGTCAAAGACTGAAGTCTGAAGAAAGAGAATCAAGCTCAGATGTGGAGCTCAGAAGATTGATTCTACCTGATCGAAGAACTGAAGCATCTCAGTGTAAAGTACTTACAACACTTTACACTGATTACGAGGAAGACTTTTTACTTTACCCTTTACCCAGTTAATAGATTTATCTATTAATTAAAGTACAAGTAAAGTAAAGGTTGGGAATAAGGTTTGATAAGTCACATCAACGACTTATATACCTAAACCTTAAAAGTACACATGTAAGGAATTAGCTTTAATTCCTTAAATACACCCAACCATATTTGTACGATCTGGTCCACGTCATCATGGACTTGGTCTATAAATATAAGTCTTCTCACAACTTGCAAATAGCTTGAAACCTTTGCATTGCAACTTGTGAGATATACTCTAAGTAATCCTTACGAGTATTTCCAAGTTATTAGATCACTTGTATTTCTAGGTTGTTTAGATATTTACACTTGGGTGTTTATCTTTGTTCCGCAATAACCTTTGTATTTGTTTATATATCAATAAATCAAATACATTGAAAAGTACATCGTGTCTCAATGCTACATACTTGATCTATACATATTATTTATATAGTTTCAGCCCTTATTGTTTTGTGCATTTACTTTCAGTACCTTTATCGTATTGTTCATCCATATCTGGATCGTATTCTGAACTGGTCATCTTCCAGTTAGAATTACTTGCCAGTCGGGTATTTAAGCCATCTATATTTGGGACTCACATGATTTATGTTAGCAAAAGATTAAAAGTTTAATTGATAAGTCATCAAAAGTGTTGTCAAAGAGGTCAATTTGATGTCTCCAGGTCGGGGTTAGGGTTTGAGATTGAATGAGAATCGTTTAGAGCAATTTCGAATATGGGTTTGCTGGTCGGCACCCCAGGTGCGGCGCACCACTGGTCAGTTTAGGATTTTGGATTTTCGATGGGAGCCCGATATGCGACGCACCAAGGGGCTGGTGCGGCGCACCTGTATCTGATCTGAGTTTTCTGTATGATTGGTGCGACGCACCACTTGGGAGGTGCGACGCACCTGATGCCCAGTTTGCACAAAATGTTGAATATAGAAGCACAGTTAGAGAAAACACAAACCGAAGTCCAAGGCCTTATTTTTAGGGTGGAGGACTTAACCAAATCTCTAACTGCCAACACTAGTTCCTTGGCTGATATGAAAGGTGCTCAGATTTTCCTTGGAACTGAGTTGACCAAAGTTGCTGGTAATGAAGGACTAGTGGTTGGGAAGCTGAATGAGCTGGTGATGACTTGCAACAAGGTGAGCTCTGCAATCAGAGAAGCCTTCAGGTTGACAAAGAGAGATGTGCAAGCTTCGGTGGTTGCGAACTTGACATCTAGTGTTGAGTTGTTTGAAGCAAGAGTTTATGGCAGTTGGAATGAAGTTCATGAGTTGGTTCAGAAGCCAAGTGTCAATGAGAAAGAACTTGGGACTTCTATTAGTGCTGGTATGTGAAAGATCTGAAGTCTGAGCTATCTCAG
>CM067167.1:121769395-121816895 GCA_034093135.1 Erigeron breviscapus
TCACACGGATGATAGCATCCGCGGTATTAAGGAATGGGCGTCCAAGAATAAGAGGGACCTTCGTATCTTCCTCCATCTCGAGGATAACGAAGTCAACTAGAAAAACAATGTGGCCTACTCGGACAGTCATGTTCTCAGCAATCCCAATGGGATACTAAAACGAATGGTCAGCAAGTCTAATACTCACGCGAGTAGGGCGAAGGACTCCCAAAGCCAACTTGGTATTAACCGAATAAGGCATCAAATTGATGCTAGACCCTAAATCAGCTAGGGCTTTACAAGTAAGAGTTCTAATAGAGCAAGTGATAAGGAAAATCCCTGGATCTTTAAGCTTTGGTGGAATGCGGTTCTGCAAGATAGCAGAACACTCGGCATTAAAAAGTAGCCTTTGCCTCTCAAATTTCCCTTTGTCTGTCACAAGCTCCTTAATGAACTTGGCATAATTGGGCATCCCTGAATAAGATCAACTAAAGGAACATTAATATGAACATTTTTGATCATGTCCACAAACTTGTTATATTGCTCCTTCAGCTTTGCTTTCCTGAACCTCTGTGGAAATGGTATCTTTGGCTTGTATGGTTTAACCTCTGGAACCACAGCCGGTTTTGGTGGAGTGACCGGAGTCTTCACGGTCGGATCTTCCTCCATCTCTATCTCTTCATCAACATCAGCATCATCACTCCCGTTATCCTGCACATCTGAAACAACAACATTAGGCATAAGAGGTGGGTCATAAGACCTACCAGTACGAATGGTGATGGCTTTGGCTTGCTCATTACGGACTGGAGGTGGAGTGTATTTCTGTCCCTGATTAAACTGAGGCCTAGGATTCTGCTGTGTGTTGCTAGGAAGAGTCCCCGTGGGCCTAGCAAGAGCTACCATCCTACTCTCGAGATCCTTGAAATTAGCACCCTGATATTTCATGTTGATTTCCACCTTCCCGTTTATCCTATCCATCCTCTCACTCAAAGCCTTAGTATCCTCCCTGATCCCTTGAATTATAGTGTTTATTTCAGCTTGATTAATTGCCAGTTGCTTCATCATCTCTCTCAACTTGGCATTTGGATCAAAAGTAGAAGAAGAAGAACCTGACCCTTGAGCCTGCTGAGTAGGCTGATTCTGAAAATTATCTCTTTGCCACCTGTTACCTGAAAAACGGGATTTATTAGCCTGATAAGAAGAATTATAAGAAGGATTACCAGAAGGCCGGTTTTGGTAACCGGTATTGCGATGGAAGTTCCCTTGGGGCTGATTTTGGACATAGTTCACATCCTCGGGGCTCTTATTAGGACATTCATCAGAATAATGCAATTCTCAGCAAATATCACACCCGTCAGCTAGAACCTTAACATCATTCTCAAGTGCACTAAACCTAGTCTCTTGAGCAGTAAAGCTCCTATCCATGCGCTCAGATAGCGCCTTAATCTCTCCAATCTCTTGAGCAGTAAAGCTCCTATCCATGCGCTCAGATAGCGCCTTAATCTCTCCAATAACCGCCGAATCGTTACTAGCTTCAGCCTTAGCAACTCTCCCTTCTTTGGTACCTTTCTTCATCTTCCTTTCATTCTTCAAGAACCTTTCATCATCCATAGTTGAGTTATCCTTTGCCATGTCTTCCAAGATCTGATAACCTTCATTGGGTGTAATGTTATTGAAACTACCCCCAAAAGCATATCCCAATTCTCGTTTAGACTTCTTATCTAATCCATCAAAGAAAAGCTCCACATATTGTTCCCTAGTCAAATTGTGACCTGGACAATTTCTCAACATTTCCTTGAAACGAACCCAAGCATCCACATCTTCTCCATCATCTTGTTCAAAAGACCTAATCATATTCTCCAACCTTCTTTGAGTTCTGAGTGAATAAAACTCACCAATGAAAGCCTCCTTAAGTTGGTCCCAAGTAGTGATTGAATTCTCTGGAAGATCATTGAACCAATCAAGTTCTTCTCCGGTGATTGAGATGGGAAATGTCTCAAGTTTCACGGTATTCATTTGATTTTGACCATATTGATAAAGCCGAGCCAACTTTTCAAACCTATCCAAGTGTTGGTAAGGATCCCATTTCCTTTTTCCATCAAATTGTTGCTCTTCTATACTCTTGAGATGATTTCCTTTCAAATTGAAGGTGTGATCAATGGCCGGAGGTCTAATGGCAGAGCCACGGCTGGTTGGTGTAACATCCCAAACTTTTCGAGTTTGACTTATGGACTTGACCGTTAGTCAACGTTAGGTTCGTTAAGTCATATGCCCTATATGTGATTATGTGATTAAATGCTTATGTGTTTTATGTGAAATGATTAATATGATGTATAATGAAAGTAATTGAAGCAACGTTATGAAAGTTAAGTGCTTGTTAGATCGTTAAGTCTCCCGGTAGGCGAATTAAGCTAAGAAAGTCAAGTTTAGAAGTTGAGGGGCCCTAAGTGTAAGACTAGGGGTTGATGGCCAAGGGTTAAGGTGCAATTAGGTATCCCTAATTGTGATATTCTGATCATACGTGTGTGTGTGAGCCCTAGCCGATCTCCTCCCCTCTCCAAGCAAAGATCCAATCGTTTCGTGCCGTTTTGATCAAGTTTTGTTTAGATCTTGAATCCTCAAAGTTATCTACAGGTATTATAGGTAAATTCCCTTTGAAATCTGATCATATGAGTCTTATATGTGAATTCAATCCAGGCCATGGGGTTTGGGTTGGGTTAATTAGTTGATTGATCACCGATTTCATGTATTCGGGTGATTAAATGATTGATTTATGTTAGCAAAAGATTAAAGGTTTGATTGATGGATTAAAGTCATCAAAGTGTTGTCAAAGAGGTCAATTTGATGTCTCCAGGTCGGGGTTAGGGTTTGAGATTGAATGGGAATCGTTTAGAGCAATTTCGAAATTGGGTTTGCTGGTCGGCACCCCAGGTGCGGCGCACCAAGTGGGAGGTGCGGCGCACCACTGGTCAGTTTGAGATTTTGGATTTTCGATGGGAGCCCGATATGCGACGCACCAAGGGGCTGGTGCGGCGCACCTGTATCTGATCTGAGTTTTCTGCATGCTTGGTGCGACGTACCACTTGGGAGGTGCGACGCACCTGATGCCCAGGTTGCACAAAATGTTTCGTTTAGCTTATATTTCGATCTTATACTCGTTCTAGGTTGTCGGGAGCACTTAGCAAGCACTGTAAGACCTACGTAACTCATTGTTTAGCTGTACCCAGGTAAGATAACATCTTTTACCACATGAGGGACAACAAAATATAAAGTTTTCATAAGTTAACTTCCCCAAATGAATGTTTGTATGTTTATATGTATTCGGGAATGAATGGGAGGTTACTATGGGAATGATTACGTTACCATTGATGATGAACGGTAAGCTTATGCATGCTACGATGAAATGATGATATGTTTATTTTATAAAATGATGTTATGATGAAATAAGGGAAATGATAAACTGAAATGTATATGTTGTTAATACGATAAGGTGCTATGATGATATAAACGTATGATGCTATGATATGATATATGACATGATGACGCATTGTTATGATGTTATGCTTATGAAATGATATGACGATACGTTGCTATCACTTTAAGATGATATGATGCTTATATGACATGATGATATGATGCTATGATGATACGTTGACATGGATCTTTTATAATATGACGATGTGATGTTAATATGCGATGACGATATGTTGATGCATATATGTCTTATGATTGATTGCATGGCTTGAACACCTAGTCACTAGACTTCTATAGGTTTGCCATGACACGTGTACGATTAAGGGCCCTAAAGTAAAGAAAGATGTATGTGATTAGTTTAGGTGAAAGTGTAGCCTAAGCTAATAAAAAGTAAAGAAAGATACACATGATTAGTTTAGGTGAAAGTGTAGCCTAAACTAATATAATAAAGAAGTCTCGAGCATATGTAAAGTCTTGTGTTAAGCTTAACCCATGCTAGTTCTTCGGAGCTAGTGTGTACGTGGTCACGTGGTGTGGGAATCTAGATACCTCCCTGTGGCATAGTTATGTATGAGTGTATCCGGGTGGAGTAACTAACCACTACACGCGCAAAGTTCAAACGGTATGCTCAGTTGGATTGACTTTGTCTTTCCTTAACGACGACGATGGACCACCGTAAGGTCTACCCATCAAGTCGGGTGTGAGGACTCCATGTAAGGTCTTATGACCGCCTACACACAACCCCACATCCCTAAGTATGTGTGGCTTATGTCACATAGCCTACGTCTAGGCAAAAGAAAAGAAAGATAAGAAAAGAAAAGAAAGTAAAGAAATGTAAGAAAAGAAAGATGAAACGTAAGGATCTATTATGTTAGGCACATTTAGGATTACGATGACTTCCTAATGTGTTAATTTATGCATGTTGCTTTAATGTTGACAATATGTTCTTGTTGACGTGTGATATGATAGACACCATAGTATTGTGGTGATCTTAACGTGTTATGCCTAATATGTGATATTAACGATTATGAAAGGTTTTTGTTAATATATAAAGAATTGGCAACGTTTTCTTAAACTCATGTTATCTTACTTAGCTTTTAAAGCTAACACTTGATCTTTTGAAAAACGTTGTTCCCTCAGGTTAAGCAGGTTGAGCTAGTGAAAGACTTAGCTTGGTGAGGCGGGTAGTTTCTATGAAGAAGACATCTAGTTTCCCGCTTAGTCATTTATGTTAGCCTTGATGATTAGCTACTTTTAATATGACTTATGTATTGTTTATATTGGCATTTATGTTGGTGCCACATCTGGATTATCTTACACTATTTTAATGATATGAATGTTGTAACACCACTTTTATAAATGAACTATCCATTAAGGGTTAGTTATGTTTTAAGGATTCTGTATTCCGCATTTCTAAACGCCGTTAGGCAAAAGTTTTTGAAAATCCAGATTTTAAAATGACGGGTGTTACAAGTTGGTATCAGAGAAATGGTTTAAGTGAACCAAGGACTATAGGTTTTCCATAGGAATTGGACTTAAACCGATAGATGACAAGTTAGGCTTAAGTAGGTATGCTTAGCCTTTGAGATGAAATGCATTTAGGACGGGCTGGGATGAGTGAGAGTGTAGGATTAAGGCTTCATGTTCATTGATGTGTTTTATGTGTATACACTTGTTTGTGTAGCCCTTATTCCTCTGTTTCTCACGCTCCCCGTCGCCAAACTAATCTATTGCTATGAAAGACGTCCTGTGAAAGGTAAGGTGTTAATTCTCTATTTGAATTTGATAAACTTGTGCTTTATATTATGTGAGAAATTGTTGAGGTGCACAAGAGTTGAAGGATTTGGTGAAAAGAAGACGATACACAAATGTGGTGACGAACATGTGAGTGAAAGGATACAATTACAATTATGGTCCGGAACATAATTGCAAGCGTATCACGACACGAACATGTTTGTATGGCCATGCTTGTGTTGATCGGAGTAGAAAGTAATGAGGTTGGAGAGATTTCTATGTATTGTGCTCCTATTTGACAAGAGTAAACACCGTGTTACAACTTTAGTGATGTTGATGCTGCAAGTGAGTGGAAATGTGTGAAGATCGGTGGAAAGTGATAGCCTGATTAAAAGTTTATGATGACTATGATGTACATGAAGTTAAATGAAATGATTGGTAGTCAATGTTGTTGAGTCTACTAGTTTAAAAGACATAGATTTGAAGTTTATAGAGTAGAGTTAATGCTGGATATTTGAAGGATTATAAGTAGGTGACGCATGGAAGGGTTACCGGGCACACCTATGAAAGGATATAGTTACAATTCCGGTCGCGAACGTAATTGTAAATGTATCACGACATGTGTGTGTTTGTGAGACTGTGTCTGTGTTGATCCGAATGAAGTGAAGATGAGAATGATGGAATCACTGTATAGTATTATATTTAACCACACGAAGAAATGACACGTATGAATGAAATAAAGAATGACGAAGCTAAAACAAGTAAAGGAGTTGACACTAAGGTCGATTGAAACCTTTAACCATGAAGCTCTTCAATTCTATGAACACTATGATATGATGTGAAGCTACATTCGAGCTGTGAAATGTTAAAGTTGTGCTTGGGTGTAAGGAAAACGTTTAGGTTTCGTTTGAAATTATTTTTCCTGATCATAGATAATATGCGGCGCATATTCTGGTATGTTTTGGATTTACGACCCGTTTAGTTTTGATTTCGCTACGGGACGATATGTGGCGATTGGGACGAGTATCTTAAGGGCGAGGTAATTGCTATATCTCAAATTTTTGTGTAACGGTTGACTTGAGTCGTTAAGTCAACACCCTGCTACCGTTAAGTCTCTTAACGAGTTAATGCTTACGTGGGTTTAATATGCTATATGTGAGAGGCTTTAATGCCTTAAAGATGTATACGTTTATGTGTTTAAGATGCCAAGATGTGTTTAATATGTCGATAGAATTCCCGGAGGACGATTTAAGCTATATATGTGTCGTATAGAAGTCTAGGGACCATTCTTGCCATTCCTGGAACTTCAAAACATGATTGGGAGTAATTAGGTAAGATTATTATCCCCTAAATCAGATTATTCATTCCTCCTAAGAACCCTAAACCGCTTTCTTTTCTGGAATGATCCTCGTGCGATTTCTTGCGTTTTTGGGTGGATTAAAGATCAATCGGTGCACGTAAACGATCCGTTTACCATCCTCCAAGGTAAAGAACGAAATCTTTGCAGAATATGAGTCATATCCATCCATATATTTTGCCCATACCTGGACTTGTTGGGTAATGATGGATAAGAAACGTTTTGTTGTTAAATTAGCGATTTCGGGTCATTCGGCGAATGTTATTGCAATCGATGTGTGTCATGAGATTCCCTACAGGTATGAAGTTGTTTCTAGTGTCATTTTAATGTTCAAATAGAACCAATAAAGGGTTCACATCTGGTCTTGAAGTTTGATATGGATTCGATTGCGTTTGTGAGTTGATTAAGGTCATTCGGGTGTCAAACCGATTGTAAAATGAGTATAAGGAATCTAAGAATCAAATGAAGATTTCATAATGATAACTATGTCATAATTTGATGTGTATAAGCTGTAGAGGTCGTGGTGGCTTGACATGGATGTTTGATGGAGGAAAATTGTTTGCAAAACAAAGAGTTTATTAGGTCTGAAAATTCAGTCATCTTGCAAAAATCATATCTTCCTCATATGAACGATTTAGGAGATGAATCTTACATTTCTGAAAACCTCTATGTGTCCCCTAAATTCTGTATGAACAAAGTTTCTGGTGATTTTGCCCAGAAATATGCGAAAAATGTAGATCTCCAGAAGTGGTCAGGTTTCGGATGAATTCTGCAGACTTGTCTTGCAAACGTCATATCTTATTCATTAGAGCTCTTCAAGAGTCAAACCTTGCAATTTTGAAAAGGTCTTTGAGTTTGATACATTTGGTAAGAACTGAGTTTTGTCTCATTCGGTCATCTTGTGACCCAAAAGTTGTACTTAAGGAGGCTTATGAGACATGGTGACATGCTCATTTGGATGCCGCATGAAATGTGATACGACCAATTATGATACGAGGTGTAATAAATCTTATTTTGATGTGTGTTAGGGTTAAAAGCCAAGACTAGACACCGAAAGTTGTGTTATATAATAATTATTTAATGATCCTTTAACGGAAGTGTGAAGTCTTGTTGTCAGGGACTAAGAGACAAGGCTGCGTGGGAAGCTAAAGGTAATGATATGAGCCATTAGTAGAAAGGTTGCCCAAGGATATTTATTTCTTGGTGAGCTATTACACCGTTTCATTGGACATGAAAGGAAAGATGGATAATAGAGAAGTGCTCTTAAAGTGTGGAAGTTAATTGTTGAATGTTTCGAATCGAGACGGCCGTAAGGTAATTAATTCTTAAAGATGTTTGGCAAAATATGAAGGAAATGGAGAACTCAAGTGATGCCTATCACCCTTAGATTGATGGGAAAGAGAAATGATGATTTAGAAACTTGAGAAAGTCATATGATCGTGCGATAGTGCGTTGAGATTTTCATATACCATTGTTGAGTTCACATATGATGGCAACTACGATGTAAGTGTGTATGTTACTTCATGATGTGACCTGTTAAGGAAAGGAAGGTTGTAGAGCCAAATGACATGAAAATAGCAGCTCATAAAGTTAAAAATTATTGAATGAGTGTTTTGTTTAGCTCAAGATGGACTGAAGGTTTTGTGGTGAGCAAAGAAAGCTTATATTGAACAAGTGAGTATAATGGTTTAACCATAAGACTCTATGGAGGGATATGTTATGCATCGAAAGCCATGGCGAGTCGACCCGTTGTTCAAATGAATTATGTGAATTATGGTAGCAAGTTAATAAGGATACCTGTATGAAGGGCTTAAACGCCAAATGAATAGCCTTCGCCAAATGTAATGTGGGTACTACTTATGAAGGTTGAAGAAATGAGTTGATTACTTGGTTTGATTTAAAGATTGAACCAAGAAATGACGAAACGGTTGAAATGAAAAGTAAAGGTGGAAAAGACTATGTAAAAAGCCGAATGAGTTTGGCTATGCTAAGTTAAAGAACAACCCAAGGAAATCCCGAAATGATATGATAAAGTTAAGGATATGGACAAGTTATTCATGTATGAGTGGCAAAATGATTCTGGGGACAGAATCCTCTTAAGGGGGAGGTAATTGTAACATCCCAAACTTTTCGAGTTTGACTTATGGACTTGACCGTTAGTCAACATTAGGTTCGTTAAGTCATATGTCCTATATGTGATTATATGATTAAATGCTTATGTGTTTTATGTGAAACGATTAATATGATGTATAATGAAAGTAATTGAAGCAACGTTATGAAAGTTAAGTGCTTGTTAGATCGTTAAGTCTCCCGGTAGGCGAATTAAGCTAAGAAAGTCAAGTTTAGAAGTTGAGAGTCCCTAAGTGTAAGACTAGGGGTTGATGGCCAGGGGTTAAGGTGCAATTAGGTATCCCTAATTGTGATATTCTGATCATACGTGTGTGTGTGAGCCCTAGCCGATCTCCTCCCCTCTCCAAGCAAAGATCCAATCGTTTCGTGCCGTTTTGATCAAGTTTTGTTTAGATCTTGAATCCTCAAAGTTATCTACAGGTATTATAGGTAAATTCCCTTTGAAATCTGATCATATGAGTCTTATATGTGAATTCAATCCAGGCCATGGGGTTTGGGTTGGGTTAATTAGTTGATTGATCACCGATTTCATGTATTCGGGTGATTAAATGATTGATTTATGTTAGCAAAAGATTAAAGGTTTGATTGATGGATTAAAGTCATCAAAAGTGTTGTCAAAGAGGTCACTTGTATTTCTAGGTTGTTTAGATATTTACACTTGGGTGTTTATCTTTGTTCCGCAACAACCTTTGTATTTGTTTATATATCAATAAATCAAATACCTTGAAAAATACATTGTGTCTCAATGCTACATACTTGATCTATACATATTATTTATATAGTTTCAGCCCTTATTGTTTCTTGCATTTACTTTCAGTACCTTATCGTATTGTTCATCCATATCTGGATCGTATTCTGAACTGGTCATCTTCCAGTTAGAATTACTTGCCAGTCGGGTATTTAAGCCATCTATATTTGGGACTCACAATTGGTATCAGAGCAGCAAGGTTGAATTATTTTAATTCATTAACCTTTGATCTGCAAAAGATGGCTGACCAAATGTTCAATACAAGCCCTGAAACTAACGCTAATGCTAATACAACTCCACCCCCTATCATCAACAACAATATACCATCACATAATGTGCATGTACACTTTCCGAATAATCCTGTTCCCAAATTTGATGGGAACAGTGAAAACTTTCAAACATGGAAAGCATGCATGCTAAAATATATTGCTGGTGTTGAAAGACATTTGACCGATATTCTAAAAGAAGGACCCTTTGTCCCCATGAATGCCTCCACTGTTGTCAGAAATGCCGATGGGACTCCTAGGGTTTCACCCAAGGAGAAGGATCATTGGTCTGAAGAAGATCATAGGCTGGTAGACCTTGATACCAAGCTGCAAAATATGATCTTGTATGCTGTTCCTGAAACTCTTATGCCCACCCTTGTTTTACTTGAAAATTCAAAATTAATGTGGGAGGAACTCATGACACAATTTGAAGGCACCAATGAGACAATTGTCACAAGAAAAGTTGCTTTGAATAAAAGATATGAGTCTTTTTTTGCTATCCCAGGTGAAACTTTAACACAAACATACATCAGATTCACTAATCTGGTAAATCAACTGAAAGCCCTGGGTGTAACTAAAGATAAAGAAATTTTGTTGGAAAAGTTTTGTGACATCTTACCTTCTAAATGGGAAAACTTGATCTTGGTTTTGAGACAAGGAAAAACCTTGCACAGTCATACTCTAGCCTCCCTATATGGAGCCTTCAGGTACACTGAAGAGAACAAGGCTGAGAGAGCTATGGCTGAGCAAGATGCCAAAAATCATGCTTCTACCAGTTCAGTCATGGTTCATAATTCTGAACCACATGGGACTGCTCTATTATCTTCTGAGAGTGATCATTCTGACTCGATGAAGAAGATGATCTCTGAAATGTTAAAAACTGGTATTTCTGATAATGTAACTCATAATTGTGATGAGGATGACAATGATGATCTGGTTGCCATGCTGGCTAAAACGTTCAATCATTTTAAGGCCAAATCTAATCGATCTGGCAAACCATTTGCTTCCAGCGCTTCTATTGATAAGTCTAATCTTGAATGCTTTAAGTGTGGCAAGAAAGGACATTTCATGAAGGAATGCAGATCTAGCCAGCCTTCATCATCACAATCTGCCCCTAATCATTCTATTTTTCAGAAACCTGATGACAGCTATAAGGCTAAGTACAAGAAGCTGAAAGCCCAAATAGCTCTCATGGCTCAAAACAACTCAAGCAATAATAGTTGTATGATTGCCAAGACTGAAAAATGGGAGGAATCTGATGAATCATCTGATGATGAAGAAAAAGTAAGGGATATGTGTTTCATGGCACGTGAAGATCAAGGTCATCTGGTCAAATCTGACGTTGAATCTGGTCGTTGGGTGGATATTGTCATGAAAAAGGTTAGTGACTTTGGCTTTGAAAGCAATGAGGAACAAAAACTGGACCTTTTGGTTCTTTTAGAGGCAGACATTTCCTTTGTCGAAACTGTGCGTTCAGAAAGTCTAAAAATGTTTGAAAATAATACTTCTGAATTGAACGCCAGTCAGGCCAGACTAAAAGAACTGAAAGATGTTCATTTGGCTTTAAAAAGTTATCAATCTATGGTTGCCACTTTAGAGTTGGAAAAAGAAGAATTAAAAACCATCCTTGAAAAAGAACAAGCAATCATTAAATCTTGGATGAAAGCACCAAGGCCAGATGCTGCAATTAAAAATACCTTTGCAACTCAAAGAATGGCATATGAATCTGGTGATCTTCATTTGGCATCTATAATCACTGATTTAGATGCTCTTCCAAAGGAAATAAAACCTGAAATCATTTTTCCTAAAGTTGGCAAGCAGAAAACTGTGACTGATAAGGCCCAGGAACAATCTGAGGGCAAATCTGAAACAGCTCAGACAACTGGTTCAGAAAGGAAGGCTAAAACCAAAAAGCCATCCCCTCAGACTTCATCTAAGGTTTCTAAAAGCCAAAAGAAGAAGAAAAATATCTCCCCCACTGAGCCTTCTACCTCAGATTCAGGTAAGGCTCAGGTGTCTAATGATGAATCTATTTTGTTGAGGTTAGAGAGTCAATTTCAGTTATTGGCTAGACAAGTGCAGAGTTGTAATGCACGTTTAAAAAATGTTGAAACCACACCTCTTCAACCTAAACAAAATGCAAGACCTTTTTCCAAACAAATCAAGCTAAAATCTGAGAAGAAAAAGGTTGAGCTCCCCATCAAACCAACTGTTTTTATGTCATCTGAAATTATGACTGAGATCCCCTTTGATCCTTCTGTTCCTTATAAACCAAAGAAATCTGAGACTGCTAAGGGAGAGTCTAGCGAACCCATCATCAGATGGGTTCCCAAAAAGAACTAATCTTTGTGTTTGTGCAGGGAGACCGAAAGAAGAATATATGGTATCTTGACAGCGCTGCTGGCAGAACCATGACTGGTTATCAGATCCTGCTGGAGGAATACAGGGTGCAAGAGGGGCCCTCAATAACATTTGGAAATGATGAAAATGGAAAAACTGAGGGATATGGTGTTGTGAATAATGGACAAGTCAAATTCACACGTGTTGCATATGTGAACGGTTTGAAATATAACCTGATCAGTGTCAGTCAACTATGTGATGATGGCTTCAAGGTATTATTTGATATTTCACAAGGCACCATATTCAACAGGGATGGAAAGGTAGTTTTGATTGCACCAAGAAAAGGAAACATTTATATCATTGATATGAATAGTTCACCCACTGAACAATGTTTCTACACAAAGGCAGATGAAGACACAAATTGGTTGTGGCACAAGAGATTATCCCATCTGAACTTCAAGAACATTAATAAGTTGTCAAGAAAACAACTTGTTGATGGGATACCCTCAATGTCTTTCAATAAAGACAAGCCATGTCCAGGTTGTGAAATGGGTAAGCAGAAAAGAGCTTCATTCAAGTCAAAACAATGTTTCAGTATAACTGAACCTCTTCACATGCTTCACATGGATCTCTTTGGACCAGTGAATGTTCAGACAAGAGCATGAAAGAAATATACCCTTGTTGTTGTTGATGAATACTCAAGATATTGCTGGGTAATTTTCCTCAGATCTAAGAGTGAAGCTGCTGCTGAAATCATTGCTCTCATCAAACAAATTGAACTCAAGCATAGCGAAAAGTTTGTCAGCTCAGAAGTGACAATGGCACTGAATTCAGAAATGCCACTCTGGAGTCCTTCTGCACTGAAACTGGCATATCTCAGAACTTCTCCTCAGCCCACACACCAGAACAGAATGGTGTTGTAGAAAGAAAGAATCGTACGCTGATTGAAGTTGCTAGAAGTATGCTGAATGAATCTGGTCTTCCCAAGAATTTCTGGGCTGAAGCTGTTGCAACTGCTTGCTACACTCAGAACAGATCTGTCTATCTCAAAAGACACAAGAAGACAGCCTATGAAGTACTCAGAAATAGAAAGCCTAATATTGGATATTTCCATGTATTTAGATGTCCAGTATACATTCTGAATGATTCCAGTCAGCTTGGAAAATTTGATGCAAAAGCTGATGAAGGGTACTTCCTAGGATATTCATCAAATCGCAAAGCCTTTAGAGTCTTTAACAAGAGACTTGAAAAGGTTGATGAGTCAATTCATGTTACCTTTGATGAATCTAACTCTGCAATCTTTAAAAATTCCATTCCCGTATCACCCTCAGAAAGTCCAATAAGTTTCGGTGATTCTGATCCTATTGCTGAACCTGATCAGTCACCTAAACCTGCTTCTGAACATTTAAGTTCAGAACCAAGAATAATCAAGTCAAGCAACATTCCATTTTATCCCTCAGTCAGTTTTAAACTACCTTTTGAACTGACTATTGGATCAGATGTACATGCTGCTTCACCTCAGATATCAGGCTCCACTGAAGTACCTCAATCTGAACAGTTTCATGATGCAAATCATGATCTGCAGGAGGAAGATGATGAGACTGAGGTAGTCTTTTCTGAAGCACCTCCTGAAGTATCTCAGAGGAGTTCTTGCACTGATATCATAGTTCATCCTGGCCAATACACTAAGTGGACTAAAGCACATCCTATCGAGCAAATCATTGGGGATTCCACTAGTGGGGTTCAGACCAGAAGAGCCACAAGCAATCAATGCTTAAATGTCAGCTTCTTATCTCTAATAGAACCAAAGAAGATTGACGAGGCTATGAACGACCCTAGCTGGATTGAAGCCATGCAAGATGAGCTCAATCAGTTTAAAAGGAACGATGTTTGGGAACTTGTTCCTTGTCCCAGTAATCTAAAGAAAGAACCAATTGGGACAAGATGGGTCTTCAGAAACAAGATGGACGAAGATGGTCATGTTATTCGAAACAAGGCAAGACTTGTTGCAAAGGGTTACTCACAAGAAGAAGGAGTAGACTTTGATGAAACTTTTGCACCAGTTGCTAGACTGGAAGCTATCAGAATTTTCTTAGCTTTTGCAGCTCATCATGAGTTCAAAGTCTATCAGATGGATGTTAAAAGTGCATTCTTGAATGGTGAATTGGAAGAAGTTGTGTATGTGTATCAGCCACCAGGATTCATAAATGAAGAAAGACCTCATTGGGTGTACAGACTGAACAAAGCTTTATATGGTATGAGACAAGCACCTAGAGCCTGGTATGATACTCTTACTAAGCATCTTCTGAAAAATGGTTTTAAAAGGGGTGCAATAGATAACACTTTATTCATATTGCATGATAAAAATGATATCTTACTTGTACAAGTTTATGTCGATGATATTGTGTTTGGGTCTACGAATAACAAAATGTGTGAACAGTTTTCTAAAATAATGTCATCTGAGTATGAAATGAGTATGATGGGCAAACTGACATATTTTCTAGGTCTTCAAGTGAAACAAACCAGTGATGGTATTTTTATAAATCAGGAAAAATATGTCAGAGACTTATTAAAGAAATATCAATTTGATTCAGTCTCATCGAAAGATACTCCTATTTCTGCACCATTAACTTTGGACTCAGATCCCAATGGAAAACCAGTGGATCCCACAAAATATCGTGGTATGGTGGGATCCCTCATGTACTTAACTGCTAGTAGACCTGACATAATGTTTGCGACATGCCTTTGTGCAAGATTTCAGTCTGATCCCAGAGATGCACACGCAAATGCGGTGAAAAGGATCTTCAGATACCTTAAAGGTGTCCCCAGACTTGGTCTTTGGTATCCCAAAGGCTCAAGTCTAGATCTAATGGGTTATTCAGATTCTGATCATGCAGGTTGTAAAATAGACAGGAAAAGTACCACAGGTGGTTGTCATTTCCTAGGTGGCAAATTGGTTAGTTGGACAAGTAAGAAGCAGACTGCAGTATCACTCTCCACAGCTGAAGCTGAATACATTTCTGCAGCCAGTTGCTGCGCTCAGATTTTGTGGATGAAGAACCAACTAACTGATTATGGTATTAAGTATACAAAGACTCCAATATTTTGTGATAACACCAGTGCCATTGCCATCTCTCATAATCCTGTTATGCACTCCAAAACCAAGCACATCGACCTCAGGTATCATTTTATTAGAGATCACATTATTAAAGGTGACATAGAGCTTCATTTCATTCCCACTGATAAACAACTCGCTGATGTTTTTACAAAACCCTTGGATGTCAAAATGTTTAAACATCTCATCAGTGAATTAGGTATGCTAAATCCTGTATAGCATCACCTCAGGGGGAAGTGTAAAATATTTTTATGTTAAAAAGAATTTCTCTCTAAGGGGGAACTTTGCTTTCAGAAAAATATTTTTACTGAAATGCTTCAGAATTTCTGAAATGATTTCAGAATAAGTGTGAAACTGAGATGGCTCAGATTTCTTGATTCTGATCATGCTCAGATTTTGTATATCATTTCTGAAATGAGTCTGTCCTTTATAATGTATTTTGATACTTGGTCTTTGAATGAACACGTGAAGGTTACTGTTTAACGTTTAAATAATGATGTTTTTGGCTGACGTGGCACACAAGTGGCGCCGTAAAAGGAAAGTAATGATCACTCTTTCTTAAATGTGTTGAAAAGTTTTGTGAAAATGTGGGGTCATAGCCGTCGTTGCATTAAATGCGGACGTGTACCAAAAAATTATTTTCGGACTTCAAACCCGATCAAAACTGATTTCATTTTAATAATATTTCATTTTTGGGTTTGAATTTCAAAAATCATTTTATTTTTTATTTATTTGGAAAAACCTTTTGTATTCCATCATAAATATAAATACCCTTTTCCAAAACAATTCCTTCATTTACTTCTCCTTACATTTACTCCCAATCATCATTCTCTCTCTACTTCTCATTCCTTCATAACTTCAAAACCCTAAATTCATCTTTCACTTTCAGTTTTCCCTTGCAGATATAATGGCTAAAGTAGTCAAATCTTTAATTGCTTTCGAATATAAACCATCTAAGGCAGTCAAGGCCAGTGCTCAATGGCCACAAGGGTTCGATGCGTCGACCCTTAGATTCAATATGAATAATTTTATGGCCGCACTGAATGCCAAAGGCAACAACTTAATGGGGAGGATAAATACTTTTCTTGAACAATCCCCTCTCCATTACGCCTTGACTGCTGATCCTCAGGTAATGTATCATCGATACTTACTTGAATTCTGGTATACTGCTACTCTTAGCAAGGATGAAAAGTCCATTGCTTTTTCTTTACATGAAGGCACAAAGCAGTATATCCTTTCACTTGATGGGTTTCGGGAGGCCCTTCATTTGAACTATCTTCCCTCCTCTACAGCCTATGCTAAAAGGCTCAAAGGATTAATTTCAGGGAAGTTCTGCTGGCCACTGGTCATAATGACATGGTTGATGCAGATGGCAATCTGAGAACATCTGGACACATCTTTTTGTCTGGATTTGGAAACAGTTGGAAATATTTTTGGACCCAGATTGTCGAGTGCCTTGGAGGAAATTATGGTGGCTTGGACCAGATTTCCTTGACACAAGTAGAAATAGGGTACTACTTGTGGCATGGGATTGAGGTGGACTTTGCTGAGATACTTTTCTCTCAGCTGGTTGCAAAATTAAAAGGGAAAAGAAGTCCACATATCTCATTCCCTAGATTTCTGAGCGTTTGCTTCATAAGCATGCTTGGAGATGCGTATCACTTTGAGGGGCTTGAATCTTCGGCGACAGAGTTCTGCAGGGATCTATCAAAGCTTCCTACTTCAGATCCAGAACCAGAACTCTCCGCTGCAATGCTTCAGGTAATTTCTAAAACTGAAACAGCACGACCGGCTGGCTCAGAAAGGTCACCGAGCGGGTCGCAAAAGAATGCGAGACCCATTGGTGCACCTGGTGGTAAAATGTTGAAGTTGTTTAAACCCCCAACAACTTCTTCTACCCAACCACCACCTCCCTCATCCACTGACCAACCTGAGGATCTCCCAAAAGATCCCTCAGGATCTCCAAAGGGCGTTTTAAAACGACGTAAATTTAAGAAGTCCTCACAGCCCAAGGACACTAGTACCGAAGCAAACCCCTCTGGATCTTCCCAACAAGAACCAGAGGAATCGAGTCTAAAGGGAAACCCACAAGCAGCCATCTCCAAAACTTCTTTAGGGGGAGATGGTGAAGAAAATGTTAGTGTGTCCGCCCAGCACACAATAGAGTCCGTGTCTGCACGCGCACCCCCTGAAACTTCACAAATCTCACACTCTTCTGCAGCACGAATTGATGAAGTCTTTGGTGTGACACCACCTGAGACTGAAATTCCAGACTCTACGGCCGATGAAGTGATTCTTGTTGACGGTACGAGAATCATTAAGGCAATCCCCGTGTCTACTGTCTCTGGCGATGAAGCTATGGTTGAGCCAACCAATAAATCTGGTGACGATGCATCTGCAGTAGCAGTTGTTGAACCAGAAGCTGGTTCAGGTACCAGTGATCTGAACCAGGGCATATCTGATCAGACTGCAGTTACGACTGACCTCTGGGATGAAGATGAGCCACCTCAAGGGAATCTTGATTCCTTTGCTGACTTTGAGTTTGACGAGGGTTTACTGGAGGAGAATCAGTCTTCTGATTCTGAGCCAACCTTCAGCCTCGCAAACGTCCAACCTCCCCCAGAAATCCAAAATGTTGAACAACCATATCGCCAACCAGAAACTTCACATCAACATCCATTCTTTCCACCCGGCTCTACACCTGCTTATGTTTCATCACCACGTTTTCATCCACAACTCCAACACTTACATCCCCAAATTCACAAAGTGCCAAGGCCCACCAACTATGATATTGAAATTGAGAAAGAGTTGGACTCTTCTACTGAATCTGAGAGTCCAACTGAAATGCAGTTGGAAAAGGCATTGGATGGGCTTGGTAGAATTCCCTTTTGTTGCTTCTGTTTCTGCACAGCCACCTCCTCCTTTGAGTGTAGAAGCACAGTTAGAGAAACAAAATGCCGAAGTCCAAAGCCTACTTATCAAGGTGGAGGACTTAACTAAATCTCTAACTGCCAATACCAGTTCCATCGCTGAAATAAAGGGTGCTCAGATGTTTCTTGGAACTGAGTTCACCAAGGTTGCTGGAAATGAGGGACTGGTAGGTGGGAAGCTAAATGAGCTGGTGCATTCATGCAATAAGATCAGTATAGCTATCAGGGAAGCCTTCAGACTGGCCAAAAGAGATGTGCAAGCTTCAGTAGTTGCGAACTTGACATCTGGTATTGAATTGCTTAAACAAGAAGTTCTGGCAGTCGGAAAGGAGGTGAATGAGTTTGTAAAAAGGCCAAGTGTCAATGAGGAAGAACTTGGGTCTGCTGTTGGTAATAATGTGATTGAGAAGCTGAAGTCTGAAATCTCTCAGACTCTTGTTGATCAGATTTCAGCTTCTGTGGCTGAAAAGGTTGAAGATGGGGTCAGAAGGATGGTCTTAGAACTTACTGCAGATACTTCCGAGAAGGTAGATCAAGCTGTTGCAGAAGTTCAGAAATCTGTATCTACTCTCGAAGAAGTTGTTAAAGGCCAGTCCAAGCAGTTAGATGAAATTCTGACCCTACTTAAGAAAGAAAGTGTTGGTGCTGCCTCCTCCTCCTCCTTCATTCTCTGAAGAAGATAGGAAATTGCTGAAAGAATTGAATGAAAAAGAGAATCTGAACCTTAACTCATCATTCAGGTTAAGGGCTCAATTCTCCACCATGGCAAAAGGCATTTCTGATTGCCTTCTGCAGCAGAGTTGGGAACCTCTGAAGGCCATTCAGACGGCGATTAATGTTTATGCAAAGATGCCTTCTGAGGTCCCCAAAGGGGGAAATGTGCCTATTGGTTTGCTCTCAAGTACTCAGGAATTAATCGAAGCAACCAAGAAGCAAGCTGAGGTACCATCTGGTAGTGCCTCAGTTCAGGGGGAACAGGTTCAGAAATCTGAAATGCAAGCTTCTGAACCTGCTAAGAAAGATAAGGGCAAGGCCCAAGTGGTGGAAGAACCAACAAAGAAAGATGCAAAAGGTTCTGGTTTGGTGGTTGGTGAGAATGTTGATGAACAAGGTTATCCCATTCATGATCCGAATGCCGATGGCAAGAAACTAGAGGCTTTGCAGAAGCAAGTCTCTAATCAATTTATTATGTGGGGAGAAAATAAGGAAAGAGAAAGGGTTCAACATCAGAAAATGGGAACCCTTGATCATATTGATGCTGCAGCTCTTGGTCTCTCACTTGAAAGATATCTGAAAATTAAAATGATCCAAGAGTGCAGAAGGCTGTTGTTGATATGCTCGAGTATGAATATGGGGTGAATTATACTCCCTTAGAACAAAAGCTGGACCATCTCACATTCAAAATGTCCATTGAGGACTTGGTGAAAAACAGAGAGAAAGAGATGGCAATTAAAAAGAAGGAAATTCTGGCTGGAGTTCTGAAGGTGGAAAAAGAATTGACAAGGCCACCCATTAAGCCCAAAGTGACTGGACCAAGATCATCAAAAAATATTCGTGATGCTGATCTCTCCACCTTCAAACCAATGTCTGATGATGCTATTGAGCTCCAAAGAAAGCATGAGAAGGATCAATACGAGCATTATCTGAAGCATCGATCTCATCCAGCTAAAATAGTTGATATGGAGGTAACAAAAGCTGATGGATTGAAGCTTTTTGATTTGATGATAAAAAGAGAAGGTAGAGCAGCTGAAGAGTATAATCAAGTTTCAGTGCACGAGTTTGGGATATCTGAGCATAGGGAGATGATCCAAATTCTGAGGGGGAAGCCAAAATCTGCTTTGATTGGTGCATGGTTATCAAGAATACAACAAAAGATGCAGGCCAAGGTAGAGATTGAAGGCAAATTGTTTGGAAAGAAGGATCATTCTCCACTGAAGAGGAAACCTACTGAAGCACCTTCTGGTTCAAGGCCTGCTAAGAAGTAGTTTCTTTTTCAGATTATCATGTACTTGTATAAATATTTACAAATGTAACAAACACTTCAGTTTGTATATATATGTTACATTTTGTAGCTTATAAGTAGATGATAGGTTTAAGTTAGAAAAACCACAAGTAAAATTCTGATACATCAATGATCTATAAGATGTACTTAGAAAATTTTTACAACTTAAACAAAAACTTGCATTTCAGACTTACAAACATGTATAGATAGAAGTCTGAGATGCATGCACTATTTCAGAACAAATAGGGGGAATTTGTTAGGTCGAAAATCGACCAAGTATAATTTGTTCAGAAATAGCTGAAGCTCAGTGAAGAAAACTTGTATAGAATTCTGAGGTCGCTCAGAATTTGTTCACTGAAGCTTCACTTCAGTTCAGATCAACGTATCAGAAAACCGTTCAGAATGAAGTCAAAGACTGAAGTCTGAAGAATGAGAATCAGTTCAGATGTGGAGCTCAGAAACTGATTCTATCTGATCGAAGACTGAAGCATCTCAGTGTAAAAGTACTTACACACTTTTACACTGATTACGAGGAAGACTTTTTACTTTACATAACTTTACCCGGTTAATAGAATTAACTATTAATTAAAGTATAAGGTAAAGTAAAGGTTGGGAATAAGGTTTGATAAGTCACATCAACGACTTATATACCTAAACCTTAAAAGTACACATGTAAGGAATTAGCTTTAATTCCTTAAATACACCCAACCATATTTGTACGATCTGGTCCACGTCATCATGGACTTAGTCTATAAATATAAGTCTTCTCACAACTTGCAAATAGCTTGAAACCTTTGCATTGCAACTTGTGAGATATACTCTAAGTAATCCTTACGAGTATTTCCAAGTCATTAGATCACTTGTATTTCTAGGTTGTTTAGATATTTACACTTGGGTGTTTATCTTTGTTCCGCAACAACCTTTGTATTTGTTTATATATCAATAAATCAAATACCTTGAAAAATACATTGTGTCTCAATGCTACATACTTGATCTATACATATTATTTATATAGTTTCAGCCCTTATTGTTTCTTGCATTTACTTTCAGTACCTTATCGTATTGTTCATCCATATCTGGATCGTATTCTGAACTGGTCATCTTCCAGTTAGAATTACTTGCCAGTCGGGTATTTAAGCCATCTATATTTGGGACTCACATGATTTATGTTAGCAAAAGATTAAAAGTTTAATTGATAAGTCATCAAAAGTGTTGTCAAAGAGGTCAATTTGATGTCTCCAGGTCGGGGTTAGGGTTTGAGATTGAATGGGAATCGTTTAGAGCAATTTCGAAATTGGGTTTGCTGGTCGGCACCCCAGGTGCGGCGCACCACTGGTCAGTTTGGGATTTTGGATTTTCGATGGGAGCCCGATATGCGACGCACCAAGGGGCTGGTGCGGCGCACCTGTATCTGATCTGAGTTTTCTGCATGCTTGGTGCGACGCACCACTTGGGAGGTGCGACGCACCTGATGCCCAGGTTGCACAAAATGTTTCGTTTAGCTTATATTTCGATCTTATACTCGTTCTAGGTTGTCGGGAGCACTTAGCAAGCACTGTAAGACCTACGTAACTCATTGTTTAGCTGTACCCAGGTAAGATAACATCTTTTACCACATGAGGGACAACAAAATATAAAGTTTTCATAAGTTAACTTCCCCAAATGAATGTTTGTATGCTTATATGTATTCGGGAATGAATGGGAGGTTACTATGGGAATGATTACGTTACCATTAATGATGAACGGTAAGCTTATGCATGCTACGATGAAATGATGATATGTTTATGTTATAAAATGATGTTATGATGAAATAAGGGAAATGATAAACTGAAATGTATATGTTGTTAATACGATAAGGTGCTATGATGATATAAACGTATGATGCTATGATGTGATATATGACATGATGACGCATTGTTATGATGTTATGCTTATGAAATGATATGATGACGCATTGTTATGACGTTATGCTTATGAAATGATATGATGACGCATTGCTTTATATCACTTTAAGATGATATGATGCTTATATGACATGATGATATGATGCTATGATGATACGTTGACATGGATCTTTTATAATATGACGATGTGATGTTAATATGCGATGACGATATGTTGATGCATATATGTCTTATGATTGATTGCATGGCTTGAACACCTAGTCACTAGACTTCTATAGGTTTGCCATGACACGTGTACGATTAAGGGCCCTAAAGTAAAGAAAGATGTATGTGATTAGTTTAGGTGAAAGTGTAGCCTAAGCTAATAAAAAGTAAAGAAAGATACACGTGATTAGTTTAGGTGAAAGTGTAGCCTAAACTAATATAATAAGAAGTCTCGAGCATATGTAAAGTCTTGTGTTAAGCTTAACCCATGCTAGTTCTTCGGAGCTAGTGTGTACGTGGTCACGTGGTGTGGGAATCTAGATACCTCCCCGTGGCATAGTTATGTATGAGTGTATCCGAGTGGAGTAACTAACCACTACACGCGCAAAGTTCAAACGGTATGCTCAGTTGGATTGACTTTGTCTTTCCTTAACGACGACGATGGACCACCGTAAGGTCTACCCATCAAGTCGGGTGTGAGGACTCCATGTAAGGTCTTATGACCGCCTACACATAACCCCACATCCCTAAGTATGTGTGGCTTATGTCACATAGCCTACGTCTAGGCAAAAGAAAAGAAAGATAAGAAAGAAAAGAAAAGAAAAGAAAGTAAAGAAATGTAAGAAAAGAAAGATGAAACGTAAGGATCTATGATGTTAGGCACATTTAGGATTACGATGAATTCCTAATGTGTTAATTTATGTATGTTGCTTTAATGTTGACGATATGTTCTTGTTGACGTGTGATATTATAGACACCATAGTATTGTGGTGATCTTAACGTGCTATGCCTAATATGTGATATTAACGATTATGAAAGGTTTTTGTTAATATATAAAGAATTGGCAACGTTTTCTTAAACTCATGTTATCTTACTTAGCTTTTAAAGCTAACACTTGCTCTTTTGAAAAACGTTGTTCCCTCAGGTTAAGCAGGTTGAGCTAGTGAAAGACTTAGCTTGGTGAGGCGGGTAGTTTCTATGAAGAAGACATCTAGTTTCCCGCTTAGTTATTTATGTTAGCCTTGATGATTGGCTACTTTTAATATGACTTATGTATTGTTTATATTGGCATTTATATTGGTGCCACATCTGGATTATCTTACACTATTTTAATGATATGAATGTTGTAACACCACCTTTATAAATGAACTATCCATTAAGGGTTAGTTATGTTTTAAGGATTCTGTATTCCGCATTTCTAAACGCCGTTAGGCAAAAGTTTTTGAAAATCCAGATTTTAAAATGACGGGTGTTACAGTTGGAATAGTTCGAACCCTCTCGCCATAGCGAGTGTCATTTGGATCCCTTGGTTGTTCGCCACCCATCTCTTTTTGCTTAACTTCTAGATTGAAGAATTCATCTAGAAAGAACCCTTCCTCGTCTGAATCAAGAGTGAGTTTAGCTATAGGTGAGAACGGTGTTGGTATAGGTGTTGTGGGTTCAATGAAATTAAACCGACGCCCTCTTGGTCTTCTCGGAGTAGACAAAGGACTATGCAAAGGTAGACCCGAAGAACGTAAGTTCATCAACTAAAACAATACCTGCAAACACACAACTAACACAAACACGTCAAATGCACCTGTGATAAGAAAAGAAAACTAAACTAATTGTGAGTCCCTTTAATTAACGAGATGGTTAACCAATAGAAAGTGTAAAATACAACAAGTCTAATAATCACTAGATTTGGACTAGTATTACTTGTAAATAAAGATGCAAGATATATAAACAAAGTAATACAAGACTTAAAGCAATAAACAAATAAAGTGGACCATTATGTATGTTTCATGGGTATTTCATTTATTGATGTTTAAATAAAATACAAGGTTGTTGCGGAAACAAGATAACACAATTAAGTGAGTATCCTAACAACCTATGAGTTACAATATGATCTATATTTGTCAAATAACTCTTTAGGATCAAGATACTTAAAGTTGTGAAGTATCCCTGTTTAAGATCGAGAGTATTTGGACAAATTCACTTAAATGCAAAAGGAATGCTTAAAAGTATTTTTGTCAAGGAAATGACTTTGTATTTATAGGCAACAAATTCACCAGTGAATTTGTGTCGTACAAATATGGTTGGCATACATTTAATGATCCGACAAGAACATTAAATGTATTGGATAAGGAATAAGGATAAAGTCACATCAAGTGCAAGTGTATCCTTTTATCCAACCACCTTAACACACGTATACTTTGTTAAAGAACAAGTGGATTGTTCTTTGGAAAGTGTGTTAAAGGCAAAAGTCAATCCTCGATATTAGTGTTCAGACTTGCAGGATCTAGAACACTAACAATCCTCCAGTGTGCAGATCTGGTAAGACTTTCCAGTGGACTCCGCCATTTGTTAAGTCTTCTTCCTTCAGACTTCAGTCTTTGACTTCAGTCAGAATGTCTTCAGTAGAGTAGATCTGGACTGGGGTGAAGTCTTCAGTGAGCTAATCTAGAGAATGCTCCAGATTATCTATACAAGTAAATGCTCACTAGTCTTCAATTATTTCTGGACAAATCTTCAGAGGGACTCCAGATTCCAAGTCTGGAGTAGGTCCAGTAGAGAAACGTTTCTGGTCAAATCTTCAGTGAGGCTCCAGTAGTCGGGTCTGGAGCGAGACCAGCAAAACAAGTTTCTTAACAAACCTAAATAAGGTTCCAGTAGTCCAGTCTGGAGCCAGTCCAGTAAGTCTGGACTAAATCTGGACCTAACACTAATAAAAAGTAACTTCCTCACGCGTGAGAAAAGATCAAACCACTAAATTAACAACTAAATCGACACACAATTCCTCGGCAGCGGCGCCAAAAAACTTGATGTGCAAAATCGAGTTTGTAAAATTTATAAACAAGTACCCACTAAAAACCGACTACTACACACTTTCAGGCAGTGGACCTGATCGCATATAGTATAATAAGTAGTAAGTCCGAGATCGTTCGCAGGGATTGGTTTTGAAATAATTGTTTGCTAAAGTAGTTTTAGAAAAAGGATGGAACCGTAGCCAAATTGCTACCTAACTTTGACAATTTGAAATTAAAGAAATTGAAATGACAAGACAATTAAAAGTAAAGAAAGTTCAGACAATATAAATAAAGATCATCCACTTCGAATCCACTTGACTTCAGCTATGATTGCACACGTTAAAGATCAAATTCTTTAGAGTTGACAAGATAATCGTGAAAGGATAAAAATGCTCGCGTGGTACCACCAACCGCTCGCAAATCACCCAAACACCTATGTTGCTAGTTTAATTACCCAAGCCGGTACCACCAATGCCTAGAAAATCTCCCCAACAATTAGTTTGCTTGATTATCCAATTACCAATTATGCCTATGTGAATGAAAACGTGGTACCACCAACCGTTTCTAAGCACGTTTACCGATTAATTCCTATTATAGATTTGACATTCACCGTCATACCATGAACCGGTGACAACCGACCATAGACAATCGAATTGAAACGATAAACATATTCACCTAGTACCACTAACGATGAACACATAAACCATCAACATCAAAAGAATAAATCACAAGGAATTAATTGATAAAGATCATGACACAACGATAATTGAATCAACTCTTGAATTAAAATATTGCAATCATATCATTCGTCAAGTTTCATCAAAGTGGATGATTAGAAATCTAGCCACTCATGCTAAATGGAAAATAGCAAACGAAATAGAAATAGAACATATTGTACCAACGATTTTTGAATTTAAATTGCAAGACAGAAAATTAGATACGATCTAGATGGGTGTTCTTGAATCTTCAATGAATCCAATGATGAAATCTGAGATGATCTTTGAAAGAATTCGTGGTAGAACAGCTCCTAGAAAGAAAACTTGATAACCCGGAAATAAGGTTTTTTTTTCTATTTATATTCTCCCAAAATCTGATGCAAAAAGGCTGAAACCCTAAGTTCCCCGTGCACTCACTGCGGCGCAGTGAGCCTTGTGCACCCTTCACTGCGGCGCAGTGAAAACTCGCTGAAATTGTTTTGTTTTTGATCGAACTGCGACTGCGGCGCAGTGGGGTGTGAATACTCCCACTGCGGCGCAGTAAAACATCCCTGGAATTCTTTTGTTCTTTTGGTGACTGCGGCACAGTGGGGCAACATCCCTCCCACTGCGGCGCAGCTGAAACTTGCTGAAATCTTTGGTTCTTCTTTATTAATAGCTCTCGAACACTCGGATCAACATCTTGGCCTAAAATCGTCAGAAAATGCACCAATTGGACGCACAACCTGCTAAGAACCTGAAAGCACTAACAAACACCATAAACGCGCCAAATGCATACAAAATTGACTCAAAACACATACGAAAAAGGCCAATAATGATGTGGGCGATCTATATAAATTGGTCACATCAACATACAACTATATTATCAATGTATTGTACATTTACCCAAACAAAGGAAAAAACCTCTTTTCCAACATTTTTTTTTCTATTCTATTAAAAATCAAAACAACTCAAAATTTTTACTCTAGCAATAGAGAGGTTTATCTCAAACCTAATGTTTCCAACCAAGTGATGTACTTCTAAAGAAGAGGCTTATGACAACAAAGTCAACGTTTGGATGTATTCATTATTTATTAATATTTTGTAGGAACAAAATTACAAATATACCCTTAAAAAAGTTTACATTGTATCAAAATTGGAATGGACACTCCATCCATGGTTATATTTCATAAATTTTGCAAAGTTTTTATAGAATAAAATCTAAACTCAATACTAATGTGTTCCCTATGATGGATTCTAACTCGGCAATTCAAAGCATTTAGGATATATTATTTTCCTCTATTTCAATTGATAAAGATCACAACTTTTTTTTTTTTGGTGGAAAGGGTAAGGGAGGGGGGGTCGAACTCGGAAAATGAAATGTAATGGATCTATAAGAAGGCAATTGTAGGCTAAAAAAGTAGGTGGTTTAGGTTTTGGTGGTCTGGATACTCTTAATTTAGCATTGATATGTACTAATGGATATGACATGTGGTTCAAAATCTGAATGCCGTTAGGTTTAAAATCATCAATGTGATTCATGTTCTGAGTCTGCGTTCCTGTGTAAAACAAATGGTAATAATATATGGGAAAATATATGTTCCTCATTCTCTAAGGCACACTCGATTGCTAGCCCCCTTAAGATGTTACTAAAGAACAGTTGGGAGTGAAAATAAGACAAGATTCCGGAATGATCATTGGCTTGATGGTGGCAATCTCGCAACTCGGTTTAGAAGGTTGTATGCCTTGGCACCCTCTAAAGAATGTGTCATGTGTGATATTTTTTATGATATGGCATGGAAATCCGAATGACATCGAGATATTTGTGATAACATGGATAAGCAATAACTTTTGGCATTGAATAATTTATTGAATCAGTAAGACTTATTGAGCAACACAATAAGTGTTTGTGAAATTATCAAGGTCAAAAAAACAAATGTTAACAAAGTGAAATTGAATATTTTAATTTGTTAATTATTAATTAAGAAAATTATATTTTTGATATATATAAATATAAAAATATATTTACTCGCGTATTACGCGGGACAATAATCTAGTTAGCATATTAAATATGATTTCGAATATCACTCTATTAAGATACCATGTTAGTTTTTCTATTAAGATACCATGTTAGCTTAAAGCTCATAGATTTACAGTAAATCTATGAGTTTTAAACTTCTCTTTGGGCACCTTTGACACGTTTCATGTTGGATACAAGTATTACCATTTGTCTTGCTTCAAGATAAAATATAAACCAATAAACCCGTTTCATATGCCTATTCAACACGGATGTTGCAAGGTCTGGTTAAAATAACCAACTACCCTTGTTAGAATGGACCTTCACCTTTAGATGGTGGATGGCTGGTGCTACCCAGGTTGTCGTTCATTAAAAATGTCTTGTTTCTTTTTTACTTAATAAACTTAATATTAAGAACTTAATCATTCAGTCAAATTTCATGTTTCCTTTTTGACTTAATAAACAAAAATAACCGTCAATTACCTATAGTTTACTTAATATATACAGACATTATTTATGGTTTCAGCCACTTAATACACTCATTACTTAATGCTAAAAGAAAAAAGAAACAGACCCTTAGTGTTTTATGTTTTTACTATCTATATATATATAGTTAAAACTTAAACCACTAGCTTTTTAAATCATTTGAACTATCCATCAATTGAAGCGGTTTACAAAACCACAAAGGAATTTCAAAACATGCCATTGAACTGAACCAAACAAACCTGGAATTTGCTTACTCAGATTTGGAATTTAAAAAGTGTTCATAGTCTAGCGTAAAATAGTTATTCAAACGGTCCTAAAAGAGCATACAATGCTTTTTTCTCTCAACATAGAACCAGAATCACGAAACAAAAGCTGTTCTTTGTGTCCTTATTCATCCGAAAGTTTAACTATTTTCTTGCCAACATTAGAGCCACTAAAGAGCCCGAGAAAAGCTGAAGGAACAGATTCAATACCACTTGAGACATCTTCAAGAACATGGATTTTGCCCGTTTGAATGTGATCAACGGTCGTGGAGACAAACTCAGGAAACAAATTCATGTAATCACCTGCTAAGAAACCCCGAATGTTGATTCTCTTGTATATGACACTTAGCATATCTGGTGCAGCACGTTTTCCAGCATCCAGGTATTCCGATATAACCCCACAAACTGCAATTCTTCCATACAAATTCATATTTGATACGGCTGCATCCAACATATCGGCTCCCACATTATCAAAATATATGTCAATCCCCTCAGGAAAATACCTAATGTCATAAAATTTCGCTTATGTTAAAACTCAAAAGAGTTGCAAAAGTGAAAATTATTGGTATCTTCTGTACCTTTCTAGCATTGAGTGTAGATCGGTTTCTTCTTTATAGTTAAACGCTTCATCAAACCCAAGTGTTTCCTTTAGCAGCTTTACCTAAAAAGTAGATTTTTACAAAAATTCACAAATGTTATTTACAAAACATTTCACATTGTTAGAATTGAAACAAGTAGCTGCATAACAAACCTTTTTTGTGCTCCCAGCACAACCAACAACATAACATCCCAAGCTTTTAGCATATTGGCCAACCAAATTTCCTACAGATCCAGAAGCAGCAGATACAAAGACCTTTTCACCCTTCTTGGGCTTACATACTTCAAAAAACCCAGCATATGCTGTAAGCCCACTAAACCCTGCATTGCATACAAAGCCCATATCATAAAAATATTGGTTATCACTTATCACCAAATAATCAGAATTTTTCAAAGATTTTTAGAGTTATGAGTACACCTTAAACAAAATTATCAATTAAATATGTACTAATATATATAAATTGTTAGAGATTGACATACCTAGAACCCCAACATGGTATGACAATGGTAAGCCCATTGGATCCAATTTGCTTAGAATTAAGCCTTGTGAGATGCTATACTCCCCCCAGCTTATCATGCCCACAACATAATCACCCTTTTCAAATTGTGGATTCCCAGAAGCTACTACTTTCCCCACACCATATGCATCAATCACCTAAAGTTAGCAATATCTATAGTTAATTAATAACAAACAAAATTTGATAAAAAATAACGAACACACTTTGTAAAGATACAAGGGCCAAACGACACGAGGTTAAAGGTTCAAGTGTTAGATGTAACTTTCCTAATTCATTGTAAGAACATGTATATAAGCTATTTCTCTTCTTCTTTTGTAACTAATTGAGTTAAAGAGTTTGTGTGAAACATGATTTAAACTTGTTGTACATTCGGTTATTGATTACCGTAGCCAACGTTATATACATATGAATATAGTTTCCCTTTCTCATTCTGGTTCATTTCTTCATCACTGATTCTAGTTTACATGGTATCAGAGCAAATAAATGGTGTTTTTTTGTTATACTATTCAATTGGTTTTTGATCAAATTACGTCCTTTGGCTGGTTAATTGAGATTACATGGGTTTGTTCTCGGTCCGAGTGCAAATATGGTTTTGATTTTGAGTTTCGCTGTTTCTTCATGATGGTTGAGTTTTGCGGCGACTGGTTGTTAGAATATTCTCCTTTTTATGTTTGCTATCATATAAGTAGAAGTTATAAACATTGCTCCTTTTTGTGTTTGCTATCATATGAATAGAAGTTATAATCCTTAATATATTTAACATTTTATTAGGAAATATTTGTTGTCATGTTTTTGGTTAAGAAGATACTCGTATAACTTTTGTTCGTTAGTGATAAATATAGAATAAATAAAAATATCTATGGTTTCGGTTCATTTCGAGTCGGTTTTTTCAGTTGGTTGTTGCATACAAAATTGAAACCGGAATCGATCTATATTGTTCATTTGTTCAGAAATTGATGGTGATACTGTTCGGAACAATTGAAGTTCTGCTTTGCCAATAGTTCAGTGGTTGAAAGGGAGTGTAATTGTGTAAAGATACAAGGACCAAACGACATGATTGTATCATAAAACTTTAATGTCCCACCTTATCTAACTCTTCAGCTATCATAAGGTTCACATAATTCATGGTCTCATGGAAATATACCAAAAAAAAAAAAAAAGTAGACTATTGAGTTTGACTTGAGAACTAACCTCACCAGGAGCAATAGCAACAGCATAGTTTGAAGTTTTCTGAGAAGCACTAGCAGTCTTCATTCGGTTAATCTGATATGGGTCAATCGATACATACAGATTTTTTATAATGATATCATTGGATCCAGGCTTAACCGATAACGAAAACCGTTCCGTTTTGACCTCGAAATCACTCTCTTTTGGTGCACCATCAACATTAGCTTTGATGGCTATGTACTTGTTTGTAACCTCCTCCATTTTCACAACTATTTAACTATCGTAAAATGATGATAATGATGATGATTTAAGAGCAAATGTAATGTAAAGTTGCATATGATCTTTTTCTATGTTTATAGACGGAGAAGACAAGGATTGGCAAATAACCATGACCATTTTTCTTAATAACAAGACAACGATGGCAAAATAAGAAACAATGATGACAAAAAGAGTATCGAATAATTAAATTGACTTATATATGAGGGATCAATGAACAAATATTATAGTACGAGTTTTAGATTAGACTCCAAGAGCATCTCAATGTTATAAAATTAAAAAGTCTATTGTATTAAAAGACTAGTCTTCGGCCCCGTCTGATGGACGGGTAGTCTCAAAATATACATATATCAAAGGGAATCAAAATGATAATATGTGTTAGATGATGATTAACAAGTGTTTAGTTCAAATCTTCAACATGAACCAACGTTGTCTTTTTTTCATCTAACAAAAACTAACAAAATATATGTCATATTCTAAATTTAAAAAAGAAAGATGTAAATAGCGAGCAAAATAAATTAATGAGCAAAATAATTTTAAAAGAATAAAACATTTTGTAGAAAAATAAGTCATGATCAACATACAATTGACAACAAAATAAATAAAAAAAATTGAAAAATAACAATAACATAACAATTAAATATCAAATAATGAACAAACATGAACAAAATATCAAAAATTAAATTAAAGTGATATAAAAAATGTATGTTTCTTTTTTTGAGAAGTTATATGACCATGATTTTTTTTAAAGATAGAAAGGAGAAAAAAAAAAAAGTAGACTATTGAGTTTGACTTGAGAACTAACCTCACCAGGAGCAATAGCAACAGCATAGTTTGAAGTTTTCTGAGAAGCACTAGCAGTCTTCATTCGGTTAATCTGATATGGGTCAATCGATACATACAGATTTTTTATAATGATATCATTGGATCCAGGCTTAACCGATAACGAAAACCGTTCCGTTTTGACCTCGAAATCACTCTCTTTTGGTGCACCATCAACATTAGCTTTGATGGCTATGTACTTGTTTGTAACCTCCTCCATTTTCACAACTATTTAACTATCGTAAAATGATGATAATGATGATGATTTAAGAGCAAATGTAATGTAAAGTTGCATATGATCTTTTTCTATGTTTATAGACGGAGAAGACAAGGATTGGCAAATAACCATGACCATTTTTCTTAATAACAAGACAACGATGGCAAAATAAGAAACAATGATGACAAAAAGAGTATCGAATAATTAAATTGACTTATATATGAGGGATCAATGAACAAATATTATAGTACGAGTTTTAGATTAGACTCCAAGAGCATCTCAATGTTATAAAATTAAAAAGTCTATTGTATTAAAAGACTAGTCTTCGGCCCCGTCTGATGGACGGGTAGTCTCAAAATATACATATATCAAAGGGAATCAAAATGATAATATGTGTTAGATGATGATTAACAAGTGTTTAGTTCAAATCTTCAACATGAACCAACGTTGTCTTTTTTTCATCTAACAAAAACTAACAAAATATATGTCATATTCTAAATTTAAAAAAGAAAGATGTAAATAGCGAGCAAAATAAATTAATGAGCAAAATAATTTTAAAAGAATAAAACATTTTGTAGAAAAATAAGTCATGATCAACATACAATTGACAACAAAATAAATAAAAAAAATTGAAAAATAACAATAACATAACAATTAAATATCAAATAATGAACAAACATGAACAAAATATCAAAAATTAAATTAAAGTGATATAAAAAATGTATGTTTCTTTTTTTGAGAAGTTATATGACCATGATTTTTTTTAAAGATAGAAAGGAGAGGAATGATGGAAAATGATTAATAAAATATTTATAAAAAAAAAGAGAGAGAGTTAGATTAATTAGAAGAGAGAATTATGCCTAAGAACAAGGATTAGGGGTGTCAAGTGTACCCCTTTTAGTTATATTATAGATACGTCACATTAAGTTTTTATAAATTTGCACTTTTACTATATTAATTAACTTTCTAACATTTCATAAGTAGGTCTAAGCAATTATTATCTTCCTATCCATATTCCTTACCACTTACAATTTAATCAAGTTAAATAGATGCATTTCATCTTTTTCCAGTTCATCATGAACCATTCTCTATAAACTTTCTTAAACTTTGCTAAACAATCAGTTTTTTAAAACTCAAGTCAATCCTGTTGTACTGGATTAACCTAGAATCAATCGGATAACCGGTTAAATGACACCCAACTGGGTTTCTAATCAAATAGGTTAATCCAGATTTAGTTCAAATCGATTTTGTTCTATATTTCTTATTTTTAAAGGAGAAATAAAGAAATAACCATATTTTTATATCAATTTTTAGTTTAGTTTAATATTCACTCATATTTATATATAATATAATATTATATAATATAATATAAATATTATATGATATAATATCCGTATTTGTATTTGATTATATATATATTGTGTAACATTTCTAAATATTGTTTTAAATTTAAATTTTATATTTTGTTTTCTAATGGATTGTAATTATTTGACATTTAGGTTTAGTATTTATTTTTGTAAGAATTTTTTTGTCTTATCATGTAACTTTCATTTTAGTCTATATTTACAACTTTTTTGTATGTTATAGTATAACTTTTAAAAAATGGTAGAATTAGCTTAATTAAAATATCTGGAAAAAGAAAATCAAATCGTTGTTCAAGTCTCTAAAATTACATATCCATGTCATTTTCCTTTTTTATTTGCTTTAGGTATTTCAACTTGATTATTTGATAGTTCTTGTTAAATATAATTTAGAGGATGTAATTCAAGAGGAGAGTTTTCCTTTTTTTTTAAAAGCTATAATTTTTTATGTATGAACATTAACTACAACCTTCACAATTATATTTAGCGTTTTTTATTTGATATTTGTAACATGAACTCGCCCACAAACTACGGAAGAGATGATAGTGAAAAAACAATTTAAAAAAAACATGAATTAGAGTTAGTTGTATAATTAACGCCACACCATATGCTGACTTCGTTATCTTCATCCTCAATGTCACGTCAGTTTTCTTTCTTCACTCTATATAACTAAGAGAGGTTATGATTAATCTCATGTGATAATTTCATTTAGATGACAACTAAGATTTTTGCTTATGTGTCAATTTGTAATTCAAAGTCTTTATTTTAAGTTGTCATGTTTATGTATACCTCATTTTACTTAATATTAGTTGGCAATTTAATTTAATTGTCAAATTTAAATTTTTAAATTTAAATAGAATAAGGCTTTTGATAGATATTAAAATTTGAAACCGTAGTATTTATGAGTTTAAACAAAAGATCTTTAAGACATATATTTAGAGATAATCGACCAGATAAGAAAATTATGAAACATTGAGATTTAATTTTAAATTATTATATATATATATATATATATATATATATAGGAGAGAGATCAAATGAGAAGGTGGGTTAAGGAGAGAAGGGAGAGAAGGTTTTTCTAACCAACCAGAAGTTGACATGTGGCTTTTAAAAAAAAAACGCGGTGGCAAATCTGTAAATAATTTGACTTCAAATAAAAAGTGACACGGTGGCAATTTCGTAATTATGTACCTCCGTTAGCTTCATTAATTGTTCGTTAGCGTCCTTTTCTTTAATCCAAAACCCAAGCTGACCCAACCCAACCCTAAACTGACCCAAACCCAAGCTGACCCAAACCCAAGCTGACCCAAACCCAAGCTGACCCAAACCCAAGCTGACCCAACCCAACCCTAAGCTGACCCAAACCCAAGCTGACCCAACCCAACCCTAAGCTGACCCAAACCCAAGCTGACCCAACCCAACCCTAAGCTGACCCAAACCCAAGCTGACCCAACCCAACCCTAAGTTGACCCAAACCCAAGCTGACCCAACCCAACCCTAAGCTGACCCAACCAACCCTAAGCTGACCCAAACCCAAGCTGACCCAACCCAACCCTAAGCTGACCCAAACCCAAGCTGACCCAAACCCAAGCTGACCCAAACCCAAGCTGACCCAAGCCTAAGGTGACCCAAACCCAAGCTGACCCAACCCAACCCAAGCTGACCCAACCCAACCCTAAGCTGAGCCAAACCCAAGCTGACCCAGAACCCAAGCTGACCCAAAACTAAGCTGACCCAACCCAAGCTGACCCAAACCCAAGCTGACCCAAACCCAAGCTGACCCAACCCAAGCTGACCCAAACCCAAGTTGACCCAACCCAACCCTAAGCTGACCTAACCCTAAGTTGGCCCAAACCCAAGCTGACCCAACCCAACCCTAAGTTGACCCAACCCAACCCTAAGCTGACCCAAACCCAAGCTGACCCAACCCAACCCTAAGCTGACCCAAACCTAAGCTGACCCAACCCAACCTAAGCTGACCCAAAACCCAAGCTGACCCAACCCAACCCTAAGCTGACCCAAACCCAAGCTGACCCAACCCACCAAGCTGACCCAACCCAACCCTAAGTTGACCCAACCCAACCCTAAGCTGACCCAAAACCAAGCTGACCCAACCCTAAGTTGACCCAAACTCAAGCTGACCCAAAACCCAAGCTGACCCAACCCTAAGCTGAACCAACCCTAAGTTTAGAGAGATAACGAAAGATAACGGAATGTTAATTACTAACGGAGCTCAATATTTACAAAATTGCCACCGCGCCGCGTTTTACAAAAGTTTAATTTATTTACAATTATGTCACCGCACGTTTTATTTTAGTTTGACACACGGCGCGTTTTGATTGGCCCATAAGACCTTCTCTCCCTTCTATCCTTAACACACTTTTTTTTTTTAGAACGGCAAAATATTAATTTTAGTTTACATCTAAATCTTTATCTTATATAACAACTAACAAATAAAGATAAATAAAATTTTACAAATCTTTTCTCTTGCTTAATTGTAACAACTAAATATTTTATTTTTTCTCCAAATTTATCTTATATCATCACGTATATACGTGTACGTATTTATCTCTATCTATATATATAATTCTCTATCTCCAAGCGATGATATGACATATTTTTGGTGTCGCCACATCATCTTTTTCCTACGTGTCGTTCCTACATTGTTGGTCTCTCAGAAGTTGACACGTAAGCTGTTACCTATACATAATCATCATCCAATTAGCAGCCACATGGGCATTTGTTTTTAAATAGCAAATTAAAAAGTTATAAGCAAGATTAGAACCTACAACCTCTAACTTATAATATCAAACACAAACCATTTGAGCCAATTTGATTTTTGTTTACATTTTACAACATACAATAGATATTTAGTCTAAGATTAATCTCATGAGATAGACATTATTAATTATCCAAGCTACGGAATCGACTATGCTAAAATTAGAGATTTCAAATTTTAAGAAACACATTCATATATCATGATTTCTTTCCTTGGATTTTTCTACATGCAAGATTTAAATTCCCTTTTTTTATCAATTAGACAAAATAAATTCCTATTAGTTAGCAAGTAAATATACATGGTAGGGATGATAGTTAGCTTTCAATATATTTTTTAAACTAATTAAAAAAGACACTAATTTATGGTTAGATTCAATAAATATATATGTCTATGTTATTTAATAATTTAGACATATGTTGATTGTTCAGGCCCTCTAACAGATTTATTCGAGATTCATGGATTTACAAGATTTGTGATATGTAAAAGGAATTTTGGATTTCATTAAATATATAGAATTCTATTTATTTTTATAATTAAATTATATCCTGCGTGATACATTATTTAAACATATTAAGTTTTCGGTATAATATGATTAGTAGTTTTAAATAAGACATGTTAATTAAGCATAGATCTAACGAAATTGTCAACAAAAAAAATTATTATAACCTTATTTTTACAAAATAAAATATCAAATTACTAATTTTAAAGTACAATATGTATCAATCTAATAAAGCAACACAACATTCGCAATAAGATTTATATTACAATGGTTAATAGCACATTTGTTTATTATAATTGTTCATAATAAAAAAGACACGATTATATTAATATATTTACAAAAATATTACATATTCGATAGTTTTAAGTCATAAATGTAACATCCTAAACTTTTTTATCTTTGACTTTGACTTTGACCGTTAGTTGACTTTGACACCGTTAGTTGCTTAAATGCTTAAGTAATCTATCTATATAACTAAGATATATATATCAATCTAATAAAGCAACACAACATTCGCAATAAGATTTATATTACAATGGTTAATACACATTTGTTTATTATAATTGTTCATAATAAAAAAGACACGATTATATTAATATATTTACAAAAATATTACATATTCGATAGTTTTAAGTCATAAATGTAACATCCTAAACTTTTTTATCTTTGACTTTGACTTTGACCGTTAGTTGACTTTGACACCGTTAGTTGCTTAAATGCTTAAGTAATCTATCTATATAACTAAGATATATATATCAATCTAATAAAGCAACACAACATTCGCAATAAGATTTATATTACAATGGTTAATAGCACATCTGTTTATTATAATTGTTCATAATAAAAAAGACACGCAGTTATAGAAATATAAACCAATTGATCATAGATCAACTGGTACCGTCACCATGAGACGTCACGTATATTTTGTTTATAAAGACGTCACGTATATAATTATACTGTATTATGTAATATTTAAAAATATTATGACTCTTACGAGTCGAGCCACGTTCCGAGTTAGGAGTAAAAAATCATGTTTTCGAGTCGAGTCAAAAATTACGAGCCGACAACTATGGATACAATTATGCTTTTAACTCCGTCACCAACTCGTTATTCAACTAGTTATTAGTTACGTTTTGCTAATGATAATTTACTTATATCTTATGTTGGATTAAAAGATAACTATATATGAATAACGCCCCACATACCCCAATCAGGGAATATTTGGTAAGTCGACCAGGAGACACTTGTAGCAACGACGTCGTTGATAAAAGTTGTTGACGGTTTGACCTTTTGACTGCCCGGTTGACTAACTTTTGAAAGTGGGTCCACACTTTTAGCAGCGACGTCTCTGCTAAAGGCTGATAGTGTTATATTTTTAAATTCAAAATGTCATCATTTCACTATACACGTTACTATTTTATATGTTTAAAGGAACATGATTAATCCCTTTAATTATCATTTCACTTATTCTTTTTCCAAAGCTCATCTCTTGATTTTGACACATATCATGATCCTATAATTAGGAAGATTTTGCCCTCATGGCAGGGACGACTGACAATGAAAATGAATAGCACAGGGATACCTAGTGAGGAAAAAAAAACATAAGGATGAAAATGCGAATCCAGCAAACCATAAGTACGATTTTTGACAATTTCTCTAATTTTAAAATCTTAGAAGAGAAAAGAATGTATCCAATTATAATTCATTTAATGTTTATTTTAGTAAGGAAAATATAAGTAATCATTGTTGATAAATAAACAGTACATTTAAATTGATAAATTTCTTAGCTAGAAACAAATGTATCATTTGCTTTTTTATTTTTTTGAATGTATAGATGTACTAGTCTTTAGATCACAATCAATGGCATCATATACAAAGCTAAATCATGAAACAGATTACAAATGTTCTTTGTCTCGTTATTCATCGGAAAGTTTAACTATTTTCTTGCCAACATTAGAGCCACTAAAGAGCCCGAGAAAAGCTGAAGGAACAGATTCAATACCACTTGAGACATCTTCAAGAACATGGATTTTGCCCGTTTGAATGTGATCAACGGTCGTGGAGACAAACTCAGGAAACAAATTCATGTAATCAACTGATAAGAAACCCCGAATGTTGATTCTCTTGTATATGACACTTAACATATCTGGTGCAACACGTTTTCCAGCATCTAGGTATTCCGATATTACCCCACAAACTGCAATTCTTCCATACAAGTTCATATTTGATATGACTGCATCTAACATCTCACCTCCCACATTGTCAAAATATATGTCAATCCCATCGGGAAAATACCTAATGTGATAAAATTACGCTTATGTTAAAACTCAAAAGTTAATAGTTACAAAAGCCAAAACCTCTTGGTATCTTCCATACCTTTCTAGCGTTGAGTGTAGATCGGTTTCTTCTTTATAGTTAAACGCTTCATCGAACCCAAGTGTTTCCTTTAGCAGTTTTACCTGAAAAGTTGATTTTTACAAAAATTTCACAAATGTTTTTTACAAAAATTTCATATTGTTAGATTTATAACAAGTAGATGTATAACAAACCTTTTTTGTGCTACCAGCACAACCAACAACATAACATCCCAAGATTTTAGCATATTGGCCTACCAAATTTCCCACAGATCCAGAAGCACCAGATATAAAGACCTTTTCACCCTTTTTGGGTTTACATTCTTGAAAGAACCCACCATATGCAGTAAGCCCACTAAACCCTGTATTTCATACCAAGCCCATATCATGTTATAAAAATATAGATGATATTGGTTAGCATCAAATAATCATAACTTTTCAAAGATTGTTATTGTGAAAAGTAGACATTAAAACAAAGTTACCAATCAAATATATATACTTACTAATATATGTACATTGTAAGAAATTGACATACCTAGAACCCCAACATGGTATGACAATGGTAGGCCCATTGGATCCAATTTGTTTAGAATTAAGCCTTGTGAGATGCTATATTCCCCCCCGCTATATTCTCCCCAGCTTATCATGCCCACAACATAATCACCCTTTTGAAATAGTGGATTCCCAGAAGCTACTACTTTCCCCACACCATATGCATCAATCACCTAAAGTTAGCAATATCCATAGTTAATAACCAACACATTTTGTAAAGATACAAGGGCCAAACATCTTGAGGTTAAAGGTTCAAGGGTGTTAGATTTAACTTTTCTAATTCATTGCAAACTTGTTGTACATTTAGTTATGATTACCACAACGGAAGTTATATAGAACTGAATGTAGTTTCACTTTCTCATTCCGATTCTGGTTCATTTTTTCACCATTTATCTAATTTACATGGTAGCAAAGTGATATGTCGTATTTTATACCCATTTCCCACAACGTATTTAGTTGATTTCGCATGGTTTATGAGTCGTTTTTGTATACATTTGGTGCGTTTATGTTATTTGTTAGTGTTTCAGGGTACTGACAGGTATTTAAGCGCAAATCTGGAGAAAACGACATTGTTGAGGAGAATCAAGTGCTAACGGAAGATTTCGGAAGCATTTGGATGAAGATTGCAGGAAGTCAACTAAAGTCAATGCAGAAAAGGGCCAGTTGCGCCGCAACTCTCATTGCGCCGCAACTCAAAGCAGAGAGATAAGTTGCGCCGCAACTCAATCCGTTGCGCCGCAATGGGTTCTAGTTCAAGCCAGCCTCGGTCAATGAAAGTCAAAGTCAAAGGGTAAAGTCAACTGGAGTTGCGCCGCACTTTCATTGCGCCGCAACTCAAAAGCAGAGAGATAAGTTGCGCCGCAACTCAATCCGTTGCGCCGCAATGGGTTCTAGTTCAAGCCAGCCTCGGTCAATGAAAGTCAAAGTCAAAGGGTAAAGTCAACTGGAGTTGCGCCGCAACTGGGCGCGAATCTGGCAGCCTTTGGGGATCGATATAAATAGCTTGAAAAATATGCAAAAACCTCTTTTCTCTTTTTAGCAGCCGTGTGAAACCCTATTTTGGAGATAATTTAAGATCTTCATCAATTTCTAGGTTTTCAAACACGATTTGATCATTATCGTTCATAGCTTTCAATTATTATCGTTAGGTAACAATGAATTCTTCTTATTTCAATTGTTATTCTTTTTTTAATATGAGTGGCTAATCACTTCATCATCCATCTTGATGGAGTGAGACATTATGTAAAGATTGCACAATTTTATTAATTCAATGTTGATTTCATTTAACGTTATATCGAGATCTTAGCGTATTTCTTCCTTATTATTTATCTTGAATTGATTGGTGATTTATATGTGTCTTTAATGGTAGTTATTGATTACGTATATTTCATTTTGATTGTTTGGGTACAAACGATTGGATCTATGACGGGTACGGTAGATAATCGTTCTTGATAATAGGGAGAAATGTGTTAACGGTTGGGTACAATCGATAGGTATAATTGTTATTTCAATAACCAAACCAATTGTTTGATTAGGGAAGTTATAAAAGATGTCTTGGGGTACCGGTCTTTGTAACGAAACTAGTTTAAGCAAGAGAGTCAAATTATGTCTTCAACTTGACGGGTACGGGGTTGGTGCTTTGTTTGAGTCTCGGTTATTTAATCAACTAATTTGGGTTTGAACTTCATTTATGTGCAATCTGAACATGTGTTGAGCGAAGTCAAGATGGATGACTTTTAAATTATTGTTTAAAACAATTTCTCTTTGCAATTAATCCTTTGGGATTACTAATTATTTACTGACATTTGCAACGTGACAATTCGGTCACAAAAACTCCCTTTTTAATTAGAATTACTTAATGTTTACAATTACTTAGTTTTTGTCCCTGTGTTCGATCATGGACTACCTTTTAGCTATACTATATACGAACGGGTCCACTGCCCGCAAGTGTGTAGTAGTCAGTTTTAGGGTATTTCTTGTTTATAAATTTTAAACTCGATTTTACACATCACAAAGCTAATAAATGGTGATTTTTGTTATAATTCTTTTCGATTGGTTTTTGATCAAATTATGTGCTCCCGTTTGGTTATTTGAGATTCCATGGGTTTGTTAACGGTGATGTGTTGATTGCGTCTAGCCGTCTATGGTTTTGATTTTGTGTTTCGTTGTTTTTTCATGGTGGTTGAGTTTTGTGGTGGCTCATTACAGATATTTTTTTCAGCGAATTAATCTTGTAGAAGACACCTGAGTTTGAATTGTTGCACTGTTTGGATTCTATATTGTTCATTTGTTCGGAAATTAATGTTGATAAGTTGTTCGGAATAACTGAAGTTCTGCTCATTGCCAATAATTCGGTAGTTGAAATCAATGTTTTAAAAATCAGTATTTTGGTCGTACTGGTGTGTTGATTTTTTCGGTATTACTGGCCGGTACGACTAAATTAATTTAATTCTTTTTATAAAAATCCTACGAAACTGTTACAATTTAACGAAAATTGTCAAAATACAATTATAATTCACTCAAAAGTTACAAATAGGTATTTTATAACAAAATATAAATTTTAAAGTTCACAAAAAACCAAAAATAACATTAAAGTATCATATAAATAATTTTTTAAAAATTCAAAAAAATAAAAATACCGGAAATATCAGTCGGTATTGAATAGTGAAAATATATCGGCATAGTTGTACCGGAGTACCCTTCGGTACCGGTATTAGCAGTAATACCGGTCGGTATATACGGGTATTTAAAATATTGGTTGAAAGGGTATGTAAATATACAGGACCAAACGACACAAAGATAAATGTTTTCTTTTTTGCTCTTACGAGCTTGGGTTATTAATTGCACATACTTTGTGAGCAGACTAATCCCAAGGTGACTTACTTTGCAAGCTTAGAGGGGTAAATGATGCAAAAGACCCGTGACCCGACCCAACCCACAATGCGGTTAATTTAAATTATCTTCTATTTTAATAAGTTATCTTTTATTTTTATAAGTTATTTTTTATTTATTAGGATAATTATGAGTTGATTTGTTTCCTATTTTAATGGTTTTAGAATTAGTATAAATAATAGGATGGAGAATGTTAAAAATCAGTTTTTGAAATTTATAAAAAAATACAGAACGTGTGTTCTTAGAACCCTGTGGTTCAATTTATGTCTTTGATTCATCTTTAGTTCTCGAGCCATTTGATTGCGTGTGAAATTGCATTAGTAAACCTTAGGGGCTACTTGCGAGTTGATGTCAATGGTAGAACTTGTGATCTTTACATTAAGGGGTGTTTGATAGGGTGGAATGGAAAAGGAGGAAAGTGAATGGAAAAAACTTCTTTTGTTTGGTTGAAATGGAGAATGAGTAAAGGAATGAAGAAGTGAGAATCATTTACATTTCTTCCATTCTCTATAAATTACATGGAATGGATTGATGTCAAGACCACTTTCCTGAATGGAAACTTGCAATAAGACGTATACATGTGAACCTGAAATTCCAGAAGGTAAAAAGCACATGGTCTGCAAGTTGAATAAGTCCATGTACGGGTTGAAGCAAGCATCACTAAAATGGTACCTTAAGTTTAATGAAGTCATATAAGGACAAGACTTCCTAAAGAATCAAGTGGATCTTTGCACCTATCTCAAGATCAGTGGGAGTAAATTTACAATCCTTGTTTTGCACGTGGATGATATTATACTTGCAAGTAACAACTTGGATATGTTGCGTAAGTCGAAGCGTTTATTTCTCGCATAATGTCGACATAAAAGATCTCGGTGATGCCTCTTATGTAAAAGGTATCGAAATACATCGGGATAGGCGTAATGATGTTCAGAGTCTTTCTCAAAAAGGCTTATATTGAACACATCTTAAAACGCCATAACATGCAGCACTACACACCCACTATAGATCTAGTAGTAAAAGGAGACGTATGTAATTGTTTCTGAAGTCCAAACATTGAGATTAAAAGGGAGCAAATGAGGATGATACCTTACTTATAAGTAGTTAAGAGCATTATGTACGCTATATTTATTCTCTGCTTGTACCAAATGATGAGATCTATTTTATTTTCAAATACTCGTTCTATTTTTCACTATTTTCATTCTCAATTATATTTTCATTTTTTTTATTCCCTCCTACCAAACACTCTCTTGCTGATGAACCACCAAAGTTCAAGGGTATTAAATGTAATTTTTTTTATGTCATTCTAAGGGAATGTATATATAATTAAATAAGCCTCTTTTCTTCTTATTTGTCACTAATTGTGTTAAAATTCTTATTTGTTACTAATTGTGTTAAAAGAGTATGCTGTATGTATGAAATATGGTGTAAACTTTATTGGTTATGATTACCCGCAATCGACATTCTTTACAATTGACTAAAGTTTCATTTTCTTGTTTCAAATCGCTTCATTTTTTCACCGTTCATGATTTTATCATGAAACTTGTATGTCTTACCTATCTAACCCTTCAACTATTATGATTAAAAGGTTCGTATGATTTATGGAAGATAAAAAAAAAAAGAATTACCCCTAGAGCAAAATTTATCATAAGACTTCTTTATGTACGACCTTATATAATTCTTCAGCTATATTATGGGGTTCATATACAAAACTACGTTCTTATCGGGTATGACCCAGTCCACAAAGTGATATGTACGGTGATTTGGCATTGAAGAATTATGCACGATCTTTATTTTACTATATGCAGGTTATTTTATATGTTAGTTAATGCAATGTTTTAAATACGGTATATAATATCGGCCGGTATTACCGGTAATACAGGTATGCGAGGGTACTCCTGTACAACTAGCCCGATATTTTGTCCGGTATTTTTACTAGTCATTATTGCCTGTATATTCCGGTATTATACGGTGAGAAGATTATAGGGGAAAATCCATAAAAAGATAGCTTTTTTACACAAAATTCCTAATAATGGGATCCTATTTAGTTTTCGTCTATTAAAAGGATTTCGGTTCTATAAATTTCGCAATACAGGGAATGTCGTTAGTTTTTAGCACTAGCCCTCTGTTAAGTGTTAAATCACCACTGCTACGTTATTAAATTTTGCTTATGTGGACTTTTACTGAAAATGAAAATACATATTTACAATATACATGTGTATATATATACGTAATGTAAAGGGATCAAGTGAGAACAAAAATGTTGGTGACAACCGTGAGAACCACTAAAAAAACATCAACGCACGTACCGTATCCAACCGCCACCATCTCTTGGATCGTCTCCCATCAAATCTATACCATTCCATATGCGTCCGGTGACAACCTCTTTAGAACGGATGAGGGCAACGCCCGTACCGTATCCATACGTTTTCAACACGTAACCATATGATTTTTTACAAATTTTTTTTTTTTTTTTTTGGAATGGATTTTATTAAAAGAAAATAAAAAATTAAAAAAAAATTAAAAAAAAATTAAAAATAAAAAAACCACACCAAAAAGAGAAAAAAGAGAGGGAAGCTAGTGGTTCTCACGGTTCTCTCGCATGTTTTGATTCTCACATTAACATTACACGTAATAACAAATCTATCGGTCTTTTTTTTTTTATCACAATCACTACTTTTCCAATCCATGGAATCAAAAGTAGTACAAGTAGTGGTAGATCAAAAGAAAATCAAGAAAAAATCCTCAAGAAAATCAAAGTCAAAACAAATTGCTATATGTGCTCTTGTTGATGAAACTTCTCAATCGAATGGTTCCGGTGACTAATTTGCTAATGAAAGTTATAACTCAAGATATAATCTCAGATCCCATGGTCAGCCCGTTGATATCCTATTGATGAATACATGCTTTAATAAACCCTAGATCTACCAAATCTGCTACTACCATCAAATTGCCACGACCACCCACTGTGGTGGTGGAACCGACTTCGTGGAAGTGACAGGTGGTGCGACCAAACCCCTCAGCCCAGTTGTAGATTCCATTGATAATCGAAGGAGAATTTAAGGTCACCTCGATTTCAACCAATATTTCCTTGGTTTTTGTTAGTTTATGGATGAATCTAAGTTGCTTAACTGATGTTTTCCGACAAAAGATATAGTCATCGGAATAATACAGATAATTATTTATTTGATCTATGTTTATTAAAGACTAGAGCTTGGAACAAAGTCACCAAATACCTTTGGTGAATATATTCAACGTGTTTTTTATAGAAGAAACTTGGCCTTGTATCATGGTTTCATTCCTCTATGAATACTTTTTAGCAATTTATGATCAACAAATATATGTAATTTTTTAAAGTTTTGGTTTGTGGGCTGTTTTTTAATGAACTTGGAAAAGGAAATATTGGTTGGAAAATACACATTTATGTAGTGATTTTGATGGGATTTTAAACTAGATTATTATACCGCGTAATACGCGATGAATTATATGTTCATCTCTATATACTAAAATACACTTTTTCTTAAATAGTTGTTAACCAATTAAATGTTCAATTTTATTTAATTAACATTTGCTTATGTAGTTAATACTATCAAATTAAAAAAACTTATACTTAGATATAATTAAATAACTTAAAAACAATAAAGACCATGCTTTGGAGGTTACCCAAATACTAAAACTTTTTATTTTAGGCCACCCAAATACTAAAATTTTCTTTTAGATCACCCAAACTACAAAAATTTACTTATATGTCGTCGTTCAAATTTTTAATGAGTAATAATGGAAATATACGACTGTTTGAAACCTAAGTTTGGGTGTAGAATCCTCATATCTTAATTTTTTAATTCATAAAAACATGACGGACTAAGCATTTATATATTACACAATAAATATTTAAAAAAATAATTTACGAGAGGTTCTACATACAACTATACAAGCTTAGATATCTAATAGCTACATATTCACTTTTCACATATATAATATGTTTTATTTTGACCAATTTCAACTAAAAAAAATGGAGAGGATTAAGTACACTTCAGTTATCATTTAACAAACTCGTAATAACGTGGGATTGGTATTAAAATGTGCAAAGTAAGGGGAGAGGGAGTGGGCGCGGGGAACACTTTCAGCGAGCACGGGGCCGCGCGGTTACACCGCCGCCACCACTTCACCGGAGGAGAGAGAATGAAAAATCGGGGAATAACACCGAAAGGAAAGAGGAGAGAGGAGAAACGTGATTGGCTGATGCATGTGGCCCCAACCCTTTCTCTTTCTTTTTTTATTGTTGATAAAGGTGGAAAAAAAATACATATATATGTATGTATCTATACATCGACGATGAAGAAGAAGCACAGGGCACAGATCTCACCTTTTTTTATTAATTTTTTGATTATAATAATTACATTTCAGTCCCTGTAGTTTGTTAATATAGAAAGTTTGTAACTAATTTTTAATTTATTAATTACATTTCAGCCCCTGTACTTTTATTTTGTTTATTATTAGTTATATTTATATTATATGTATATGTTTTATTTTTATAAAGTTTAGATTTTATGTATTAAAAATAAATAGAATAAAAATGATGAGGTGAAGAATTGGGAAAGTTTGGTAAAAGTGTCGCCAGTGATTTAGGGAAGTTTGGGGAAAATTGAGGTGGAAGATTTTTATTGGATAGTGATGAGGTATAAATTTGGTAAAGTTTGGGTAAGGAGTGACCACTCCCTCCCCCCTGATATCTTAAATGAGAAGGAAACGTTTGTCAACTCAAATCACATAGACATATATGTAAAGTAACGTGGAATATGTGATTGTTAGATACTTAAATTTGGCTAATCTCATAATTTAACTTTTTAGTCCGTAAAATGGGGCTCAATCATTTATGCACTGTACAATAAATATTAAACACCTCGTATGTGAGAGGTTCTATACTCAAACTTAGATATCTAACAGTCACATACTCATTTTTATCTATATGTATTATACATTTGAATCACATCTTTTTTAAAATTTTAATTTTTTGAAAAATAAAGACACTTTTA